>JARQOD010000001.1:463801965-463841581 GCA_033576555.1 Oophaga sylvatica
ATGTGTGAAAGAGGCCTTTGAGAGAGAATCAAACTTACCTCACCATGATAAATAAGGATCTGGAAAAATGTGTCCATCAGCAGGATCCTATCTGGTAGAATGCTAGTGCTATCAAGCAATACAGGCTGTAAAAACAATGAAGCAGTTATTTGCATTAATGAGTTTTCAAGAAACCTGATACATTTCATATACAGTATATTTACATTAAAGGTGAACTACCATGAAGTTTTTTTTACTAAATCTGTGTATATGTAAATATAACCTTCCCCGGTATCCAGCATCCAGATCTGTTCTGCTCCTTTTCTCAGTGATGTCTCGATACTTCAGACTCTCAGGTTTATTCCATCTTTAAGGGTGTGTTTCTACGGTCAGGATTCCTTCAGTAAATGCTGCGTGTTTGACGCTGTGCGCTGGCACAGCGTCAAACACGCAGCGTCCAGATGTTACAGCATAGTGGAGGGGATTTCAAGAAATCCCGTCTCCACTATGCGTCATAAAAACACTCAGGCGGCAGACCTGCGTTAACGGACATGCGGCGCGTCTTTTCAGATCGCAGCATGTCCTTTTCTCTTGCAGCGACGCTCGGTCGCCGCAAGGGAAATAACACAGTCCTACCTAGCGCTGCGGTGATTCCAGATGTGTTCAATGAGCACATCCGGATTCACCGTGCGTTCACAAGGGGGCGTGGCTTTGGGCGGAGCGGACTTTCCGCTCCGTCCATAGTGCTGTGGTTCCGGACCGTGGAACCACAGTCTAAATGTGAGCCGGAAGACTCTTTTTACAAAGGACGCCTATGGAGTATCGGCTTACATTGTAAAAGCCACGTCTGGATCATGCAGAGCACAGTGCGATCCAGAGTTTAAAGACCAGTAACAATACTGAGAATAGAAGCAGAACAGTGCCGGAGAACCGGAGAAGGTGGCTTTAGGTGAGTATTTTAACACACACAAATTACACTACATACACAGATTTAAAGCAGTGTCACACACCTTTCCCAGGTGTGGCCTCTGCTCCCTACAACCCAGTCAGCTAAACTTTCATGTGCTTCACATTGGGCTTTGTGAGTATCCTGGTGCGCTCCCATGTGTTTAACTTATTAGGCCCATATAAGGCCTATCAGGAAACACACCTGTGTCTTGGTATTCAGAATTTTAGTTTGTATGTGCACAGCTCCCTGTCTCCAGGATGTCTGCTGTCTACCTGTGACTTCCAGAACCTCTTGGACTTGTTCCCAGTCTTCGAGGGCCTCTGTTACCTGTCTGCATTCTCCAGGATGTCTGCTGTCTGCCTGTGGCTTAAAGTATCTTTGGTACCTGTCTGTGTTTCCTGCTTGCTTCAACTGCCTGCTGCACTGATGCCTGTGGCCTGTATGATCACCCAGACCTTGGGCTTCAAGGATCCACCTCACCTAGTGAGCCCTTGACAAGCAGATCCATCAACAGATTTCATGCATACATTACTAAATGGATGGCTTAAACCTAATAAAATGACGAATGCCAGAATGGGTGCATAAACTTTTATAAAAGTGTAATTTATTCTTGGCCCACTAAACCTGACTGACAGTATCCACCTGCTGCTGGTGAAATCTAACACTGCTCAAGCTGCAATTGTCTGTCAAGTTGGGTGGGTGGAGTATGCATACGCTTGTACTCATTAGTAGTGATGAGCAAATTTGTTCTGAAAATGATGGCCAAACATAAATTCGGCACGAATATGGCACATTCGGATTCGTGATCGGAAACCAGAGAACATTTTTTATCAAATCGGTAAAATTCGGTAAAAGTGCGGGAAAATATTTGCGTTGCCACAAAAATATTTTCAGCACTTTAGCAACGATAATGGTGATGTATCATGAGCATTTGGCACGTGTTTGATGAGGGGAGGGAGTTTCCAGAGCTCAGAGGCGCAGCGTTTTTCAAAGCACAGCAGTCATTTTTTTTCCTAACTTTATGTGTGCACATTGCAAATAGCCAATCATGGCGCAGGAAACACCCACAATGTCCTGACACAACGGCTTGTGCCATTGGCTGCTGGAATCACATGTACCTCTCCATATAAATAGCGGACATCTTGTTTTAGCGCCATTTTGACACTGTAACAGCACAGAGAGGCTGCTCCTGACGCTCCCACTGTTAACAGCAAGATTTCAACAAGTTAGTTAGGCAGTTGTATATCAGTCAGATAGTGTTGCTAGTGTCCAGTGTGGCTGTAAAATTTACTTTCCGGAATTTTTTATTTTTTTTGGGGTGGGGGGCATTACTGAGGTTCACAGACAAAGCCAGCAGGGCACATGTCCTATAAGTGTGTTTTGCACTGCTTCTATTGTGCTCCATGCATTAGAATAGCATATTAGTATAGCATTCTAAATAAAAAAAAATTCAGTAGCTAAATGTGAAAAAGCCTGCTGTATCCCATATTTTAGCTAGTTAGCTAGGTGGTTGTACAGTGGGTACAGAAAGTGTTCAGACCCCTTTAAATTTTTCACTCCTTGTTTCATAGCAGTCATTTGGTAAATTCAAAAAAGTTCTTTTTTTTCTCATTAATGTACACTCTGCACCCCATCTTTACTGAAAAAAGCAAACAGAAATGTATGATACAGGAAAGATGTATATCTTTGTACCGTGTTAGCCAGTAGATAGAAAAATATTTAGATTGAGAGTCCTCAGTGGTTGATACCTTTTAATGGCTAACTAAAAAGATGGTAACAAATTGCAAGCTTTCGAGACTAAACAGGTCTCTTCATCAGGCAAAGACTAATACAAAATCTGAACAATCACATATTTATACACAACACAGCACAGAAACAATTCAATAGATAAGACAAGTGACGTAAAGCAGGACTGTCAATATGGGAGATAGAGATGAACATAAATATTGGACCAGTTCATAGATAAGGAGTGTGAAAGTTTTATTGCCCTCTGATTGGGGTCTGGTAATGTTTTGTGATGTTCCCACAGGGTCCTGGCAGCAAATTCCTTAATTGATGTAAAAAGTCATAAATCCATGTGATAGGTTCATTCCAGCATTGAGAGTGTCAAAGGTCGTCATCAGTTTGTATTCACAAACTCTCCTGTGTCTCTGAGATGTGAAATTACCCTTCAATACAAGTAATTTCATGTCCATCATGCTATGACCGGGGATACAAAAATGTTTGGCCACAGGTAGGTCCATTCTCTTTTCTCTTATTGTGTTGCGATGAGAACTCATCCTAGTTCTCAGTTTTTGCCCGGTCTCCCCCAAATACAGACCCCCAGTTGGACATTTAGTACATATAATTAGGTACACCACATTAGATGTGATGCAGCTGAAAGTGCCTGGGATCTTGTAGTCCTGATGTGAGTTGGGGATCTTTATCTTGTCCGTGGTCATTATAAATGGGCAGGTTTTACATTTTTTCTGTTGCAAGGAAAAGTTCCTGCAGCTGTTGGGGAGGACAGGGAGCTTCTGACAATGCTGCTTCTTAGATTTGGGGGCTGCCTAAAACACAGTAGTGGGGGGTCTGGAAATATGGATTGTAATCGGGCATCTTTTTGTAGTAAAGGTTGTAATTTCCGTGCAGCTCCTCTTTGACACTCTCAATGCTGGAATGAACCTATCACATGGATTTATGACTTTTTACATCAATTAAGGAATTTGCTCCCAGTACCCTGTGGGAACATCACAAAACATTACCAGACCCCAATCAGAGGGCAATAAAACTTTCACACTCCTTATCTATGAACTGGTCCAATATTTATGTTCATCTCTATCTCCCATATTGACAGTTCTGCTTTACGTCACTTGTCTTATCTATTGCATTGTTTCTGTGCTGTGTTGTGTATAAATATGTGATTCTTCAGATTTTATATTAGTCTTTGCCTGATGAAGAGACCTGTTTAGTCTCGAAAGCTTGCAACTTGTTACCATCTTTTCAGTTAGCCATTAGAAGGTATCAACCACTGAGAACTCTCAATTCTAAATATTTTTCTAACAGAAATATAGACATTTTTGCAAATTTATTAAAAAAGAACCTAAAATATCACATGGTCATAAGTATTCAGACCTTTTGCTCAGACACTTATATTTAAGTCACATGCTGTCCATTTCCTTGTGCTCCTCCTTGAGATGGTTCTAGTCCTTCATTGGAGTCCAGCTGTGTTTAATTAAACTGATAGGACTTGATTTGTAAAGGCACACATGTGTCTATATAAGACCTCACAGCTCACAGTGCATGTCAGACCAAATGAGAATTATGATGTCAAAGGAACTGGCCAAGGAGCTCAGGGACAGAATTGTGGCAAGGCACACATCTGGCCAAGATTACAAACAAATTTCTGCAGTACTCAAGGTCCCTAAGAGCACAATGGCCTACATAATCCTTAAAGGAAGAAGTTTGGGACAACGAGAAGTCTTCCCAGAGCTTGCCGTCCAGCCAAACTGAGCAATTGTGTTAGAAGAGCCTTGGTGAGAGAGGTAAAGAACAACCCCAAGATCTCTGTGGCTGAGCTCCACAGATACAGTAGGGAAATGGGAGAAAGTCAACTATCACTGCAGCCCTCCAACAGTTGGGCCTTTATGGCACAGTGGCCCATCAGAAGCCTTTCCTCAGTACAAGACACATTTCTTTAAATGTGAACGCTCCTTGTAGGGTGTCCATCTGCTGGATTGGGTGTAGTGAAAGACTAGTCTGTCCCTATTAGACTATTTCTACTGTGGTGAAATTGATGCCACTTTGGTGGTGTCTGCCAATAATTTTTGGAAATGTGAACACTCCTGGTTGGGTGTACATCTGTTGGATTGGGTGCAGTGGAAGACCTGTAGGTCCCTATTATACTATTTCAACTCTCGTGAAATTTATGCCACTTCTGTGGTGTAAGGCCCTCATTTCTTTAAATGTGAATGCTCCGGCAGCTCTCCCTGTGCTGAGTGATTACGTGGCCCCGCTCATTAAGGTACTGAATATGCACTGCTCTCCACTCCCATAGGAGTGGAGCGCATATTCATTACCTTAATGAGCAGGGCCACGTGATCGCTCAGCGCAGGAAGAGCCGGAAACAACGGAGATGCTGCAAGGATTTTTTTTTTGTAATAGGAAGCATGCATACCAGGATGGGAGGGGAGCCATGTATACAACGACGGGACTGCAGGAGCCGGAAACAACCGGAGATGCTGCAAGGATTTTTTTTTTGTAATAGGAAGCATGCATACCAGGATGGGAGGGAGGAGAGCCATGTACACAACGAAGGGACTGGGGGAGCCAAGAATAGCAGGACAGGACGGGGGAAGCCACGCATAGCAGGACAAGACGGGGAAGCCACGCATAGCAGGACAGGATGGGGAAGCCACGCATACCAGGACAGCGACGGGGGGAGCCACGCATAGCAGGACAGGGATGAGGGGACAATGCATACCTGGCTTATACTCGAGTCAATAAGCGTACCCAGTTTTCCGTGGCAAAATTAGGTGCTTCGGCTTATACTGGGGTCGGCTTATACTTGAGTATATACGGTATTTATAATGTATAGTTAACTTCATAGTTCATTTCCATAATTATACATTATTTACATAAATAAGTATAATTTAAAATAAGTTTTTAACTACACCTTTTTGCATTTTTATATTATATTTCTTTATCATTTTTTAGTCCCACTAGGTGATCTTTCACCCATTGATTTATCTTTTTTTTCCGATCACTGTGAATTTGCATATTAGAACATGTTTACTACATACATTGAAAGAAATACCCATCTGGATACATGATAGTTATGAGCTATTACTGGACATACCTCTGGAGGACCACTGAAAGAGTACGAATAAAGGATAGGCTGCATCATTATAAGGGACTGGGTAAGATCTTGACGCATAAAGTGATGTCTATAGTAGGTACTCTCATCTGGACTGTTGTTAAACACCTGCAGAAAAGGTGATCTTCTCAAATGGAACATAAACTAAAATGTAAATAAAAAAAACAAAACTCAGTTTTGAATAATTTCATCAATGTTAAAAATTGTTGTCAAAATTTATTTTCTAAACTATTGGCTATAAGTCCCAAACTTCCCATATCAACATGCATATGATGAATGTTTGCAGTATTACAATTATAATAGACACTATCCCAAATGACAATGACATTTCTATCATGCAAAAATTACGATACATATTGCCGTAGAGAAAAATGGTCAAATCCATAAAGACATTTCCAGAGAGGGGACATATCACCCTCACATTGAATCTATGGGATTAATTATAACTGAGAAGTGAGAAAGAGCTGTCACTTCAACCTGCTTTGAAGTAGGCTTTCCTGCCTGGAACAGGTAATTACAACAGGGGATCTGCTGAGAGCCATCCACCAAGTGTAGGATTCGTATACTCAGAGGCGGAGAAGTACTCTGCTCAAAGGAATTATCTCAGACACTATGGACACAGTGGTCAGTGATGAAACTTTGGGTTTGCATTGATCCGATATTTATGGGAGAAATATTTTTGGCGTTGTGGCGAAGTGACGAACATAGCATTCTAAGGCCGGCCTTACACTTCCAACTTAATATTGGATCAGATGGGTGATGCTATCCATGCATGTTTCATCTCTATAGTAAGGTAAAATCGTGATAGGAAACATGACAATATCTCCTGCCTGGGACCTCCAGGGGTGACGATATACTGAAAGTTGGGGACCTCCTATTCTTCTAAAGATCTAACACATCCCATGACCAGCCAACCATATGAGCTTTCCAAAAGGAGGTTTGTGAGTGTAACCTTTATCTAATAAAATAGGGATTTTTGTGTACTCACCGTTAAATTCTTTTCTCCGAGCCAATCATTGGGGGACACGAGCCAATCATTGGGGGACACAGACAGTGTTATGCTGCTGCCACTAGGAGGCTGACACTAAGTTGAGACAAAAAGAGTTAGCTCCTCCCCTGCAGTATACACCCTCATTCTGGTTCCAAGTGAACCAGTTGAGTGAAAAAGCAGTAGTAGATCATTAATATCATAACAGAGTACAACACATCAAACGAAAAAAAAGAAGAACAAACCGAAAGGCTAACAGGGTAGGTGCTGTGTCCCCCAATGATTGGCTCGGAGAAAAGGATATTACGGTGAGTACACAAAAATCCCTATTTCTCCTTCGCCTCATTGGGGGACACAGACCATGGGACATTCCAAAGCAGTCCCTGGGTGGGGAACAACATAACAGATTGAACTCCATGCACTGACTGATTATAGAATAGCCACCACTGCTTGCAGAATACGTCTGCCAAGGGGCACATGTGCAGGAGTCTGAGTGTGAATACCGTAGTGATTTAAGAATGTGTGCAGACTGGACCAAGTCTCAGCCTTGCAGACCTGTTCTGCTGACGCATGATGCCTAAGGCTCAAGAAGTGCCCACCAATCGAGAAGAGTGTGCCTTAATCCCGCTGGGACAGGCTGACGTCTGGTGCGGTAGGACTCCTAAATAGCCCAGCAAATCTCTCTGGCTATTGTGGCCCTGAAGATACTTACGGAAGGGCGCCGTCCTCGAGACGTACCTTCTGAGAGCCCTCACCACATGCAGGGCGTGAAGAGCTGTTTGCACCCGATGTACTGGTGCTGGACCAAAAGAGGGAAGGACAATGTCTTCATTAAGGTGGAAAGACGAGATCACTTTGGGCAAAAAAGATGGAAACAGTCTGCTCCAAGACTCGCCTGATAAACGACACCGTGACAAGAAGGCGACTTCCCTAGACAGAACCATCAGTGAGACGTCATGCAACGGTTTGAAAGGTGTCTCCTGAAGAGCACCTAGGATTAAATTAAGGTCCCATGCCTCTAACGACATTCTATAAGGGGGTACCACCTGGAAGACCCCCTGAATGAAAATCCTCACTAGCAGTTTAGAAGTAATCCTGCGCTGGAATAAAAACAGATAAAGCCGAGATCTGGCCCTTGAGGAAGCTAAGCGCCGAACCCGAGTCCAAGCCAGTCTGGAGAAATTCTAAAATGGAGGGAACAGGGAAGACATGAGGAGCACGTCCGGATCCCTGCACCATGCGGAAAATGATTTCAGGTGCGGTGGTAGATGCGAGCTGATGCAGCTTTCTGAGCGCTAATCATGGTGGGAACCACCTGTTGAGAGAACCTAACTTGAGCTAGAACCGAGGCTTCAACAGCTAAACCGTTAAACTCAGGGCCCTGAGTTCTGGTGGCAAATCTGACTTTGGTAGAGCAGATATGGACAATCCGGCAGTTGCCAGGAGACATCGACGACGATCTGCCCTAAATCTGCATACCAAGCCAGGAGTGACCATCCGGGGCGACTAGAACTACTGGAACCCCCTCTGCCTTGATCTTTTTAATGACCCTCAAGAGTAAAGAAAACAGGAGGAACCACGTAAGGAAGACGAAACTGATGCCACAAAGTAACCAGTGCGTCCACCCCGAGGCCTTTGGATCGCAAGACTGAGCTATGAAAATGGGTGTCTTTCAGTTCATTCTTGAAGCCAGCAGATACACATACGGAGTCTCTCGGATATTACTGAGTGGTTCCTCTCTGCCCATCGGAGAATGTGGGCTACCTCGCGCATGACCGCCCTCTTGCGGTTATTCCTTTGATGATTGATATATATCACGACAGTGAGCCAGAAGATAAGGAACTGCTGCAGGGCCAGCTGGATCGCTTGGATTTCCAGGACATTGATCGGGAGGCTCGACTCCCGAGTTGACCAGCCTCCCTTAGCGGTGTGGTGGCGAAAAACCACTCCCCAGCCAAGGAGAATGGCATCGGTAGACACCACTAGGCATTGCGCCGGAAGAAAGGATTTTCCCTGGTTGAGAGAAGACCTCAATGTCCATTACCTGAGGGGCTGCCTGACCCACATGGGCAAGCGGCACCGGCGGTTGAGGGAGAACAGATTCCTGTCACAAGCTGCTAGAAGAGCATGCTGCAGGGGACTGAGATGCAGCTGAGCGAAAGAGACCGCTTGCATTGCTGCCTCCATTTTTGTCAGTACCCTCATGACAAATCAGATAGAATGAG
The DNA here is from genome assembly GCA_033576555.1 of Oophaga sylvatica. Taxonomy (NCBI): domain Eukaryota; kingdom Metazoa; phylum Chordata; class Amphibia; order Anura; family Dendrobatidae; genus Oophaga; species Oophaga sylvatica. Next base: position 463,810,962 of record JARQOD010000001.1, read on the forward strand.
AGAATGAGTGGTCAAGTGCGCAGGCTCCTTGTTGAAGGGCTAGGACCTTGTCTCGAGGGAAAATCACCAACCCTCTTCAGAAGGTGACCAAGGTCATCCCTAAAAGGGATATCTGCTGGGCTGAAACAGGAGAAGACTTGCTTAAGATTATAAGCTAGCTCAGACGAGAAAGAGTATCGCAAGTGATACGAACACACTCTGCGCAGTCCTGGAAGGACAGACCCTTTATTAGAAAATCATCCAAGTAGAGCAGAATGACCATGCCCGAGAGTGCAAAAAGGACATGACAGCCGCCATGACGCTTGAGGACATTCTGGGAGCGGTAGCGAGGCTGAAGTGTAAGGCCGTGACTTGAAAATGCTGTTTACGAATGGCGAAGCGCAGGGATTTTTGGTGAGAAGGAAACATCGGAATATGGAGGTAAGCAACCCAAATGTCGATGGATCCTAGAAACTCCCCTTTTTCCCATCGAGTAATGACCGAACGGAGAGACTCCATCTGGCAATGGCGGACCTTGACAAACTTGTTAGAAGTTAAAGATCCGGTTCCGCTTTTTTTTTGGACAAACAGGTCTAGGATTGGTCACACCGTTTCAGCTTCTTCGTGACGGAGGTAGAGCAGAAAAAATTCTAACCTGTATCCGAAGACATCTAGTCTCTGGCCCATTCTAAGAAGGATGGAGAGTCAGATAAGACGAAAGAAATGCATGCATTGGCTCGGCCAGAATTGACTAAAAAGACATCTAGTCCTTTGCTGGGGAAGGAGTTTACTCTACTCTTTCCCTCCTGTGGCATTCTCTAAATAAACGCCCACTCTGATAAGGCGGGTATGTCAAGGACCCTTTAGACTCAGAGGCCGCTCGCCATTCCCTGAATCACAGTACCCATCGATGGTGATGGCATTAATGTAGTAAGCGCAGCACAGACACATATTCCCCGTCCTAGGAGAACTGATTGCTGCTTTCAGAGGAAGGTGTCCATTCCTTCCGCAAAACAAGGGAAAAAAGGCCGCTGGTGAAGAAGTTTGCGCCTTCTTCCATAGCATCAAAGATGAGCTGATTCAGCTTTTCTCCAAATAAACGGCCATTCTGGTAAGGGAGAGATAGAGTTTTTGGACACAGAGTCCATTTTCTACTCTCTAACCCATAATGCCCTTTGATGTCATTTTCTGCTGATAGCGCAGCGCAGCTAGCTGCATCCAAAGAGGCATGCAGGAGACCATTGCTTTAGCTACTGTAGCGATAGTAAGACTTCACTATACCTTTGTTGTGGTAAAGGACCTGTGATGAGGTCACTGCCATGTGACCTGTCATGTGCTCTGTGTTAGCTGAATGTCTGGGATATATAAATGAGCCTAATGCTGACCACAGGTGTGAGTGGCTGGAGGTGTGGAAACCTCCTAGTGTGGGAGTTCTGAGGAGACCACCAGTCTGGTTGCTGAAAGAGTGCTCAGTTAGAGTACCAGGACTTTATATCTGTTTTTGTTATTTTGTGCCAGAGAAGGCTGTTTTCTTTTCTGTTTTAAGGCAAGTTTATGAAGTTATAATAAACTTGCTTAAAGAACCTGGAAGAGTCGCCCTCCTGCTTACCTCCGGTCGCACACCAGCGAGACCTGGCTACGCCGGCACAGATGGTAGAAAGAGTCGTCATGGATTGGTTTGTGCACTCCCTGCCAAAACCCCTACAGACTTGGGTTGCCCAGGGTGATCCCCGGAATGCTGATGGACTGGTCGAGAGGTACCAGGGAATGGAAGGTGCCTTGGTGAAGCAGCCTATTCCATACTGGCAGCCCCAACAGGGGGCGGAGTCCCAAAAAGGGGTGGGGAGCCCAAGGTCAAAATGGCGGGGGGAGGTGGTGCCCAAGGTCACTACGGGTGATATTATTTGTTGGAGCTGCCGCGAGCCAGGACATATAGCTGCCCGGTGTCCGCAGACCACTGAACAGATGGACTGCAGCATAGGACACCATATTTCATGGTATGCATATCCAGCCTGCAGTGGAAACCCGTTCCCCAATCAGGGACCTCAAGTATGTCCCGTGAAGGTGAACGGTGAAGCAGTAACGGCACTGCTAGACTCTGGGAGCTTAGTGACCTTGATTAGGGCCACTTTTCCTCTCAACATACTACCAGGGAAAAAAGTTGGTGTTCAATGCATACATGGTGATGTAAAGGACTATCCTATGGCCAGAGTAGACATTGAAACGACGCATGGCACTGAGTCCCATGAAGTCGGCGTCGTTCGGGACTTGGTGCGTCCTATAATTATAGGCCGGGATTTCTGTCTGTTTTGGGATCTGTGGAGAAAGGGTTCTGAGGTCCCTAGCGAGGATGGGGAACCAATAAACCCTAATAAACTACTGCCACGCTCAGAGGGGGCGGAGTCTAAAGCTGAGTCGATGAGGAGGGGAGAGGTGGCGGCGGAGGAGCCGAGGAACTGTTGCCGGGTTCGGGGTTTGAACAGTGTGTGTCGCGAATGGTGTGCTGACTTTGCATCTGACCGGGGGGCATTGAACTGTTCTCTAATAGTGAATGGAGAGTGTGTGAGTGGACTTCTAGACTCAGGAAGCCAGGTGACTCTGCTGAGGACACACTCCCTGTCTATCTAATTCCCGGAAAAAAGATGGAAGTCCCTTGCATTCATGGGGTCACTAGGGAGTATCAGGTAACCAGGGTAATTGTTGAGACGGACACTATTATTTCTACCCAGGATGTCCCTGTAGTCCCAGACTTACCATATCCTATAATAATAGGCCAGGATTGTAAACGGTTTTGGGAGGTGTGGGACGAAGCACTGGCTGATTGCTCAGAAGGGAACCAGAATGACCCTAAGAGAGGCCCACCCCTGCAGGAGGCTGTAGTGGTTGCTGATAGTGTGGTGGGTAAAACAGAGGTAGCCACCCCTAAAGTCAAAGATACCCAGTGCCTGGTAGCCGTAAGAAAGGTTGGCTCCGACCAAAGTGAGGACTTTGGGGTGACCAATATATGTCCGCAGAAAACTGGGTCGCCCCAGGAATAGGGGCCGACACCTGGTTAAGTGAGGACTTGCCGTTCCAAGATGACAGAGGGAGTGGGATTGACTCCTATGCAGACTGTAACTTAACCGCAAGTGAAAGCGAGTGCAGCAAGGTGGAGTCAGGTACAAGTGGCAGACCTTCTCCTCACCGCAAGGGCTGCAGGAAGGCCAGACAGCCTATACGCTCTAAGAAGAGAAATAAGGGGGAAAAGATGGTGCCACATGTACTGGATAAAAGAGAGCAAGTCCATGAGATGGAGCTGCTTAAAGAGACAGTCGGGCGAGAAAGGATACGGAGACAAGGGATTGAGCAACGAGTGGAGGACCTGGAGAAGGAAGCCTCTAAAGTCCAAGGTCAACTGTCAGCGTGCCAGACGGCGAACAAAATTCTACTGAAAGATATGGAGATGCTCGGAGAGGCCCAGGAGAAGCATCACCCGGAACTTCTACGGAGAGAGGATGAGCACCGCTGCTGGGCAGAGGAGCAAGAGAAAATTCTCAAAGAACTCCAACTAGAGAAGGAAGCTAATGCCCAGCTCAGGAAATCCATGACAGTCCGGGATACCGAACGGTTGCGCTCTCCTGGTCCGAGCGTACGGGAGGAGAGTGAACTGGAGAGGCTGACCAAAGAAGGGGCCTCAACGGAGGAAGAAAGTCAGCAAGGGAACCGCCACCCAGATGGCCACACCCGGGAAGTCACAATGAAGCTGGAGGCTGACCTAAGGGATATGCCACTACAATGTCTCCACGAGAAGCAGAGACGTCGGGAGTCAACAAGAAAACCTCCAAGTCGGAGGAGGTTGGTGGAAAACCTTGGGAAGATCCGGATGCTCCTGGAGGTGCATCAGGGAAGAATAGAGCAGCTAAGAATTGAGGAGGAGCAGATCAACAGACAGCTGCAAGAGTTGGGGGAAAACAGGCAGCCACCTTCAACCCGTAATATAGAGAGGCGCAGAAGTTCGCTTCAGAGTGAAAGTCATCGAAGTGGAACTAAGACAGGACATAGATGGCCTGAAATGAGAGGTAGAGGCAGTGACACCTCAATTAGCTCAGGACTCAGTGACCTAAGCCAAACTGTGACAGACCAGTTAATTGTGGAGACGACTGAAAAGAGTTTCTAGTCGGTGAATGAAATGTGCCAAGCCTACGGCTTTAGGCAGAGGGGGGAGGTATGTAGCGATAGTAAGACTTCACTATACCTTTGTTGTGGTAAAGGACCTGTGATGAGGTCACTGCCATGTGACCTGTCATGTGCTCTGTGTTAGCTGAATGTCTGGGATATATAAATGAGCCTAATGCTGACCACAGGTGTGAGTGGCTGGAGGTGTGGAAACCTCCAGTGTGGGAGTTCTGAGGAGATCACCAGTCTGGTTGCTGAAAGAGTGCTCAGTTAGAGTACCAGGACTTTATATCTGTTTTTGTTACTTTGTGCCAGAGAAGGCTGTTTTCTTTTCTGTTTTAAGGCAAGTTTATGAAGTTATAATGAAACTTGCTTAAAGAACCTGGAAGAGTCGCCCTCCTGCTTACCTCCGGTCGCACACCAGCGAGACCACATCCCTACACTACCCACACCGCAGCAAATGATGGATAGGGTGCTGAACCCGAGGTCTCTGCCAGGCGATAAATTAGCGGGTCTATAGCAAGAAATTCAGTCTGCCTCGCCTTAAGAGGCTTCTGACCTGTAAGGTGCTTATCCAATGTTCCCTGTGCCGCTTAACTACAACCCGGACCTCTGGGTGGATGGCAAACATTGTATGTGGGCATCCAGTCCTCTTAAAGGACACTGCGTGATCCAGGACAGAACCGGAATTCTGGTCAACCTCCAGTGTCTGGTTGACAGTCTCAATAAGCAAATCCACCGTTTCCTGAAAGCGATTCCAGATACAAGAAAACATCCTATTCATACTCAGAGTCTAGTTTGCTGCGAGAAAAAACATAGCTCACGGACGCCAAGTCACGTGATTGCTCAGGGAACCTACTACGGATCTGTTTTCTAGACGCCTGTATGTTTCTAGAATACTTGCAGCCCCTGCTAGCCGATAACTCCCGTGTAGGAGAGGATCCATTAATATCAGTCCTGCTAACACTCCGATCCACAGAGGAATCACGGAGGGATTCAATCTCTTTGGCCAGAGAAGACATGGATTGCTACAGTGACGAAGTCCACTCAGGGGAACTACAGTCATGGCCAAAAGTTTTGAGAATGACACAAATATTAATTTTTACAAAGTCTACTGCTTCACTTTTTCTAATGGCAATTTGCATATACTCCAGAATGTTATAGAGTGATGAGCTTAACAGCAATTACTTGCAAAGTCAATATTTGGCTAGAAAATGAACTTTATCCCCAAAACACATTTCAATATCATTGCAGCCCTGCCTTAAAAGGAGCAGCTAAGCTCTTTTCAGTGATTGCTCCATTAACACAGGTGTGGGTGTTGATGAGGACATGGCTGGAGATCAATCTGTCATGATTAAGTAAGAATGACACCACTGGACACTTTAAAAGGAGGCTGGTGCTGGGCATCATTGTTTCTCTTCTGTTAACCATGGTTATCTCTAAAGAAACACGTGCAGTCATCATTGCAATGCATAAAAATGGCCTAACAGGGAAGAGTATCGCAGCTAGAAAGATTGCACCTCAGTCAACAATCTATCGCATCATCAAGAACTTCAAGGAGAGAGGTTCCATTGTTGCCAAAAGGCTTCAGGGTGCCCAAGAAAGACCAGCAAGCGCCAAGACCGTCTCTTAAAAGTGTTTCAGCTACGGGATCGGGCTACCAGCAGTGCAGAGCTTGCTCAGGAATGGCAGCAGGCAGGTGTGAGTGCATCTGCACGCACTGTGAGGCTGAGACTCTTGGAGCAAGGCCTGGTCTCAAGGAGGGCAGCAAAGAAGCCACTTCTCTCCAGAAAAAACATCATGGACAGACTGATATTCTGCAAAAGGTACAGGCAGTGGACTGCTGAGGACTGGGGTAAAGTTATTTTCTCTGATGAATCCCCTTTTCGATTGTTTGGGACATCAGGAAAACGCCTCATTCGGAGAAGACAAAGTGAGCGCTACCACCAGTCTTGTCTCATGCCAACTGTTAAGCATCCTGAAACCAGTCATGTGTGGGGGTGCTTCTCAGCCAAGGGAATCGGCTCTCTCACAGTCTTGTGTTATGTTTCGGTAGCTGAGGAGTGCAGGCAAAAAAAGCAATACACCAGAGCAGTTGGAATCTATGAGATTGCAGTACCCTGACTAACCACAACAACTAGAGGCAGCCGTGGAGCGTTCCTACGTTGGTCCTAGACGCCTCGTCACAGCCTGAGAAACTAACTACACCTAAAGATAGAAATAGGAAAGTACAATCTCCCAGTCTTATTTCATGCTGGTAACGGGTTTATTTTTCCTGTCTTCATTATTTCATGAGGATATGGTCTTTTCTTCAATATGGCTTTTTTATCCAGGTTAACCATACTAGCTGCATATTTATTTCTCTGCAGCTTTTTCACCTAGGTTCATTGTTACACTCATTTCTTATTTACTCATGAGTTTTTTGTTATTCATGCATTCCTGTTATCGGTATTTATTATTGGTACCCTGTTGCATATACAATTGATCTGGGTGGTTTAATCTGTTCAAGTTCCATTGTCTGCACAATCTGACATGATCTTATAATTTGTTCTATTGTGCCATTACATGCACATTGTGCAACACACCTGTTTTTGTTTTAGCCAGCATTAATTGGGAGTTTGTTCAGTGGATCCTTACATGGATCTTTTCTTGTTTCATTATGGACCGTTCTCGGCCCTTTTTAACTGTTTTTAATTGTACCCTGTTTTTCAGTGTGTTTTTTTTTGTATCAATAAAATGTGATTATATTTTCACATATCCTTCATCATTATTATTCTTGAGGTTGATCGTGACTTTATACACACTGCCTTTCTCTTCTTTTGTTTCATATGTGCATTTCAGTGTGTCGTCATAGATCCCTTCTATAATATTATTGTGGTGCCCTCAAATCCCCCCTTTCTTTGCAGAAATAGGAAAGCTATCTGCCCCGGAGCAGAACCCCAAAGATAATAGAAAGCCCCCAAACATGTAATGGCGGTTAGACAAGAAGAAATACAGACACAGACAGAAATAGTATGAGCAAACGTGGGGCCCAAACTAACTAAATAGAAAAGGATAGGAAGGGTACTTACTGCAATCCCAGAAAACCCTGTAAAGCACCAACTCTACTAATTTCAAAAAAAACCTGAGATCACACGACCTCTACCACCTAAATTAGTTCTCTGGTGTAACAAAATCAAAACAGCAGCCACTGAAAAAACTGGAAAAAAGCAAAGGTACAAACATCAGTGGCTGAACTAAACTGAGAGGGCAAAAGCCCCCGGAGGGGACCCTGAAGGCCCCCACAGAAATGCAGGACAAAATGCAAAAATCAAGCACAAAAACAAAAAGAAGAAAATGTCTTATCTGTTAGCAGGAGATGCAGACACGACACAGCAGGCTACAAAGGAAACAGGAATCAAGGATTCAGACCAGAACAATTGATCACGGCAACCTGATGGGAAGGTGACTCCCTTATATAAGACCAGTCAGTAACACCTGATTCCCAATCCTCACAATCTTCACTGGACAGACCAGCACCGCCTGTAACCACCAGAGGGAGCCTCTGCTCAGAACTCATCCCAAGCCCACTCACAACAGTACCCCCCCTTGAGGAGGGGTCACCGAACCCTCATTTGAGCAACCAGGTCGGTCAGGATGAGTTCTATGGTAAGCACGGATGAGTCTCCTAGCATGGATGTCCGAAGCAAACACCCAAGAATTGTCTTCCTGACCATAACCTCTCCACTTAACCAAATACTGGAGTTTCCGTCTAGAAAACGAGAATCTAATATTTTCTCAACCACATACTCCAGATTGCCCTCAACCAAAACAGGGTCAGGAGGCACAGAAGCAGGAACCACTGGCTCAACAAACCTCTTCAACAAGGACTTGTGGAAACGTTATGGATCTTAAATGTCCCTGGAAGAAGCAAACGAAAAGAAACAGGATTAAGAATCTCTATGATCTTATAAGGTCCAATGAACCTAAGCTTAAATTTTGGAGATGCTACTCTCATAGGAATATTTTTGGGGACAACCAGACCAAGTCACCCACTTTAAACCGAGGACCATCAGTCCTATGCCGGTTAGCAAACCGCTGGGCCCTCTCCTGAGAGAGGGACAACCTCTCCACTACCTGGTCCCAAATCTGTTGCATACGCTCCACAACAGAGTCAACACCTGGACAGACAGAAGCCTCCGTCTGTCCTGAAGAAAATCGAGGGTGAAACCCAGAATTACAGAAAAACGGAGACATCAAAGTGGCAGAGCTAGCCCTATTATTAAGAGCAAACTCAGCCAAAGGCAAAAAAGAGACCCAGTCATCCTGATCAGCAGACAAAAAAGCATCTTAGATAAGTCTCCAATGTCTGGTTTGTTCTCTCAGTTTGACCATTGGTCTGAGGATGAAATGCCGAGGAGAAAGACAATTGAACACCCAGTTTAGAACAAAAAAGTCCTCCAAATCTGGAAACAAACTGGACTCCTCTGTCAGACACTATGTTCTCAGGAATGCCGTGTAAACGAACCATGTGCTGAAGGAACAACGGCACCAATTCAGAGGAGGAAGGCAACTTAGGTAATGGCACAAGATGTATCATCTTAGAAAACCTATCACAAATCACCCAGATGGCGGTCATTCTCTGAGAAACAGGAAGGTCGGAAATGAAATCCATAGAGATATGGGTCCATGGTCTCTTGGGCACAGGCAATGGCATCAACAAACCACTAGAGCGAGAGCAAGGCTTGGAGCGAGAGCAAGTCCCGCAGGACTGCACAAATTCCCTGACATCACGAGACAAGGTAGGCCACCAAAAGGACCGACTAACCAAGTCTCTGGTACCAAAAATTCCGGGATGCCCAGCCAACGCGGAACAATGAATCTCAGACATCACACTCTTTTTCCACTGGTCCGGGACAAACAATTTTCCAACAGGGCAGCGCTCGGGCCTATCCTCCTGACACCCCTCCAGAGCAAGTCTCAAATTAGGTGAGATGGCGGAAAGAACTACACCCTCTTTCAAAATAACAGAAGGATCAGATAACTCAGGAGAGTCCGCAAGGAAGCTCCTCGAGAGGGCATCCGCCTTAACATTCTTAGTGCCAGGAAGAAAGGAAACCACAAAATTAAAACGTGTGAAAAACAAGGCCCACCTGGCCTGTCTAGGATTGAGTCGCTTGGCAGATTCTAGATAAACCAGATTCTTATGGTCAGTAAGGACCACCACCTGATGTTTGGCTCCCTCCAGCCAATGTCTCCACTCTTCAAAAGCCCACTTCATGGCCAATAACTCCCGATTACCCACGTCATAATTACGTTCAGTAGGTGAAAATTTTCGAGAGAAAAAGGCACAAGGGTTACTTTTAGAGGTCTCTGGATCTTTTTGGGACAAAACGGCACCTGCCCCAATTTCAGAGGCATCAACCTCCACCTGAAATGGCAGAGAAACATCAGGCTGCCGTAGAACAGGAGCAGAAGTGAATCTCTGCTTAAGTTCCTGAATGCAGAGACTGCCTCAGGAGGCCAATTCACCACATCAGAACCCTTTTTGGTCAAATCAGTTAATGGTTTAACAATAAACGAGAAATTACCAATAAATTACGATAAAAATTGGCAAAACCCAAAAATCTTTGAAGAGCCTTTAATGAAGTAGGTTGGACCCAATCACAGATGGCCTGAACCTTGACCGGGTCCATTTCAATAACAGATGGGGACAAAATGAATCCCAGAAATGAGATCCTCTGTACACCAAAAAGATCTTTGATCCCTTCACATACAGAGCATTCTCTCTCAAAATCTGGAATACAGTTCGAACATGTTTCACATGAGAGTCCCAGTCATTACAAAAAAATCAAGATATCATCCAAAAAAAACAATCAGAAATTTATCCACAAAATCCCTGAAAATGTCATTCATGAAGGACTGGAAGACAGAAGGAGCATTAGTGAGCCCAAAGGGCATCACAAGGTACTCAAATGCCCCTCGGGGTATTGAATGCCGTCTTCCATTCATCCCCGTGCTTAATGCGAATAAGGTTATATGCCCCCTGAGGTCAAGCTTGGTAAACCAAGTAGCGTTTTCACCCTGGAAAACAGGTCAGAAATCAAGGGTAAAACGGGTATTGATATTTCACAGTAATATTGTTCAAAAGACGATAATCAATACACGGCCTTAATGAACCATCCTTTTTGGCCACAAAGAAAAAACCGGCACCTAAGGGTGAAGAGGATGGTCTGATATGACCCTTCTCCAATGACTCCTTGATATAAGACCGCATAGCGTCATGTTCAGGTAAAGACAAGTTAAAAAGGCGACCTTTAGGGAATTAACTACCAGGCACTAATAATAATAATAATCTTTATTTATATAGCGCCAACATATTCCGCAGCGCTTTACAGTTTAACATTTCAAAACACAAGTCATAGGTAACAACGTTAACAATACAATAATTAAAGCAAATAAGCCGACACTGCTCGTGAGAGCTTACAATCTACAATAATTCACTAATCATTAATTCAATAGCGCAGTCATAGCTCCTATGGGGAGGCAAGGATGCAGATTTACTTTCGCTAAATACATCAGAAAAAATCAATCAAAAAGTCAGGAACATCCTGAGCCTGGGGGGGAGGCAGAAAAAACAGGAGTGTTGGTATTAACACATTGGCAGCCCCAACTGGTTACAGACACAGATTTCCAATCCAAAACAGGATTATGAGACTGTAACAAGGGAAACGCAGTACGATAATATCATGCAGATTATACAGAACCAAAAATTTGCAGCACTCTTGATGATCAGGTTCAACCTCATTATCACCTGAGTAGGAACTGAGGTTTATTCTCAGCCAAAGGGGTAGAATCGATCCCCAGTAGGGGAATAGACTTCTGTAGGGGTATCAAGGGAAACCCACAACGTTTTAGCAAAATCATAATCCATCAGGTTAATAGCTGCTCCAGAATCAACGAAAGCCTGAGCAGAAAATGAGGACAGAGAGCATATCAGAGTGACAGTTAATAAAACTTAGTCTGAACACTACCCAAGACAACTGAGCGTGCAAAACGTCTTCCCGCTTAGGGCAGACTGAATAGCATGAGAGGCATCACCCAGTAGAAACATAACCCATTGCGCTTTCGAAACTCATGACGCTGTGCCCCAGACACCACTCTATCACACTGCATGGATTCAGAAGCAGGTTCACAAGGCAACACTATTCCACGCATACTTCTCCGCTCACGCAAACGTCTGTCAATTTGAATCGCTAATGACATAGAATCATTGAGACCAGAGGGGACAGGGAATCCCACCATAACTCCTTTACATTATCTGACAGACCCTTCCGAAAAAGGGCCGCCAAAGCGTCGTCATTCCACTTGGTCAGGACTGCCCACCTACGGAATCTTGACAGTATAACTCAGCGTCATCAAGCCCCTGATTTAATGCCAACAAGGCTTTTTCAGCTTGATCAGTGACATTAGGCTCATCGTACAATAACCCCAAAGCCTGAAAAAAATGCATCACCATCACTCAAAACAGGATCCCAGGTGTCAGGGAAAAAGCCCAATCCTGAGGATCGCCGCGCAGGAGAGAGATGACAATTTGAACCTGCTGCGCTGCGTTCCTGAGGCTTAGTTTTTAAGGCAAAAACAATTTACAATTATTTTTGAAATTCTGAAAGTTAGCTCGATCCCTAAAAAACAAATCTGGCATGGGAATCCTAGGTTCCACAACAGGCAACCTAGCAAGTATGCAGCAATACTCTGAACCTCAGTGGCAGCTGATCCACACGGCCAGACAACTGTGCAACTCCAGTGAGAGAAAAAAATCCTCCCCAGCACCCAGAGAACAGAGGGAAAAAAAAAAAAAATGCAACAAACAGAAAAATATCTCTGACAACTCTGACAACCGTTTTTTTCTTTCACAAATTTTTCCCTTCTGTGAGTACCATACAATTTTAAATTTAGGCCGGTGATACTGTTATGTTTCGTAGCTGAGGAGTGCAGGCAAAAAAAGCAATACACCAGAGCAGTTGGAATCTATGAGATTGCAGTACCCTGACTAACCACAACAACTAGAGGCAGCCGTGGACGTTCCTACGTTGGTCCTAGACGCTCGTCACAGCCTGAGAAACTAACTACACTAAAGATAGAAATAGGAAAGCTATCGCCCCGGAGCAGAACCCCAAGATAATAGAAAGCCCCAAACATTATGGCGGTTAGACAAGAAGAAATACAGACACAGACAGAAAATAGATGAGCAAAGTTGGGGCCCAAACTAACAAAATAGAAAAGGATAGGAAGGGTACTTACTGCAATCCCAGAAAACCCTGAAAAGCACCAACTCTACTATTTCAAAAACCCTGAGATCACACGACCTCTACCACCTAAATTAGTTTCTCTGGTGTAACAAAATCAAAACAGCAGCCACTGAAAAAACTGAAAAAGCAAAGGTACAAACATCAGTGGCTGAACTAAATGAGAGGGCAAAAGCCCCCGGAGGGGACCTGAAAGGCCCCACAGAAGTGCAGGACAAAATGCAAAAATCAAGCACAAAAACAAAAGAAGAAAAATGTCTTATCTGTTAGCAGGAGATGCAGACACGACACAGCGGCTACAAAGGAAACAGGAATCAAGGATTCAGCAGAACAATTGACACCGGCAACCCTTTTTGGGAAGGTGATCCCTTATATAAGACCAGCAGTAACACCTGTTCCCAATCCTACAATCTTCACTGGACAGACCAGCACCGCCTGTAACCACCAGAGGGGACCTCTGCCAGAACTCATCCCAAGCCCACTCACACGTCTTCCTAAAAACAAGCCATGAATAAAGAATGGTACCAAATGTCTCCAAGGCAACTTCTCCCAACCCTCCAAGAGCGTTTGGCGATAAACAATGCCTTTTCCAGCAGATGGGCACCTTGCCTAAAGCAAAGGTATAACTAAATGGGTAGGGAACAAAACATAGAGATTTTGGGTCCTGGTCTGGAAACTCCCCAAAATCTTAATTTCCCCTGGAACTTGTGGTCAATCATCAAGAGACGGGGTGGGACAAACAAAAACTTAAAAATTTGACAAAAGGGAAAACATTGATTGTGCAAGAATGGACTGCTACAGTCAGGATTTGGTCCGAAGTTGTTGAGGCTTTCCAGGAAAGAATTGCAGAGTCCTGAAGAAGAAGGGTCAACACTGCAAATATTGACTTTGCATTAACCATTCTAACTGTCAAAATAAGCTTTTGTTATCATATGTTTGCAATTAAATTTTATTTCTGTCTGTGATAAAAAATCTGTCAAACACACATAAAAACCAAAGGGCAGCAGATCATGGAAAATATAATTTTTTTTTCATTCAAAAAAATTTTTGGCCCGATTTGGGGGTTACACTGGTATTGGGGCGGGAGGGTCCTGAGCACATTTGGGGCCCGGGGGCATTAAAAAGTAAAGAAAAACTGTAATAGTCTTATTAGACCCTTTGGAGCTTGCCCGGGGGACATGGTGCCAGGGAAAACCTGCGGGGGGAGGGAGAGAGCCTTTTTTCCTGGGCCCCGGGTTTTCCGGAGTCCCCAGGGGGTTTAAAGGGGGTAACCCCTTTCCTAATGCCCCCAGGGTCAATGCAGTAGCCGCTTCGGGGTATCCGGGTCAAGGCTCAAAACCGGTTCCCCCAGGGTTTATGCCCCTTTTAAAAAAAAGGCCCCCCGTCTTGCTTGGTGCCCCCCCTCATGTCAAAGTCGCGAACCCCCTCTAACCCGGGGTGGGTGGACCAAAATGACCACCGGTTTTCAGAGGGGAGAAGTCTCGCAGTGAGAGGCGCCTTTTTTGGGTGGGGGGGCCCCAGCCGCGATATCACCCCAAGGGGGGGACCCTTTTGGATTTTTTCCCTGAATAGGCACAAGGGGGCTTTTAAATTTTGTGACCGGGGGAGGTTACCCCGGGGAAGGGGGGGGGAAAAGGGGGGGGAAATTTTTCGACGCTCTCGTCCCAGGCGGGGGAAGAGAAAAAAAAGTGGTTTTAGCCGTTAAAAACGCGCCAAAATGTGGGGGGGTTTTCCTTTTTGGGGCCTACACAGTGATAAAACCGGGGGGGTAAAGTTTTGGGGGCCCCGGGGCCGGGCCCAATGCAAAGAGGCCCCCCGATGTGTGCCCCCCCCCGCCAAAAAAGAGCCCCCTATCCCCGGGGGTTTTTTAAAGCCCTCCAGCCCCCCCCTTTTTCCGGGGAAAACTGCCGGGTGGCGGAAACCCCCGCTGATGCGGCAGGGAGGTGGGGAGGGTCCTTTTCACCTCCTTGTACCATCCGCTTTAAAAAGTGGGGGGACAGTGGGGGCTAAAATTTTTCCAAAATTTGGGGCCTCTGTAATCCCCAAGGGTTTTAAACTTGAGGGGGGGAGACAGGGGGGGTTGGGGCCGGGGTTAGACCGGGCCCCCGGGGGAGGATTGTGGAGGGACACTCCATGTGCTCCTCCCCTTTAAATGTATGGGGGTTGGTGCCCTTTAAGAGAACCGGGGGCCCCCCCAAAAAGGCCCAGGCTTTTGGATCCCACGTCGCAAAAGAGGATAAAGGGAGGGGGCATTCCCCCGCTGCCTGTTGATGGTTGGGGAGATCGGGGGCCCTTTAAAGGATCCGTCGCCCATTTTTCCGATAGAAAAAAAAAAATCAAAAATTTAAAAAAGGGTTAAAAAAAAAAAATGTTTGAAAACCCCACCCGGGGGGCCTCCTACGGACACAAGCAAGAAAAGGGGTTACTTGAGCCGCAAAGAGGTGTATACTGGGGGGGGGAGGAGTAAAACTTTTTTTTTCAACTTATGTCAGCCTCCTAAGTGGCCGCAGATAACCCCCCTGGGGTGTGTCCCCAATAAACGAAAAAGGGAAATTTAAAAATTTTTTTTTTTTCATTTAAAATTTGGAAGCAAGTGTTCTGTGGGGTTTTTGGGGCCCCTTTCTTTAAGGAGTGCTTCCC
This sequence comes from Oophaga sylvatica, assembly GCA_033576555.1. NCBI lineage: Eukaryota > Metazoa > Chordata > Amphibia > Anura > Dendrobatidae > Oophaga > Oophaga sylvatica. Next base: position 463,826,024 of record JARQOD010000001.1, read on the forward strand.
CCCCTAAGCTCTCACCATTTTCATGACACAGTTTTTTTGGGGTTCCTTTTTTTTTCCCCTTTTAAGTTATGTGTTTGGGGTACACAACCCCCGGCAAAAGTTTTGGGTCACTTAGAAAATTTCCTTTTTTGAAAGAAAAAGCAGTTTTTTTTTCCCAAGAAGTAAAAATTAAAAAAATCAGAAATCACTCTATAAAAATGGGGTTTTTTTTTGGTTTTTAAAGGAAAAATTCTACGGGGAAAAGTTTTTTTGTATTTTAAAACTTCATTAAATTTTTAAAAAGGCCCCTTTTTTCCAAAAAAAAACACTCCCAAAAGTACTTTGGGGTTTTTGTTCGCTAAAAGTGAAGAAGGCTAATAGATGGTTTTTTTTAAACCCCCTTTAAAAAAACCCTTTTCCCCGTATGTTAACACAGCTAAAAAAAGTTTGGTTGTTTTGAAAGGGGTATAAACCTGCCTTTTCCTTTTTGTTGTTGAGAATCGGGGGGCAAATTTCATTTTTGGGGTTCCCAAAAACCCCCTTTTTAAAAGGCCAAAAAAAAAATTTTTTTTTTAAACCCCGACACCCCTTTTTTTGTTTTTAAAATTTAAGGCTTTCCCCCTGCGAAAAATTAAAAACTGAAAAATTCTTACAAGGGTGTGTAGTACTCCCTTTAGAGGATTGCACAAACAACCTCTAACCAGAGAAAGAAACAATTTGGTAGGCCCGCTGCACATCTGACAACAAGACAAGTACATTGGGAGTCTTTATTTGAAAAATTGACCCTCACAGGCCTCAATTTGGGCAGCTTCTTAAACAGTCCCACATTAATTGCCAGTTGTCAACATTACATGAAGGGCGTTTTGGGGGATGCTGGCCTTCAGGGCAATTGGCAAAACAAAAGCCAATTTCCCTTGCCAATGCTTGTTTTTTGCCATATTAATCTTTTCCTTTCATTTAAGCCAGTCTTAAATATGGCTTTTGTTTTGCCAATCTGCCCTGAAGGCCAGCATCCCCAAATCGCCTCTTCACTGTGATTTGACACTGGCGTTTAATGTGTATGTTTAATGAAGCTGCCAGTTGGGACCTGTGAGGCTCAATTTTTCAAACTAAAGACTCTAATGTACTTGTCTTGTTGCTCAGTTGTGCAGCGGGGCCTCCCACTTGTCTTTCTTTCTCTGGTTAGAGCTTGTTTGTGCACTCCTCTAAAGGGGTACTACCACCATTGTATGAATTCTTCAGTTTCTTGGTAATTTTCGCATGGAATAGCCTTCATTTCTAAGAACAAGAATAGACTGTCGAGTTTCACAAGAAAGTTCTTTTTTTTTGGCCTTTTGAGAGTTTAATGGAACCAACAAATGTAATGCTCCAGATTCTCAACAAGCTCAAAGGAAGGTCAGGTTTATAGCTTCTCTAATCAACCAAACGTTTTTCAGCTGTGTTAACATACTTGCACAAGGTTTTAAAGGGTATTTTAACCATCTATTAGCCTTCTTACACAGTTAGCGAACACAAAATACCATTAAGTACACTGGAGTGATGGTTTTGGAAATGGCCTCTATACACCTATGAAGATATTGCATTACAAACTAGACGTTTGCCGCTAGAATAGTCATTTACCACATTAACACTGTATAGAGTGTATTTCTAATCATTTAATGTTAGCTTCATTGAAAAAAAACTGCTTTTTCTTTCAAAATAAGGAAATTTCTAAGTGACCCTAACTTTTGACCGTAGTGTATACTGTATTGTTTTCTGTTCCATTTTGTAACATCTTTGTATATTTTTAAAACACTGCCTGCTTTTCCAGATTTAAATATATAAAATGTAATAGCTCAGTTCCTCTTGCTCTGTAAACTGCACCCCGAAGCAATAAGCTATCTCAACGAGTGTCCAATAGCCTATATAAACAATTGATGGTGGCAGGTTATTGTGGAATTGGCAGGATCGGATTGAAGTATATGTATATACTGTATATATATATACTGTATATATATATATATGTTGGAGTGTGTATATATAATAGTCCATGCATTGGAATGGTAGGGGTATATACAATTCTTTGTAGATATTTGCATATGGGCGGCTCTCGTGGTGCAGAAGCAGGGAAGAATGTTGACTTCACGTGAATAATGCAAAGAAAAAAGAGAAAATTTTCCAGCTTCTTAAAACTCTGAAATTTATTCAAATTACATTTTTAAAATGTAATATAAGAATCAACACTGTTAGGGTTCAAGTTCCCGCTGCTGCACAAGGGGAGCCTCGAACCGCCCGCTGCGTCTCCCATCCATCCCGTCCGCAGTGGAGTCTGCTCACAGAGCGTCGGTCCCACATCTTGCCCGTTCCAGTACTGTGCAGTGACTTGCTGCTGCCTCTCCTGGATCTGCTATTATAGCCAGTACTGGAGCAGGGGTCTTTGGGACGAAGTCCTACTTTTCCCTCTGAGCATGCCCAGGGTAAGATCCTCATTGGAGATCAGGGGTCACATGTTCAGTACTGCAGCAGCTCCTTTTGGTCCGCCAGGAAGGCCCTGAAACTATTGTGTTTTGGAACAGTTCTCATTGTCCTTGTTTCTGGCAGGTCCTGTACTGTTACATAAAAAGGGTGGCATGGCTGGGCCGCCATGCCTAGTATCAATCCTTATATGCTTTGCGCCAGCGTGGTCATGCATGTGTTGTGGTTAGGGCTCGGCTGAAATAAGCCCACTAGAATACCGACTTAATCGGTGAGGAGTTTGGTGGCTAGCTGGTCAGGTCGGTCCTAGATGCCCTAGATTACGGCATAACCGGTGAGGAGTTTGATTGCCGTATTCAGGGCCGGGTTCAGACGCCATAGATTGCGGGACTCCCGCGAGGACTTAGCACATGGATCACGTTCTATGTTCGCTTAGCAGTTAACTGTGTACCTGGGTGCCTGACAGGACACAGAAGTTTTTCTCAGCGGCTCTGTGACTAACAGGTTTGCTTTCAACGCTAGACAGCGCCCTAGCGTGTTTTATTTTGTGACTCAGTGGTGTTAAGTGAGTTCGCACACATCGCCATATAGCGCTGCGGCACTCCTTCTAGCGGCTCTGTGGAATAACAGAGTTCGCACTTATTGCCACAGCGCGTTACGGCGTTTATTTTGGCGACTCTGCGGGATACAGAGTTCGCTTCTTGCGCTATTTTACTAGCAGCAGGCTCCGCCTGCATGGTGGACCCCGGGCTGCGAACGCACCTCTCTTAATCATATATTTGGTGCGTCCGCAGACCTAACAAACACTGGATCAAAACCTGAGAAGTCAAAGCAACGCGTTTCGAACACTCTCCTGTGTTCTTTCTCAAAGCTAATGAGATAGTTCACTGCCAGGTATATATACGCAGCTGCAACAATAAAATTGAATACAAATATTAGGCAGCTCATGTGGCGTTGCATATTAATATTTTTGTGTCATTATGACACAACTTTACCTGACAGGGAATTAAAGGCTGCCCAATTTTTTTCTTTTAATGCGGTTCACAATTTTTATGCAATGATATGAAGAATTTGGAAAAATTTATGATAAACAAGCCAAAATCAAGTGGGACCATACCATTTTGGAAAATTATATATAACAAGTATACGAGTAAGGCAGTGTGAAATCACCTCAGGTGCCGAAGTTGATTGAAACGCAATAATTTTCACAGTCATATCTCTCCAAGACCGCTGTCAGCTTTAGTTCCCTCGTCAGAATCTTCTGATGGTAATTCCCATGATTGTAATTCTTTGGGTCTACAAGTGATCTCTATTATTACCAGAAATCATACACAACCAAAAAATATAAAAGACACGGTGGGCGCCCAACAAACCAAATACCCAAACTTTTCAGGAATGACCACCCGCTGCAGGAAAACTTTTATCCTCTGAAGATCCGCATTATAAGTTTGCATTTATCCCAACATTTTACTTACTATGGAGCAAATGCAAATTTTTGCTTTGGCTTAAATTTTGTGCCTAATAAGAACTTTGACATATTTACATTGTTGGATATTAACAGATTTATCTGTAATCTTACAGTCAAAAAACATTTATTTGAGCTACACCAAACAACAACTGAACAAGACTCACTTTTTTCTCAATGTTTTTTTGAGCAAATAATCATTAATGTGCTCCAGGATTTACAGAAGACAATAATCAGGGACAGAACTATTGCCTCTCTGCAATTAAACATCCTCCCCCATTTTGTTTTACCTTATTTCATCAAGTGCTGATAGCATGGACAGGTTTCAGGATGCAATTGAACAGAAACTAAAAAAACTGATATTTCTACCAAATCTACAAAACGCCACATTACCGTAATTTATCTCCAGAACAATGTTCACAATACATAAACTAAACCAAATGACAATACCATTAAAATGTCAGAATAAAAGGAGAATAGTGGTGGCTATGGATTCGGACATGTATAAATCATAAATTATGTCCATGCTACAAGATACAACAAGGTACAAACAACTTATGTATGACTGCCCCTAAATTCCAAAAGGATACATTGAGAATTATTAAAGACTAGATGGTGCCCGATTCTAACGCATCGGGTAATTCTAGAATAAGGCTGCTAAAGGTGGGGTGTACGTGGAAGCTTCTGCTGTGGTTTACATGAGGCCGCCGGTCGGGGTAATTCCACTGCGAGCAGCCGGGAGATGACCGGCTAGGGTGGTCATCTCCGGCTGCGTCGCCGCTGACATCCATGCGGCAGATGACCAGCAGCTAGCGCCGCTGATCTCCCGACGATAGCGGTGGCGTGCGTGGTTCAAATCCTGCGCCAAATCGAGACCGGATTGCGCCTGTCGCTGATGTACTGATGTACTGGAACAATTTGCTATATAACTTGGCTAAAAAATTTTTTTCATGATGGTATAGAAAAGTACAGAAATCCCTTAGAGGAGGAGACATCAAAAGACACCTCTAACGAGAGAGGCGTTCTGGATGTACAAATCTTGGCACCTGCTAACCTGGTGGACTCATTACTGATTTCTCATGTTTAGCATAAAATAATTTTTGTATATAGTTAGTTTTTTATATGTGTATTCTTTGTCATTTTTTTTCATTGTAACTTTATCATGTGTTGTATACTTTAGTTTCCATTCGTTACAACCATTGGCAACATCATGTGTTTTTTGTATTAGATTTATTCATTGCACTTGCTATTGTTAGTCCTTTTAGGGAACTTGAAACTGCGATCGTCTGATTGCATGTGCTATTTTGCAGCAATGTAGTCTGACCACAGGCAGGTTTTCAAAGGAACTCCATAATTGACAAGCACATCTGTTATAGAAACCCATTGGCGACATGTGATACGTCACGGGTATGCCTGTGGGCGCTTTAGAAAGGCATGCACCCAAATAAAATCAACTCCTTCGTCTGGGGAAACAAGAAACCCAGATTGCAAAAAATATATATAATAGTAAAAGTATGGAGGAGCAGACTTTCCTAATATTCTCGGCATACTATTACGCCAACTTAAATAAAGCAGAGTCTTCATTGGTGGGCCTCATTTAGAACCCCCTGCCTGGTATGCCTAGAACTCCATTTCAATAATTACAAATCTCTAAATCTACTCATCCAAGACAAAATACTAACTAGAAAAGACATTACAAACTCTCATCCTATCTTCCAACCAACTGGATGCATGGAAAAATTCTCTAAACCTAAAAGGGGTCACAATAACTTTGATTCTCTAAAAAATATTCACTTCATGTCATTTGCTCATCATTGAAACACACGATAGACCCTCTATGCGAGAAATTAGGATAAGAAACTCAAAACTTGAGTGTAGGACTCACCCATTTAGTCTCCTAAAAAAACAGTTTAACATTCGTTCCTCTTCATTTTGTCAGTAATCTGATTTTGAAAAATCATATTGATAAGTTTCTTCTCAAAAATTCTCGTATCTCTGAACCAGCAGTAAACTGGTCAATAATATTGATCACAGTATATTCTGGAGTAAGGAATTCATATATAAATGCTTAAACAAAAGCTATGAATTGACAAAAACCCATCTAATATATAAAGCTGAATGTATGTATGTGTGTATGTATGTGGGTATGTTTGTCCGGGATTGGAATCCGCACCGTCGCACTTACGGGCAGAAATTTTTTCCGCCCGCACGTCTCGACCCCGAAAGCGTCCTAGGCTATGTTTTGAATCGAAATTTTAACCCAGCGCGTTCCAAATTGCCAAACAATTTTGGCCCTATCTACATAATGGGGAGAAAGCTGAATGCTTGTGTGTATGTCCGGCATAGGAAAAAACTGCATTTCAGGCATGAAATTTTGCACCACCGCACGTCTCGACCCGGGAGCGTCATAGGCTAGGGTTTGAGTCGAAATTTTAACCCCGCGCATTCCAAAATCGGCAAATAATTTTGGCCCGATAGGAATCTGCACCGTTGTACTTACGGGTATGAAATTTGCATGCCCGCACATCTCAACCCCAGGAGCATCATAGGCTATGTGTTGAATGGAAATTTTAACCCCCGCACGTTCCAAATCCCAAACAATTTTGGCCCTATCTACATAATGGGGAGAAAGCTGAATGCTTGTGTGTAGTCCGGCATAGGAATCTGCATTTACGGGCATGAAATTTTGCACACCCGAACGTCTCGACCCCAGAGCGCATGGCTAGGTTTTGAGTCGAAATTTTAACCCCGCGCATTCCAAATCGGCAAATAATTTTGGCCCGGATAGGAATCTGCACCGTTGTACTTACGGGCATGAAATTTTGCATGCCCGCACATCCAACCCCAGGAGCATTATAGGCTATGTGTTGAATGGAAATTTTAACCCCCGCACTTCCAAATCGCCAAACAATTTTGGCCCTATCTACAATGGGGAGAAAGCTGAATGCTTGTGTGTATGTCCGGCATAGGAATCTGCATTTACGGCATGAAATTTTGCACACCCGCACGTCTCGCCCCGGGAGCGTCATAGGCTAGGTTTTGAGTTGAAATTTTAACCCCGCGCAATCCAAACGGCAAATAATTTTGGCCCGGGATAGGAATCTGCACCGTTGTACTACGGGCATGAAATTTGCATGCCCGCACATCTCACCCCAGGAGCATCATAGGCTAATGTTTGAATGGAAATTTTAACCCCCGCACGTTCCAAATCGCCAAACAATTTTGGCCCTATCTACATAATGGGGAAAAGCTGAATGCTTGTTGTGTATGTCCGCATAGGAATCTGCATTTACGGGCATGAATTTTGCACACCCGCAGTCTCGACCCCGGGAGCGTCATAGGCTAGGTTTTGAGTCGAAATTTTAACCCCGCGCTTCCAAATCGCAAATAATTTGGCCCGGGATAGGAATCTGCACCGTTGTATTACGGGCATGAAATTTTGCATGCCCCCACATCTCAACCCCAGGAGCATCATAGGCTATGTGTTGAATGGAAATTTTAACCCCCGCACATTCCAAATCGCCAAACAATTTTGGCCCTATCTACATAATGGGGAGAAAGCTGAATGCTTGTGTGTATGTCCCGGCATAGGAATCTGCATTTACGGGCATGAAATTTTTGCACACCCGCACGTCTCGACCCGGGAGCGTCATAGGCTAGGTTTTGAGTCGAAATTTTAACCCCGCGCATTCCAATCGGCAAATAATTTTGGCCCGGGATAGGAAATACTGCACCGTTGTACTTACGGGCATGAAATTTTGCATGCCCACTCATCTCAACCCCGAGCATCATAGGCTATGTGTTGAATGGAAATTTTTAAACCCCGCACGTTCCAAATCGCCAAACAATTTTGGCCCTATCTACATAATGGAAAAGCTGAATGCTTGTGTGTATGTCCGCATAGGAATCTGCATTTACGGCATGAAATTTTGCACACCCGCACGTCTCGACCCCGGGACGTCATAGGCTAGGTTTTTGAGTCGAAATTTTAACCCCGCGCATTCCAAATCGGCAAATAATTTTGGCCCGGGATAGGAATCTGCACCGTTGTACTTACGGGCATGAAATTTTGCATGCCCGCACATCTCAACCCCAGGAGCATCATAGGCTATGTGTTGAATGGAATTTTAACCCCCGCACGTTTTGGTGTGTGATTTTTATGTGCAGAATAAAATTTTTGTTAACATAGTCTATTTTGTTACAGCTAACAGCAGTTATAATAACCCGGGCGAAGCCGGGTACTACAGCTAGTAACATAATAAAATGGGAGGCTGAACTTCACTTAAGTCTTGATCTTCTGAATGGGAAAAAAAAACATATACCATTTCTTAACTCTGCCACACTTCAATGTCCTTACAAGAATCCCACCATAAATTCTTACTAGATGGTATTATACCCCAGCCAAACTTCTAAAATAAACAAAACATTCTTCAACCTGTTGGAGAAACTGTGGCCAATATGGAGCTTAATTCAAATCTTTCGCATTGTCCTATTATTATATGAATAACAGCACGTCACTCTCTATATATGGTGGTGCTCAGATGCTGGGGTTACCAAGCCCATATCAAATATAACTAAATGACACTGGCACTCATGATCAATAAACAAAGCAATTTTTTATTCCATATCCAATGGTAACGTTTCGGTCATTAACTTTGACCTTCCTCAGACTGGAAAATATATACAAAAATGAGAAAAAATAAATTTTAGCCTCATATAATATGATAACAAAAGTATATGGTGAACAACACATATATATATACATATATTTAAAGTCAAATTTGGAAAAAAAATATACTATATATAGAGAAAAAGGATTAGTCAAAGTATCAGATAATGTCTCCATTTAGCAATAGCATATTAACAGTGGAGTTTTGGTTCTTTAAGAAATACTAAAGATGTAAAAATATTCCATATATGAGAAAGGAGAGATTGTATAGGGAAACTCACTGTACTTACCGGATTGTATTGTTGTGATAAAATAGAAGTCGTCTAGATAAGCTTAATCACATTAGTTATACACTTGGGCTCACTTAGGTGCTGCGATGATTGACAGACCAAAAGGTCTGGTAATCGTCCCTGAGCGAAAAAGACCCACTAGTAAAATATAATGCAATGTCCAAACTTGCTAGCGTCATATGATTAGTGTCCATCTTAACCGTTGGTGTGATCTTAACTGTTACCTAGCTCCGATCACATTCAACGGTTAAGATGGACACTAATCATATGACGCTACAAGTTTGGACATTGCATATATTTTACTAGTGGTCTTTTTTCGCTCAGGGACGAAAATTGATAGCAGGCGCTGAGAAGCCTGCAGCACTGCCGTGAGATCGCTGGGTCACACAGAGTGCTGTGCACACTGTGAGACCAGCGATCTGACCCTATACTGTAATGTTCCCCCTGGACAAAGTAAAAAAGTAAAAAAATAAAAAAAACAAGTGTAAAAAAAAAAAATCCAAAATAAAGGAAAAAAAAAAATATTCCCCAATAAATTCATTTCTTCCTGTAAATAAAAAAAAACAAACCAATAAAAGTACAGATATTTAGTATCGCCGTGTCCGTAACGACCCGCCCTATAAGAACCGCCCTCTAGTTAACCCTTTAGTGAACCCCTTTAAAAAAAAAACAAAGCAAAAAATCAATGCTTTATCATCATACCGCCAAACAAAAAGTGGAATAACACGCGATCAAAAAGACCGATATAATAATAAACATGGTACCGCTGAAAACGTCATCTTGTCCGCAAAAAAAGAGCCGCCATACAGCATCATCATCGAAAAAATAAAAAAGTTATAGTCGCAGAATAAAGTGATGCAAAAATAATTATTTTTTTATAAAAATTGTTTTTATTGTATAAAAGCGCCAAAACATAAAAAATGATAAAATGAGGTATCGCTGTATGCATACTAACCCCAAGAATAAAACTGCTTTATCAATTTTACTACATGCGGAACGGTATAACGCTCCCCCCAAAAGAAATTCATGAATTGCGATTTTGTTTCTTCTAACCTCCCAAAAATCTAAATAAAAAGCGATCAAAAAATGTCACGTGCTTAAAAATGACACCAATAAAAACGTCAACTCGTACTGCAAAAAATAAGGCCTCACATGACTCTGTGGGCCAAAATATGCAAAAATTATAGCTCCAAAATGTGGTGATGCAAAAAATATTTTTTTGCCAAACATAAAAAACCCGCTATAAATAGTAAATCAAACCCCCTTTATCACCCCTCAGTTAGGGAAAAAAAATAAAATTAAAAAAATGTATTTATTTCCATTTTCCTATTAGGGTTAGGGTTTGCCCTAAAGTTAGGGTTAGGGTTGCGCCTAAAGTTAGGATTTAGGTTTAAGGTTGGATTAGGTTTTAGGGGTGTTTAGGGTTAGTTTGTGGTTAGGGTTATGGTTAGGGTTGGGACTAGGGTTAGGGTGTGTTGGGGTAGGGTTGGAGTTAGAATTGGGGGTTTCCACTGTTTTAGGCACATCAGAGCTCTCCAATGTACATGGCGTCTGATCTCAATTCCAGCCAATTCTGCGTTTAAAAAGTCAAACGGTGCTCCTTCACTTCTGGCTTTGTCATGCCCCAAACAGTAGTTTTACCCCCACATATGGGGTATCAGTGTACTCAGTACAAATTGCACAATAACTCTTGCGGTCCATTTCTTCTGTTAACCCTTGGGAAAATAAAAAATTGGGGGCATAAATTCATTTTGTAAAAAAAAAAAATGAATTTTTTTTTTTTTACGGCTGTACGTTATAAACTTCTGTGAAGGACTTGGGCTTCATAGCGCTCACCTATAATCTAGATAAGTTCCTTGTGGGGTCCTATTTTCCAAAAAGGGTCACTTGTGGGGGTTCCACTGTTTAGGACATCAGGGGCGTCTCGAAATGCGACATGACGCCCGCAGCCATTCCATCAAAGTCTGCAATCAAAAAGTCACTACTTCCCTTCTGAGCCCGACGTGTGCCCATACAGTAGTTTTCTAACATATATTGGTATCAGCGTACTCATGACAAATTGGACAACAACTTTGGGGTCCAATTTCTTCTGTTACCCTTGTGAAAAAAATATTGGGGGCGAAAAAATCATTTTTGTAAAAAAAAAAGGATTTTTTATTTTTACGGCTGTACGTTATAAAACTTCTGTGAAGCACTTCGGGGTTCAAAGTGCCACCACACATCTAATAAGTTCCTTGGGGCTCTATTTTCCAAAATGGGTCACTTGTGGGGGGGTTCCACTGTTTAGGCACATCGGGGCTCTCGAAAGCAACATGACGCCCGCAGACCATTCCATCAAAGTCTGCAATCCAAAACGTCACTACTCCCTTCCGAGCCCTGACGTGTGCCCATACAGATGGGGTATCAGCATACTCAGAAAAAATTGGACAACAACTTTTGTGGTCCAATTTCTCCTGTTACCCTTGGGAAAATAAAAATTTGTGGGAAAAAAAAATAGGATTTTTTTATTTTAATGCCCGGCATTATAAACTTGTCTGAAGCACTTGGGTTCAAGTGCTCACCACAGATATATAAAGTTCATTAGGGGGCTAGTTTCCAAATGGGTCACTTGGGGGGGTTTCCACTGTTTAGGCACATCTGGGGCACTGCAAACGGTACATGACCCCATCAACGTCTGCAATTCCAAAACGTTATTATTCCTTTCCAAGCCCTGCCGTGTGCCCAAACAGTTCCCCCCCAAATATTGGGTATCAGCATACTCAGGACAAACTGGACAACAACTTTTGGGGTCCAATTTTCCTTGGAAAAAATCAAAAATTGGGACATAAAAAATCATTTTTGTGGGAAAATTGTTTTTTTTTTTCTCACCCAGGTATTATAAACCTTAGTGAAACACTTGGGGGTTCAAAGTGCTCACAATAGATCTAGATAAGTTCCATAGGGGGTCTAGTTCCAAAATGATGTCACTTGTGGGGGTTTCCACTGTTTGGAGCATCAGAGGCTTCTAAACGCGAACATGGCGTCCAATCTCAATTCCAGCCAATTTTGGTTTAAAAAAGTCAAACGGCGCTCCTTCCTTTAAGCTCTGCCGTGTGCCCAAACAGTGGTTTTCCCCCACATATGGGGTATTGGGTACTCAGGAGAAATTGCACAACAACTTTATCTGTCCATTTTCTCCTTTTACCCTTGTGACAATGAAAAAAAATTTGTAAAAGATCATTTTTGTGACTAAAAAGTTAAATATTCATTTTTTCCTTCCACGTTGCTTCAGCTCCTGTGAAGCACCTGAAGGGTTAATAAACTTCTTAAATTGTTTTGAGTACCTTGAGGGTGCAGTTTTTAACTGTGTCATTTTTGGGGTATTTTCTGCCATATAGACCCCTCAAATGATTCAAATGTAGGTGGTCCCAAAAAAATGGCTTTTCGAAATTTTGTTGTAAAAATGAGAAATCGCTGGTCAACTTTTAACCCTTATAATTTCCTAACAAAAAAAATTTTGGTTCCAAAATTGTGCTGATGTAAAGTAACATTGGAAAGTTATTTCTTAACTTTTTTGTGTGACATATTTCTTGTTTTAAGGGAATAAAAATTCAAAGTTTGAAATTGCACAATTTTCAAAATTTTCGCCATATTTGTGCTTTTTTCAAAAATAAACGCAATTATATCGAAGAAATTTTACCACTATCATGAAGTACAATATTCACGAGAAAATAATCTCAGAATCGCAAAGATCCTTGAAGCGTTCCAGAGTTATTACCTCATAAAGAGACAGTGGTCAAATTGTAAAAATTGGCCCGGTTCATTAACGTGCAAACCACCCTTGGGGGAAGGGGTTAAATTTTGTTGAAGAAATGAAAAATTGTTTCTACATTTTTAAGCTTTAACATTGTGACAATATTAAAAAAATGTTTCAAAAATGATGCTGACATAAAGGTACACGTATGGTAAGTGTTATTTGTTTTCTTTGTGTAATATGAATGTCTGTTTAGACCGCATGTAGACAAGTATGTGGTTTTTTTTAAACGATTTGTGCACACGATGCGTTTTTGTACCCACTATGCCAGCAAAGTCAATGAGAATCCTGAAGTGCTGTGCACATGAGTAATTTTCCTTACAGGACTTGCTGTGCGGTTAAATCCGCAGCATGTCAATTCTTTGTGCGTTTTTGACCCATTGAATGCACAGGAAAAAAAACGCATGCAAAAAATGCACCAAAATTGCTGCATATTTTCCTCTGTGTTTTTCTGCCAAGAGATGCAGAAACCTTTCAGAAATTTCTGCAAGAAAATACTCAATGTGAGCACATACCTTAGGAATCTATCTTTGAAGATCATGAATAGAACACGTACATGTAAAAATGTACGTTTTAGTGAAGCCTTATTGGCTTATAAAACTAAAATTTTAACATTTGTTTATTTTGACATTTTAGAAATCTAAATTGACCACTAATATATTGCACAATGGAATTATCACTGGATTATTTTCCAGAGTTAATACCACAAAGTGCCACCTTATTTGAAAAATTTGGGGGGTCATGAAGTGAAAACTGGCAGCACTAGAGGAACCATAAAGTCATAAATATTAGCATAGCAACATTATTGCATGTACGTAAACATATAATCAAATTTGAGGCATAAATCGAAAAAAAATATCTAAAAAATAATAACCTCAGATAATAATTTTTAAAATACTGGACAGGGCTTTTTCTCAAGGCACTTTTTATTTACTCCCCAAAGTTTACAAAGACCCCCTTAATCCACCAGGGCGTCCAATTGTCTCTGGAATTAAGGGTTGTGTGAGCCAGTATGCAAAATGATCAAACATTACATGCACTCATTGGTTGAAACCCCGCCCCCTTATTCACGAGACATACGGACGTCCTGACCTGAAAGATTTGGTGGTCTCTCTTTGGAACTTGATATGTTATTGGTTACAGCAGATGTAGAGTCCCTCTTACAGTGGCTTGCAAAAGTTTCACCCCTCTTGGCATTTTCGTGTTTTGCTACCTCACAACCTGGATTTCACTGGTTTGTTTAGGGTTTGCATCATCCATGTAAAGAACATCCCTTACAACTGTGAACATTTTATTTTCTTTTTATTGTGAAAAAACAACAAATAGGACAAAATAACTGAAAACTTTATTGAGCATAATTATTCCCCCCTAAAGTCAGTACTTTGTAGAGCCTCCCTTTTGCTACAAGTTGCATTGGATATGTGTCTATGAGCTTTCCACATCTTCCACTATTGAAACTGCTCCACTCCTTCAAGTTAGATGGTTTCTTCTGGTGCATTAAGGTCTGGGTTTGACTAGGCCACTCCAAAACATTTAGACATTTCCCTTAAACCACTTGAGTGTTGCTTTAGCAGTATGCATTGGGTCATAATCTTGTTGGAAAGTGAACCTCTATCCCAGTCTCAAATCACGACAAAACAGGTTTTGCTCAAGAATATCACTGTTATTCACACCATCCATCTTCCCTTGACTCGGACCATTTTCCCCGTCCCTGCTGCCAAAAAAAATCCCCTCAGGATATGCTGCCACCACCATGTTTCACTGTGGGGATGGTGTTCTTGGGTGATAGCTGTGTTGTTTGGTGCCTGACATAGCATTTAATTTGGTGGCCAAAAAGTTCAATTTTGGTCTCATTTGATTACAGCACCTTCCGCCATACATTTGGGAGTCTCCCACATGTATATTGGCAATCTCAAAACGAGTCTTACATTTCTGTGTGTTAGTAAAAGCTTTTTTGTGCCCACTCTTCCATAAAGGCCACCTCTATCGAGTGTATGGCTTACTGTGTTCCTTATGGATAACACTCCAGTCTCTACTTGGTAACTCTGCAGCTCCATCACTTACCTTTGGTCCTGTGTGACTCTCTGATTGATGCCCTCCTTGCCTGGGATGAGAGTTTTGTTTGGGGAAATGTCTCTTAGCAGGTTTGTTTGTGGTACCATGTTCTTTCCATTTGATGATGATGGATTTGATGGTGCTTCGGGGGATCATCAGCGATTGGGATTTTTTTTTTACAACCTAACCCTGACTTCCTTTCACTAAACAGTTAGTTTATGAAGATACTTGCTTGCACCAAATTTTTAGGGCTTCCTAGCAAAAAGAATGAATACATATGCATATGCCAATTTTTAGTTATTTGATCCCATAAATTTAATTTTGCCTATATTTTTCTCACTTCACTAACAAACTTTTATGTGATGCATCCCCACAAAATGATTACAAAAAATTTAACACATGTTGCAATGTAACAAAATAGGTAAAAAGTCAAGGGGTGAATACTTGCGCAAGCCACTGTACTTGCATCCAACATTCTCATGATTGGAAGCAGATGAATTTTTATCTCAACATGAAAATTTGGATTGGGTCACTCGTTTTTGTTTCTGGATCTCTTACAATTTGTATCAACCCATAAATTATTTAAACTTTTTATTTTTTTTTAAACCACCTTTTCATTTTTGTAAGAGGTTTCTCTTACAAAAATTAGGCACAGCGACAGGCATGGCTTGTGCACCATCATACGCAAACTGTTATGTTTTGGGAGCTGAGGAGGGCAGGAGCAAAAAAACGCAAAGGCAGCCAAACACCAGAGGGTTGGGAACTAATAGGTTGCAGACCCCTAAACTAACCGCCAACTAGAAGCACTCGTGGGACGTTCCTACGGGCCCTAGACCCTCGTCACAGCCGGAGA
>JARQOD010000001.1:463841681-463872046 GCA_033576555.1 Oophaga sylvatica
GGCCAACCCGAATGGCAGGGCCACAAACTGGTAATGGTCCTGACCTATGGCAAAACGAAGGAAGCGTTGGTGGGCCCTTCCGACGGGAACATGCAAGTAAGCGTCGCGAATGTCGATTGACACCAAAAAGTCGTTTTGCGACAGGGCCGCCACAACCGAGCGAAGCGACTCCATGCGGAACTTCCGGGCGCGGACATGCCGATTCAATCTTTTGAGATCCAGAATGGGGCGAAATTTGTCCTCTTTTTTGGGGACCACAAAGAGGTTGGAATAAAACCCTCTTCCCCGGTCCTCCGGCGGAACTGGAACCACCACACCCTTCTGCAGAAGGGACTCGACCTCTCGCAGTAGAGCGGCAAATAGCTCGGGCTCCGATGGAATGCGAGATTGACAAAAACTGTCCGGGGGTCGAGAAAGAAACTCTATGAAGTAGCCTGCCGACACAACCCGCGTCACCCAGGCGTCCGAAACGCGGGCGGCCCAAGTCGATTCGAATTGGAGCAGACGACCCCCCACTCGAGAGCCCTCGAGTGAGACCCTGGCGTCAGTCCGCCTTAGCAGGATTTTTGTCAGCTTCCCGCTTGTCTTGACGGCAGCCCTGTTTCCAGGGAGTGCGGGATTTCTGAGAGGTCTTTTTTCCTGAAAAAGATGGACGACCCGATCCCCAAGAGGGCTGACCGAACCGTCCCCTGGACCGAAAGGACCGCCGACTACTACCGGCACTAGGCCTGCCAGACACAGAAGTCACAGCTCTTTGCTGCGGTAAAGCCGTTTCTTTTGCCTCTGCCTTGGCAATCAGTTCCGTGAGGTCAGATCCAAATAGCTGACCACCCTTGTAAGCTAAAGATATGCAAACCTTGCTTGGAAACCGCGTCCCCGGTCCACTGTCTAAGCCACAGTGCTCTTCTGACTGTGACCGCCGAGGATTGCGCCCTGGACAGCAGCGACGCACTGTCCAAACCTGCATCACTGGCATATCGGGCTGCATCCTCCAACAACTTGAACAGCCCATCTACCTCGGATAGTGGGGCTCCATCTTGCCACGCCGTCCGTAGACGGTCCAACCAGCTCAGGGAAGCTTTACAAGCACACATGGAACCTAGTACTGCTCTGAATCCATGACCCGCGGCCTCGTAGATGGATTTCGCCGCCATCTCCGTTTTTCTGTCCAGCGGATCCTGCAGACTAGCCTTCCCTTTAACAGGAAGTAACGAGGATTTGCTAAGCTGAGATAAAGGGACATCCACTTCAGGAGAAGGAATCCAATTATCAATCAACTCCGTCGTACACGGATACAGTGTCTCAAAAAACCGTGTCCCTTGAAAACGTTTATCTGGACACAGGCGTTCCTTCTCCACTGCCCCATTAAGCTCATCCAGAGATGGTAAAGCTGATCGCGACCTATGCGACTCCTGAAACAACCGAGCCGATTTACCAGGACGTCTAGTTACCTCCTCCGGTAACTGCAACGCCTCCCTCATGGCTCCAATAAAAGCCTCTGTACGGCCCAAAAGAGAGGCAGAGTGTCCCTGCCGATCCTCCTTATCCGAATCGGACATCTCCCCATCCGAGCTTGAAGGGGAAACCTCCATACCAGAGATCTCCGAGTCGCTACACGGGAAAGATGGCACCGGCCTGTGGCGCTTCCTGCCATGAGAGGATCTAGCTGACACCCAATAACCTAGAAGGTCAAACAGGCCATCAATAGAACGAGTGAGGGCCTCCATTTTGACATCACTTAAACCTCCGACCGCTGCGCTTGACGCCGTCGAGGTCTGCGTGTCAGATACGCGAGACTGATCCTGTAGCGGATCTGGGAAACGGTCCGCACCTCCTGGACCCTGATCTGACATGCCCTCACACAGTATATGGCAGGTTAAACCTGTCAGTAACTAGAGCAGTGTGGTTTCTTAATGGGACGAAAAAAGAACGCTGAAGGGTTAAAGCTCTTAAAGGGAGAGCTACCCCAGCTGTCCCTCACTTAAGGGTTAACCGCCTATTAGGGGTTAATGTCGCATACTCCCCACAACCTCTTTTAAATGACAAGAGTGTGCGAGCCCCAGACAGAAAAAGGGCCTCTATATGAGGCCACAGCTGCAGGACAGCGCAATCTGCACCTAATTTGTTACTCAGAAAGGTGCCCTGCGCTGTGGGGGTGAGGGAGTTAAGCTTCTGCCCTGACAGGCAGAAGCGACTCACCCAGCTGGCCACGGTGCTGTGTTCCGTCGGTCTGTCGGGAGGAGAGGAGAGTGAGGAGCCCGAGGAAGCCTCAGTAATGGCCTGCCGCGCTGTGAGAGGGAGCCGGAAGAGAAGAGTGCAGGAGAAATCGCGCGCTCAGAGCGCTTCCTGCCCGAGAAGACCGGGAAAGCGCTAAGCCACGCCCCCCCCGCCGGCTTCAAAAAAATGTGCGCGAACTTCTCCGTTCTCCTCTCCTGCCCCGCTCCCATGTCCTGCAGGCATCCACCTGCGGACAAAAAAACACCAGTCACCAACATGATACATGTAGCAGCGGCTGCCGCAGCAGCCGCTGAAGCACTCACACACATTAAAAAGTGCAGAGTACTCACCCAGCTGAGCGCCACAGGGACCCCCAGGGATTTGTGGTGCTGTGCCCATAGCTTCCCCCCCAGGGCGGGGAACGCAGTGACCCCAGAAGCGCGGTTTGCGTCCCCGCCAGGGAAGCAACCCTCATCCCCCAGGGCCGGCAGGGTTCTGCAGGGACCACCTTAAAGGGTAATGCAGATCCGCCAAGGGAGGGGTGGGGGTCCAGCAGCGCTGAGACCCCTGAGACCTCAAGACCACGGGGGTCCAAGTCCCTGTTCGATAAAAATAAAAAATTCTTCTGAGGAGCTGCTCCAGCAGCGACTATCCTCTGTGACCTCAAATTTTAGACTGGAGAGCTGGAGTAGGAGGAGCCCAAGCTGGAGGGGCCGGTCAACACTCTTTTTAATCTGAGGTGTTCTATCCTGTGTGGGCTCCGCCTACCCACTAGTAATGACTGTGTCTCCCTTCCTTCCATCTGCTGCTGAAGGTACACATATTTGGTATTGCCGCGTCCGTAACGACCCGCCCTATAAAACTGTCCCACTAGTTAACCCCTTTAGTGAACCCCTTAAAAAAAAGCAAAAAACAATGATCTATCATCATACCGCCGAACAAAAAGTGGAATAACACGCGATCAAAAAGACGGATATAAATAAACATGGTACCGCTGAAAACGTCATCTTGTCCCCCAAAAGACAAGCCACCATACAGCGTCATCAGCGAAAAAATAAAAAAGTTATAGCTCGCAGAATAAAGCGATGCAAAAATAACTATTTTTTATATAAAATTGTTTTTATTGTATAAAAGCGCCAAAACATAAAAAAATGATACAAATGAGGTATCGCTGTAATCGTACTAACCTGAAGAATAAATCAATTTTACCACACGCGGAACGGTATAAACGCCCCCCCAAAAGAAATTCATGAATTGCTGATTTTTGTTCATTCTAATCTCCCACAAATTGTAATAAAAAGCGATCAAAAATGTCATGTGCTCAAAAATGGTACCAATAAAAACGTCAACTCGTCTCGCAAAAAATAAGACCTCACATGACTCTGTGGCCTAAAATATACAAAAATTATAGCTCTCAAAATGTGGTGATGCAAAAACTATTTTTTGCAATAAATGCGTCTTTTAGCGTGTGACAGCTGCCAATCATAAAAACCTGATATAAATAGTAAATCAAACCCCCCTTTATCACCCCCTTAGTTAGGGAAAAATAATAAAATTAAAAAAAATGTATTTATTTCCATTTTTCCATTAGGGTTAGGGTTGGGGCTAAAGTTAGAATTAGGGTTAGGGTTGGGATTAGAGTTATGATTAGGGTTGGGATTAGGTTTAGGGGTGTGTTGGGGTTAGGGTTGGAGTTAGAATTGGGGGTTTCCACTGTTTAGGCACATCAGGGGCTCTCCAAATGTGACATGGCGTCTGATCTCAATTCCAGCCAATTCTGCGTTGAAAAAAGTCAAGCGGTGCTCCTTCCCTTCTGAGCTCTGCCATGAGCCCAAACAGTAGTTTACCCCCACATATGTGGTATCAGGTACTCAGGACAAATTGCAAAATAACTCTTGGGGTCTAATTTCTTCTGTTACCCTTGGGAAAATTAAAAATTGGTGGCGAAAATATCATTTTTGTGGAAAAAAATTATGAATTTTTATTTTTATGGAACTACGTTATAAACTTCTGTGAAGCACTTGGGGGTTCAAAGTTCTCCCCACACATCTAGATAAGTTCCTTGGGGGGGTCTATTTTCCAAAATGGGGTCACTTGAGGGGGTTTCCACTGTTTAGGCACATCAGGGGCTCTCCAAATGCGACATGACCCCTGCAGAACATTCCATCAAAGTCTGCAATCCAAAACGTCACTACTTCCCTTCCGAGCCCCGACGTGTTGCCCATACAGTAGTTTTCTCCTACATATAGGGTATCAACGTACTCAGGACAAACTGGACAAGAACTTTTGGAGTCCAATTTCTCCTGTTACCCTTGGGAAAATAAAAAATTGGGGTGAAAATATCATTTTTGTGTAAAAAAATTATGGAACTACGTTATAAACTCCTGTGAAGTACTTGGGGGTTCAAAGTTCTCCCCACACACCTAGATAAGTTCCTTGGGGGGGTCTATTTTCCAAAATGGGGTCACTTGAGGGGGGTTTCCACTGTTTAGGCACATCAGGGGCTCTCCAAATGCGACATGACGCCTGCAGACCATTCCATCAAAGTCTGCAATCCGAAACGTCACTACTTCCCTTCCGAGCCCCGACGTGTGCCCATACAATAGTTTTCTCCCACATAATGGGTATCAGCGTACTCAGGACAAATTGGACAACAATTTTTGGGGTCCAATTTCTCCTGTTACCGTTGGGAAAAATAAAAAGTTGGGGACTAAAAAGATCATGTTTGTGGAAAAAATATGATTTTTTTTATTTTCATGCTCGGGCGTTATAAACTTTAGTGAAACACCTGGGGGTTCAAAGTTCTCACCACACATCTAGATAAGTTCCTTGAGGGGTCTAGTTTCCAAAATGGTGTCATTTGTGGGGGGTTTCCACTGTTTAGGCACATCAAGGGCTCTCCAAACACGACATGGCGTCCAACCAACTCTGCTTTGAAACAGTCAAACGGCGCTCCTTCCCTTCCGAGCTCTGCTATGCACCCAAACAGTGGTTTACCCCCACATATGGGGTATCAGCGTACTCAGGACAAATTGCACAATAACTTTTGGGGCCTTGCTACCCTTGGGAAAATAAAAGTTGGGGTGAAAAGATCATTTTTGTGGAAAAAATATGATTTTTTAATTTTACGGTTCTACGTTATAAACTTGTGTGAAGCACTTGGGGGTTCAAAGTGCTCACCACAGATCTAGATAATTCCTTAGGGGGTCCTAGTTTCCAAAATGGGGTCACTTGTGAGGGGTTTCCACTGTTTAGGCACATCAGGGGCTATTCAAATGCAACATGGCGTCCAATCTCAATTCCAGCCAATTTTGGTTGGAAAAAGTCAAATGGCGCTCCTTTCATTCCAAGCTCTGCCGTGCGCCCAAACAGTGGTTCCCCCCCAAATATGGGGTATCAGCGTACTCAGGACAAATTGGACAACAACTTTTGTGGTCCTATTTCTTTTGTTACCCTTGGGAAAATAAAAAATTGGTGACTAAAAGATAACTTTTGTGGGAAAAAAATAGGATTTTTAATTTACATGCCCGGGCATTATAAACTTGTGTAAAGCACTAGGGTTTCAAAGTGCTCAACACAGATCTAGATAAGTTCCTTAGGGGGTCTAGTTTCCAAAATGGGGTCACTGTGGGGGGTTTCCACTGTTTAGGCACATCTGGGGCACTGCAAACAGAACATGACACCTATCAAAGTCCGCATTCCAAAACGTTATTACTTCCTTTCCAAGCCCTGCCGTGTGCCCAAACAGCTTCCCCCCCCACATATGGGGTATCAGCGTACTCAGGACAAATTGGACAACTTTTGGGGTCTAATTTTCTTGGGAAAAATCAAAAATTGGGGACTAAAAAATCCAACAGATTTAGATAAGTTCTATAGGGGGTCTAGTTTCCAAAATGGTATCACTTGTGGGGAGTTTCCACTGTTTAGGCGCATCAGGGGCTCTCCCAGCGCGACATGGCGTCCAATCTCAATTCCAGCCAATTTTGGTTTGAAAAAGTCAAATGGCGCTCCTTCCTTTACGAGCTCTGCCGTGCGCCCAAACAGTGGTTTTCCCCCACATATGGGGTATTGGTGTACTCAGGAGAAATTGTACAACAACTTTATCTGTCCATTTTCTCCTTTTACCCTTGTGAAAATAAAAAAATGTTTGTAAAAGATCATTTTTGTGACTAAAAAGTTAAATGGTCATTTTTTCCTTCCACGTTGCTTCAGCTCCTGTGAAGCACCTGAAGGGTTAATAAACTTCTTGAATGTGGTTTTGAGTACCTTGAGGGGTGCAGTTTTAAGAATGGTATCATTTTTGGGTATTTTTTTCCATATACACCCCTCAAAGTGACTTCAAATGTGAGGTGGTCCCTAAAAAAAAGGCTTTGTAAATTTTGTTGTAAAAATGAGAAATCGCTGTTCAACTTTTAACCCTTATAACTTCCTAACAAAAAAAAATTTTGGTTCTAAAATTGGAAGAAATGTTATTTATTAACTATTTTGTGTGACATATTTCTCTGTTTGAAGGGAATAAAAATTCAAAGTTTGAAAATTGCAAAATTTTCTAAATTTTCGCCATATTTCCATTTTTTTCAAAAATAAATGCAAGTTATATCCAAGAAATTTTACCACTATCATGAAGTACAATATGTCACGAGAAAACATTCTCAGAATCGCGAAGATCCGTTGAAGCGTTCCAGAGTTATAACCTCATAAAGAGACAGTGGTCAGAATTGTAAAAATTGGCCTGGTCATTAACGTGCAAACCGCCCTTGGGGGTTAAGGGGTTAAGTAAGCAAAGTTAAGTAAAGGTTTAGGTATTTATTTAAAAGCCTTATAACTTGGACTATAATGTTTTAGTGAAAATAAGTAAGTACATACCTGGGGGAAAAGAGAAAATGTTTCTGAAAAGCGGAAGGAATTAGGGTCATCCTTGTGATACTCTCCAAACTTCTGGCACTAGTGAAACAAAAACAATTACTTTATGTTCCTGTTGTTAGATGACAAAAAGCATATTAAATTAATCTCCAAAGCCAGGCAATTTTGTTCCTGTTGAATGGAACTCAATCAGAAAGTGCCATTCTGCTTACAAAAGTCAATTTGACACCATCTATATAATATGTCACATAGTTAGATCATCTTTACTTAACGAGGACTTATCACCTATTAAGGATACTTTCTGGCATAAAATGAGACCAACATTTATAGACTTTTTCAAATATACTATTATATATACATTCCTCAACATTTAAATTGCAACATAAATAAGCAATAGTCATGGAATTATGAAAATCACAAGATTGATAGACATGGTAATGACATGCAAATGATGAAAAATAGGAAAGAAACGTTTTAAAATTATCTTGATTTATTCAAAGTTGAGTATGTGTGCTTTGTGAAGAAATCCCCGCACTTACACGCCTTGGTTGCTGTCAATGAGGTTATTAATAGTGTGAGGCAGTGATCGGGGTCATATGCGAGGATCGCTATGTGTCCCCCAGGATGAGCAAAGAAGCATATTGAGGCCGCGGGAGTGCATTGCAGTCCAGGCGTAGCTGTGGTTGCAATGCAGAATAAAAGTGAGTGTTGGTCTTGGACAAGCTATTTGTCCAAGGCAGATTTAAAAAAAAACCTGCCATGGGCTTTAATTTTTGAAATGGACTACAGGAAGGTAGCGGTCCGGTCCGTTTCCTCCCCGGCCCGGGTTTCCATGTGGCCTACAGCCACAGGTTCCTTGTGAAAATTCCTGCAGCAGTGGGTTGGGTGTGTCACTGTGGAGTCTGTAAGGTGCAGAGCAGACAGCTCTGCAAAAGCTCAGCCTGTGTGAGGGAACACAGAACCAAGCAAAGCGAACTCCTGGCACCCCGCAGTCTAAGGGTGTGTTTCCACCATCAGGATTCCGTCAGTAAATGCTGCGTGTTTGACGCTGTGTACTGGCTAGCGTCAAACACGCAGCATCCAGATGTTACAGCATAGTGGAGGGGATTTCAAGAAATCCCGTCTCCACTATGCTTAAAAACACGCAGGCGGCAGACCTGCGTTAACGGACATGCGGCGCGTCTTTTCAGATCGCAGCATGTCCTATTCCCTTGCGGCAATAGCACAAGCAACATGCAACCTGCTGCTGTTGAGTTGAAAATCGGCTACTGGGAGACTTTCATGTTCTCTTGTAAAGGTATCATTTACGACTTGCCCACATGGTCCCCAGACCAATCTTCAGCTATGATTGAAAACATTTGTGGGGCTCATTGCTAAAAAGAATAGACCTCTATTCCAGCCTCTATTGCTGTCTTGCACTGTACAATGATAAATTTTGACAGAGGTGGCATGAGGTCCATAGAACACATGTAGTGGGATGTCTGGCTCGTAGCCCAATGTTATGCAAAAGCCTTTTGATGGTTTGTGCAGAGAATGTTTGATGCCTTAGGCTTGCATGTGTGGCGCCCTGAGGGTCCAGTCGCCACAGAGATGTTGCATCGCACCCAGCGGTGTGACACCTGACTCTCAGGTAAGGAGGAAACACCCCATTGACTCCAACCACTGCATTCAACAGTACACTATGCCAGCTGAGTGTAGGCGGACCAATGGGATGGTCTAAAGGTATGCCAACTACACATCCGTAGCGATTCGTTAGGTGCATACTAATGAGACGCTAGCGGTTGTTATATCGCTGTAGTACTATTTAGCGATGTCGTTAGGACGCTATGCGGTTAGCGATCTCCTTAAGACTTTAGCGGTACAAAAGTACCGCTAAATCGCTAAAAAAGGTGCCACACTCAGCGATTAGATACTTACAGCGGGGCGCCAGCGCGAATGGGTCCGGAACGATTCCAGGACGAGCGAGATCACGCAGGATCGTCGCTGGCAGTGCCGCACACAACAACATCGCTAACGGGATCGCTAATAGTGACGTTTTTTAGCGATCCCGTTAGCGATGTTGTTAGTGTGCATACCCTAACTCAAGTTGGTTAGATAGGGTGTGGCTAGTTGGATGGAGGCTGGAGCGCCTTATGCTGCGTGAGGTAAATTTGAATTCAGTCAGAGACAGGCGGCAGCCTGAGTACTGGTCGGTCCTGCAGCTCTCTGAGTTTACCTCAGAGAGCTTGCTGAGAGAAATGAAGGGGTCCGGGTCGGTACAGCAATTGACGCTGTCCCCATCCTCACTGGAGGAAGGACCAGGCAACACATCGGGGAGACGGTTCCCAGGCTAGTGGGTCAGTTCAGCGCCATTAGCAAACACCGCGTCTAGTGGGACCCTTCAAGAGCCACTAGCTACCATAATCTCGTCCGGAGGCAGCTTAGTGGTCAAGTACGTCCAGGTTTCCGTCGGTGTCTCGGTCTCCGTGAGGAGGAGCTGATCAACCGGGGCATCGGGCTGCACCTGCAAACTGAAACGGCCTAACACTGCTTCGCTGAGGGCTCTGTGGTAGGGAGGTGCAGGTAGAAGAAAGGCGTATTGCACAAGTGCCAGAAAGGAACATAAAAGGGAGTCATTGGAAGTGTGACCAATTTATCTGAGAGTTACTGGACTACTCACTGGAAGGACACAGTGCCCGGCTGGACTCTGTAAAGCGCTTAACAGACTGTGAGTAAACCCTTGAAACTGCATAAGAACTGTCTCCTGCTTCATTACTACATCGCATACTCCACTCTGCTACAACACCTTGCATCAGTACTCTTCATCTTACATCTATCTACCCTGGGAGGACACAGTCTTACCTGTAGAAGACTTATCATCTAGCTGCATATACCATCCCTTCCAGAGGACCTATACAGCAGCGCTGGTCACCCTGACCAGATACTACAGGTGGCTCACGACAACTTACACGAACTATCTTTATAATCCCCTGTAAATATCCCACATTACGGTGAGCGCCCAGGGCACGGACCGAGCTGTGCTACCTGACATCCCCCATAGACATCAACGGGCTCGGTGCCGAGTACCCCTAAGCTCTGGTATTTACTTGCGCTTCACATTTTTTTGGCGTCACGAACAGGATACGAAAGCTCGTGAAGCGGAGTCCTGTGTGCCTAATTTGAACTGTTTTTGTGCTTGAGAACTGCCAAAAATCATCAAAGACTGTATTGCCATTTTTGTAAAACAACAACCGCCATTTTATTGCCATATTCGGCCCTGAGGCGCTGGTGAAGAAGGTGGGCGTGCCTTCGTGGGCGTGTCCCCCCAGTGGCGCGAAAACGATGACCGCCCAGTCTAAATGCTATTGCAGTCGGAGATCATGCCCAACAGCCCTGGAGTTCCGCCTCCTCATCCTCCTAAGTGGGCGGAAAAGACCACAAAGGTCCCGCCCCTCTACAAAAGATGGGGCCTCTCCTGATGCTAATGACACATGTGACTTGGCAGAGATGGCGACCGCACGTGAGCAGCAGTGGGAAGGGATGGAGGAGTCGGAACTCTCCCCCCATGGAAGCGAACTGGTCGCCTCGAAGCCACCGGTGGGCACCCGGCCTGAAGACTCTCCTACAGTGGAGGAAGCGGAGGATGCCCTGGAGGCTTGGCCCGCACCGGGAGGAGGTCGCCAGAATGGAGGCGAGCTGGCGGGCCCTGAAGATACAGTTGGAGCGCCGCCGATCTCTCCTACCTCCTGTGGTGTCTGTGACGAAGGTGAGGCACCCGTTACAGTGGAAGAAGCTGTGCAGATGTCCCAGCCTTTGCAACCAGGACCGTTGCCAGTCTCGCAGAAGAGGCACCCGTTCCTGCAGAAGACCCTGCACCAGTATCCCAGGATCCGCTGCTGACCCACACTGCTGATTCAGTAGAGGCGACATCCGGCCTCGAGGAGGAGGCCGCGCAGGTCCTAGAGCCTTACCTGACCGCACCGGAGTCTCAGCCATCATCAGTTCAGGAGCCGGCTGCATCTGCCTCAAACGAGCGCCACCAGGCTTGGTGGGCGCCGGGGAAGCTGCAACAACATGTAAGCTGCGAGCAGCTTTACGATAGCGGGCACCTGGAGGTGCTAGTGGAAGATAACTACAACCGGCGTCAGGAGGAGGAGTGGAGACGCCGGGAGCGGGAAGCGGAACGATAGCGAGAACAGCGGGAGTCCCAGCAGCGACGACAGCGGCAGCTGGAGCAGGATCTGGCGGACAAGGATCGGATGCGTAAAGATAAAGGTACGCTGAGGGAGCCACAGCGAAAAGGGGTAGTAAGGGATTTCAAATTAAAAGGCGGTTGGGGCTTCATCCAGGAGCCCGGAGTATACCTTGAAATTTTTGTAAACCGCTGGGATGTAGAGGCCCAATTGCCAGAAGGACACCCGGGGAGGGACCTGTTGGTAGGAGACCTAGTTGCATACACCCGACACTGGGGTTACAAGGGGTGGTATGCCCTAAATGTTAACCGGTGTGACCCCTCTCCGCCAGTAAGCAGGGATTCAGTATGCTCTCAGCAACCCAGTCCTCCCCTGACCAGGCCTCTGCCAGTGCACCAGCCCCACGCCGCACATCTCTTCCGACTCCCTCAGCGGCCTCCTCAGCAATCCCAGCAAGGGAAGTAATACAAATAAAAGGCCCATACCCGGTACCCGTTAGGCCCCCAGGGGTCCGTACAGTTCGGGACATTGGGATCCAGACCCGTCAGGAAACAAGTGAGGTGGACGTCCAGACTCATATAGCGGGCCATGATCTGACCGTACAGGCCACCGACGTCATCAGGTCCGGGTGAGCCCTGGAGTGACAGATGTTTGGGAAGCTTCAGTCGAGTACCAGATGGTACCTGGCACTCCACCCAGCAAAGAATAATTAGGAAACCCGGACAGGGTCATTGCGTGTAAATAGTTGAAATATTGCTGCACCTGGACAGGTGAATGTTCAAGAATTTGATAAAAAGTTCTATAAGTATTTATTGAAAGAACCCTGGTTGGGCAATAGTATTAATATAAATTGTGTCTGAAGTGAACTTAGAAGCCATGAACTGTGCTGGCTCACAAACTGTGATATGTAAATAGTTGGCACTTCGGTGCTCCATCTTGGTTTTACAAAAAGCCTTACCGTGCATTATTTGCACAACTACCTCAGAAGTTAAAAACCCGTTTGGTGTGGCCGAAAGTGAGGTCTGCTTAAAGAAAGTCTTGCAGCCCACCCAAGACCACCGTTGGAGGTTTGGAGCGGGTCCTCCACAAGCACAAGCACTAAAACGGACACTATGAAGTCACCCCGTTGGGGGTAGTCCTAAGAAGTCTCAGTGAACTTCGACAGAACCATTATTTATTACTTTTTAATTTTATGCAACGTTAACCTGAAGTGCCTCCCATAAAGGGAAGATGCGTTTTGATATTGCCTTTCTAATGTTGAATGCATTCATAAAATTTTTGTATGTTTCTTGTATAACATCTCTACTCTTTTACAGCCCGGGAGTGCTGTGTTTAACCAGGGGGGAATGTGGCGCCCTGAGGGTCCAGTCGCCACAGAGATGTTGCATCGCACCCAGCGGTGTGACACCTGACTCTCAGGTAAGGAGGAAACACCCCATTGACTCCAACCACTGCATTCAACAGTACACTATGCCAGCTGAGTGTAGGCGGACCCAATGGGATGGTCTAACTCAAGTTGGTTAGAATAAGGTGTGGCTAGTTGGATGGGAGGGGCTGGAGCAGCCTTATGCTGCGTGAGGTAAATTTGAATTTCAGTCAGAGACAGGCGGCCAGCCTGGGTACTGGTCGGTCCTGCAGCTCTTGAGTTTACCTCAGAGAGCCTTGCTGAGAGAAATGAAGGGGTCCGGGTCGGTACAGCAATTGACGCTGTCCCCCATCCTCACTGGAGGAAGGACCAGGCAACACATCGGGGAGACGGTTCCCAGGCTAGTGGGTCAGTTCAGCGCCATTAGCAAACACCGCGTCTAGTGGGACCCTTCAAGAGCCACTAGCTACCATAATCTCGTCCGGAGGCAGCTTAGTGGTCAAGTACGTCCAGGTTTCCGTCGTGTCTCGGTCTCCGTGAGGAGGAGCTGATCAACCGGGGCATCGGGCTGCACCTGCAAACTGAAACGGCCTAACACTGCTTCGCTAAGGGCTCTGTGGTAGGGAGGTGCAGGTAGAAGAAAGGAGTATTGAACAAGTGCCAGAAAGGAACATAAAAGGGAGTCATTGGAAGTGTGACCAATTTATCTGAGAGTTACTGGACTACTCACTGGAAGGACACAGTGCCTGGCTGGACTCTGTAAAGCGCTTAACAGACTGTGAGTAAACCCTTGAAACTGCATAAGAACTGTCTCCTGCTTCATTACTACATCGCATACTCCACTCTGCTACAACACCTTGCATCAGTACTCTTCATCTTACATCTATCTACCCTGGGAGGACACAGTCTTACCTGTAGAAGACTTATCATCTAGCTGCATATACCATCCCTTCCAGAGGACCTATACAGCAGCGCTGGTCACCCTGACCAGATACTACAGGTGGCGTCACGACAACTTACACGAACTATCTTTATAATCCCCTGTAAATATCCCACATTACGGTGAGCGCCCAGGGCACGGACCGAGCTGTGCTACCCGTGACATCCCCCATAGACATCAACGGCTTGGTGCCGAGTACCCCTAAGCTCTGGTATTTACTTGCGCTTCACACATGTGATGTCTAATTTCATTTGCAGCACTAAATGGATCACTACGCACCATTCTTCACATCTAATGCCATGAAGAGATCTTCATGTGGAAATGTCGCATTGGTTCTTCTCCCACGATTATGGTTTGGGGTTAAATAACGTACAGTAACTAGACCCCTCTAGTCATCATTCGAGGTACACGAACAGCAAAGCATTTCTCCAAAATGTCCCATGAGCTGTTTTTAAACATAACAATGTCAGGACTCATGTTGCTTGTGCTATTGTGAGCAGCCGCAGCAGCTTCAGACTTGTCTCCAATTGAGCACATCTAAGACATCATTAGTTAGAGAATTCAAAGGGAGCTGCCAGCAGTGGATCTTGATGATTAGTTTGCCTAAATGCATTCATGGTAGCAGAACATTTCTCAGACAACCATTAATAACCTGTTTCCATTTTTATGATTTGCATACCACTATCAAACCACAGTGGAGATCTGAACTGTTTAACACTTGATGATGAATGTAATGATATAGGAAGCAATATATATTAGAACATCATGAGGAGGCTAAAAACAGCAAAAGAGGTAAATCCTGTTGCATCCTTCTCTTTATTATGCTGTAGCTTTCTGTCTGTGTGCAGTATGTGCAGACTTAGATTGATCCTTTACAAGCAGTTGTCTTCTTCTCTTAGAAATTAACCATTTAGAAGCACGTATACTATTCTCTAGTTTAACCCTTTAGAAGCAGCCAAATCTGATCCCGTAGGGATGAACCATTAGAAGCAGCTGTATCTTTAATAGATTAACCCATTTGAATACTCTTTATCTTCCTTCATTATTTGAGCTTATAACATACAGGCACAGCTTAATACTTTGCTGATAAATAACAATATTCTGTATGAAAGAAACTTCAGATTCCAGGCAGGAGCTGAAGAAAGAATTTCCTTTATGTGCGTTAATTTGCATGCAGTGTTAAACTAATTAAACATGTTTGTGAGATTTATGCGAATAAGGGCAGGTGCAAACAACCGTATTTTCGGTCCAAGTGCAACCTGACAAAACGTCAGATCGCACTTGGACCAATGTTAAGGTACTGCCACACTTAGCGATCTGGTTAGCGATCTCAATAACGACGCAAGCTAATGAGATCGTTGGTGTGATCTCTTTTAGGTCGCTAGTAGCTGCCAAACAGGAGATCTCATTAACAACTCATCAGCGGTCAGCGATCTCTTTAACGACTTTGGCGGTCGTTAGGATCTGTCATTAGCATGTACTGAGCGCTTCTGATTCATAGGAATTTCCAGCATCGCTCCTGCTCTCTGCGTCCTGCTAGCCTGCTTTGCAACTTCTGCGATTCTCTCTGTGATGCAAAAGAGAACTTACAGATATTGCGATCCACTCCGTGACGCTAAACAACATATGCGTCACAAACAAGGTCGCTCGTCGTTCGCAAAAGGTGCCAAACACAGCGATATAGGCTCACCAGCGGGACACCAACGATCAAAAAACGGTCCAGAACGCTAGTGAACGATCAGCGACATCACAGCAGGGGCCACATCGTTGCTACATGCCACACACAACGAGGTCGCTAACGAGATCGCAAAATAGTGACGTTTTAGTGATCTCGTTTGCGATCTCGTTTAGTGTGGCATACCCTTTAGTCTACGGGGCCGTGCAAATGTCTGATATTTTCCTCTGACAGAAACAGTCCGAGGAAACAATTGCGGCATGCCCGAATTGATCAAATATTCGGATCACACTCAGACATGCAAGTCAGTCTGTGGAAAACATTGGTCTGCACTCGGATGACATCTTAGTGCAGTCGGAATTCCACAGACTGACAGAATGGAGAGGATCGAGAATTTTGTGTCTCCAACTTCTCATCTGAGAGAATCGGAGCACACTATGCTCACTCTGTTAAAACTGTGATCAGAGGGTGATCAGAGTGTGATTTGCAAAATTGACCCTATTCTGTCAGATGAGAGGATATACGTTGTGACCCTAGCCTAACAGATACTCCCATTATATGGAGCAAAACAGGAAAATTGATCAGTCCATCTCAAACCTTACCAGATCTGAGCGCATTTGCGGCAAATAAATTGGTGCTGCACTTCTTTGATACATTGCTAGCAGAGCATGCGTGAAGCAGCAATATCATGTCTGCTGCATACATACAGTCCACAATGTACCAACAGGTGCAGGTGTGTCATGTGTATGTCACATTCCATCTAATTCAAGAATCTAGAAAAGGGGTGTATTGGAAGATAAAGCACAGAAGAAAGCAATGTATGCAAAGAGTGAATCACACGAGTGAGGCATGCGCAAGGAGGCATCACAGGTAATAATACTATACCAAAAATGTGCTTGTGTGGAGCTGGTAACCGATATGGGACGAGGTAGTGGAGAATCCTTTCAATATGCTTTTTCTAAACACAAATGTGCATCACAAACTAATGTGAATTGTGATTAAACAATAATGTGTAAAGTATACGAGTATTTGCAATAGGTTTACTGTATATCTCCTTTCAAGGTACTAACAAAAATATGTGGAAGCCCTGTTCACCATCATGTATTTTTCACAAAAATCATCTTACCAATCGTATTAGTTGCCTATCCAGCCACCTCAAGACATCTGGACCCTCTTCAGTTTCTGCTCTAAACATAGCCAACCTTGCCATTAAGATAGCAGAGGCCTCTTGGTCGAAGGAAGCAGCAATATTTTGGATTTGAGTTTGAGCATCAGCCCAGCTACATGGGTGGAGGGGGATTAAAAACAATACATTATACATTTCATTATTTATTATAAAATTAAAAAAACAATATAATTTTCAATACAGATTGCATTTTATTATGTTTTACAAAATGTCCAGGTATAAAAAGAAACCATTATGGTTAAATAGGGCTGTACAAAGTGTAATAAGACAAAAACAAAGGGCATTGAAAAATAGGGAAACGGAAATCCACAAAGTGAGACCCACACAATTTTGCATATAAAGGGAACTCAAATCCTTTTTCTAGGATCAGTTATGAAATTCAGGAGAGACCATTGATCATTATTGATTAAAGGGAACCTGTCAAAAGGATTGTGCACAGTAACCTACAGACCGTGTGAGGTGGATGCAGTTATACTGATTACAATGAGACCTTGTTTGACAAAGTCCGTCTTGTGGTTGTTGTTTAATCTTTATTTTCAGTTTTGAGTTAATGATATGCTCGAGCTCCGGGGCGGCCTGTGGGGTGTCTTCATGTGGTGATCTGCTTAGGTAGTCATAATGAAGACTGCTGACAGGTAACTGAACCCCCAGTGATCTGCCCCCTAGTTTACATAATGAATATTATACATATCTTGTAAAAAAGCCCTTCGCTGCAGCATAATCGCATATGTAATGTGTTTATAATTAATTTCTTTGCTGTTCTCCTGAAATTACTAAAAAAAAAAATCTGTTTGAAAATTGAGCCAGTCATACCTGCGCATTAGCACCTGTCTTAAATTGGCGATCGGGAGAAATACTCCGATGGGGCCAGGTCTGTCATGAGAAGTGCCTACTCCATCAAATTTACCGGCTTATTGGACTTTCACAGATGACTGCGATTAACCCCTTTACCCCAGGGATGTTTGCACGTTAATGACTGGGCCAATTTTACCAATTCTGACCACTGTCCCTTTATGAGGTTATAACTCTGGAACGATTCAACGGATCTTTGCGATTCTGAGAATGTTTTCTCGTGACATTGTACTTCATGGTAGTGGTAAAATTTCTTCAATATAACTTGCGTTCATTTATGAAAAAAACTGAAATATGGCGAAAATTTTGAAATTTTCAAACTTTAAATTTTTATGCCCTTAAAACAGAGTAACATGTCACACAAAATAGTTACTAAATAACATTTCCCACATGTCTACTTTACATCAGCACAATTTTGGAAACATTTTTTTGTTAGGAAGTTATAAGGGTTAAAAGTTGACCAGCGATTTCTCATTTTTACAACAAAATTTACAAAACCATTTTTTTTAAGGACCACCTCACATTTGAAGTCACTTTGAAGGGTCTATATGGCAGAAAATACCCAAAAGTGACACCATTCTAAAAACTGCACCCCTCAAGGTACTCAAAAACAAATTCATTAAGTTTATTAACCCTTCAGGTGCTTCACATGAATTTCTGGAATGTGGAAGGAAAAAATTAACATTTAACTTTTTAGTCACAAAAATTATCTTTTACAAACATTTTTTTATTTTCACAAGGGTATAAGGAGAAAACTGACAGATAAAGTTGTGCAATTTCTGATACCCCATATGTGGGAGTAAACCACTGTTTGGGTGCACGGCAGAGCTCAGAAGGGAAGGAGCGCTGTTTGACTTTTTCAAACCAAAATTGGCTGGAATTGAGATCAGACACCATGTCGCGTTTGGAGAACCCCGGATGTGTCCTAAACAGTTGAAACCCCCACAAGTGACACCATTTTGGAAACTAAATCCCCTAAGGAACTTATCTAGATGTGTGGTGAGCACTTTGAACCCCCACGTGCTTCACACAAGTTTATAACGTAGAGCTGTGAAAAAAAAAAAAAATTTCCTCAAACATGATATTTTCTCCCCAATTTTTTATTTTCCCAAGGGTAAGAGGAGAAGTTGGGCCGCAAAAGTTGTTGTCCAATTTATCCTGAGTACGCTGATACCCCATATGTGGGGGGGAACCTCTGGGCGCACGGCAGAGCTCGGAAGGGAAGGAGCGCCATTTGACATTTTTACACCAAAATTGGCTGGAATTGAGATCAGACGCCATGTCACATTTGGAGAGCCCCTGACGTGCCTAAACAGTGAAAACCCCCCAATTCTAACTCCAACCCTAACCCCAACACACCCCTAACCCTAATCCCAACTCTAACCACAAACCTAACCCTAACACACCCCTAATCCCAACCCTAACCCTAATCTCAACCCTAACCCTAATCCAAGCCCTAACCCTAATACAAACCTTAACCGCCAACTCTAGCCCCAAACCCAACCCTAATTTAGGCCCAACCCTAACCCTAACTTTACCCCTAACCCAAACTTTAGCCCCAACCCTAACCCTAACTTTACCCCTAACCCAAACTTTAGCCCCAACCCTAACCCTAATGGGAAAATGGAAATAAATAAAAAAAATTTTTTTACTATTTTTCCCTAAGAAGGTGATAAAGGGAGGTTTGATTTACTATTTACAGCAGGTTTTTATGTTTGGCAGCTGTCACACACTAAAATACGCTTTTTATTGCAAAAAATAGTTTTTGTATGACCACATTTTGAGAGCTATAATTTTTCCATATTTTGTCTCACAGAGTCATGTGAGGTCTTGTTTTTTGGGGGACAAGTTGATGTTTTTATTGGTACCATTTTCGGGCACAAGACATTTTTTGATCACTTTTTATTCAGATTTTTGGGAGGTAAAAATGAACAAAATCAGCAATTCATTAATTTCTTTTGGAGGGGTCGTTTATACCGTTCCGCATGTGGTAAAATTGATTAGGCAGTTTTATTTGATGGGTCAGTACGATTACAGTGATACCTCATTTATATCATTTTTTATGTTTTGCCGTTTTTATACAATAAAAACTATTTAATATAAAAAATAATTATTTTTGCATCGCTTTATTCTGAGAGCTATAACTTTTTTATTTTGTCGCTGATGACGCTGTATGGCAGCTCGTTTTTTGCTGGGCAAGATGACGTTTTCAGTGGTACCATGTTTATTTATATCCATCCTTTTTATCGTGTATTATTCCACTTTTTGTTCGGCGGTATGATGACAAAGTAACAAAGCATTGTTTTTTTGCCTTTTTTTTCTTTTTAAGGGGTTCAATAAAGGGGTTAACTAGTGGGACAATTTTATCGAGCGGGTCGTTACGGACGCGGTGATACTAAATATGTGTACTTTTATTGTTTTTTTTTATTTACATAAGGTCTCGAAAAATGGCACTATTTTTTTTTTTTTACCAAAGTTTGGATTTTTTTTTCCTACCACATTAATAAAAAAAACCCTATACATATTTGGTGTTCATGAACTCGTAATGACCTGGAGAATCAAATCATAATGGCAGATCAGATTCAGCATTTAGTGAACATGGTAAAAAAAAAAACAAAACTGAAATTGCACTTTTTTTGTAATTTCGCTGCACTTGGAATTTTTTTCACGTTTTCAGTACACAATATGTTAAAACCAATGGTGTCATTCAAAAGTACAACTCCTCCAGAAAAAAACAAGCCCTCACATTGCCATATAGAAAAATAAAAAAAAGTTATGGCTCTGGGAAGAAGGGGAGCAAAAAACGAAAACGCAAAAACAGTAATACCTCCGGTCTTGAAGGGTTAACCTTACTTTTTGGATATGATCTTTATTTTTAACTATCCCACCCTTTAACAAAAAATTAAAATTACGTAACCTTAACATGCTAAGTTGAGATGTAACTACACATTGGTTCACAACCGGAAATGAATATGCAGCAACAGCATGGTCGAGGTGTAAGGTTTCTAAATTGGACAATTAAAATCAGTATCCAAAACTAAAATGTGACCAGCTTTAAAATATTTAACCAAACCCTGTGAAACACTTGTCTACATGCCACATGACTTGAAAAAATAAGACAGTGCAAAATGGAAACGCAAGTAAATAAAGCAGGCCTGGGTGTTGGTGTGTGTACGGGTCTAATATTGGACTATTTAAACAGGGTTCGACAAACCCGGGCGCCGGGTCGCCAGTGGCCCGGGGAATTAAAGAGGAAAAAAAAAATTTTTACTCAGCTGATTAGCAGCTCCTCCTGCGCCGTCTGGATTGCCTCCGCTGCGCCGCGCTGATTGGCTGCCACCATAATTCTGTTTACTGCCGCTAGCCACTAGCGGCATGTTTGTTATGGGAGGCAGGGCCGGCGTCAGCACCCAGCCAACCCAGGCAAGTGCCGGGGCCCTGAGCAGGCGGGGGGCCCACTCGCCGTCGGGCATCCCGGCGCCCGTTAGCGGAGAAGAGCGGTGTCAGCGCCGCCACTGGGCCCCCCCCCGCTTGCTCAGGGCCCCGGCAGCAGCTGGCACAATACTTACCTCTCCCCGTGCCTCCGCTGCCGCAGCTCCGGGCTCCAGGGGGCGCCGGCGCTTCCTCTCACAGCAGCGCCGCTGAATGACATCATCATTCAGCGGCCGGCTGTGGCAGAGAGCGCGCGGACACCGGACAGGTGAGATGTGATGTGTATGTGTGTCTGTGTGTATCAGTGTGTGTATGTATGTAGTGCGGTGCTTTGTGTGTGTGTGTGTGTATGTATGTATGTATGTATGTGAGAGAGTGCTTGTGTGCTGCGGTGCTGTCTGTGTGTGATGATGGGCAGGCATTGATGATAATGGGCAAGCATTGATGATGATGTGGAGGTGATGATGATAATGGGCAGGCATTGATGATGATGGGGAGGCGATGATGATGATGGGCAGGCATTGATGATAATGGGCAGGCATTGATGATGATGGGGAAGCGATGATGATGATGGGCAGGCATTGATGATAATGGGGAGGCCATGATGATGATGGGCAGGCATTGATGATAATGGGGAGGCAATGATGATGATGGGCAGGCATTGATGATAATGGGGAGGCAATGATGATGATGGGGAGGCAATGATAATGATGGGCGGGCATTGATGATAATGGGCAGGCACTGATAATAATGGGCAGGCATTGATGATGATGGGGAGGCGATGATGATGATGGGCAGGCATTGATGATAATGGGGAGACAATGATGATGATGGGGAGGCCATGATGATGATGAGGAGGCAATGATGATGATGGACAGGCATTGATGATAATGGGGAGGCGATGATGATAATGGGCAGGCATTGATGATGATAGGGAGACAATGATGATGATGGGCAGGCATTCTGGCTCCTAAATTTTTTGGCTGGCTCCTAGATTCTGAACAACTTTGTCGACCCCTGGACTATTACAACAAGAAAATGTGCAAAAAAAAGTTATTTTTTTACAATGCACACACTTTGAGAGGTAGATAGTTGTGTTTACATTTCTGGATTATGGAGATTTTTCATTTGGAAGTAAAAAGAATATATAGCTTGCCATCTTCCAATGTTGGAAGCTCACATTTTGTGACATAAGTTTGCATTCAGTATTTGTTTTAGTAGCACAAATAGCACTGAAAGTTTTAATACTGCCCTTCTTATTTGCAGAGTGGGAAGAAAAATATGGTTTAAATTATGGTGCTGTTTCTACAGTATATCTCAGATCAATTAAAGGGAATATGTCAGCTTGTTTTTGCTATGTATTCTGAAGACAGCAGGAGTTAGAGGCTGAGGCTGGAGACACACTCACCGTACAAAAATACGGACCGTATTGTACAGCCGTATTACGCCAAAATGTTGCAGGAACAACAATCCGTATTTCATCCGTTTTCAGGGTGCTGCTGTGTATTTTGCGCATTTAAGCATCCGTATGTCATCCGTATGGCTAGAATTTCTCGCCGGCTTGCAAAACCGACATATAATGGATCCCAATGACAGTTTTTACATCACAAAAGAAAGAATAGATATATACACCTAGAATACATATATATATATACATGTCATTGAGACATATATATATACATATATTTATAGTTCATGCACTTCTACACAGTATAATAGCCGCTAATTCAATTGCCGGCTTTTGTGAAATTACAGACCCGACATGAAATGACACATGGTTTACATACGGTTAACCATGTCATTTCATGTAGTTTGATATATGGTTTTAACTAACAATTACATGAGTGTATGTGTGCAAAATTTCATACATGTAGGGGTTAATTAAAGGTGTAAATTCGTTGAAAAAAAATGCGTGGGCTCCCGCGCTATTTTCTCAACCAGAAAAGACAAAGCCAGCGACTGGGGGCAGATAATAATAGCCTAGGGAGGGTGCATTTATTTTGTGACCCCCCTGGCTACTAACATCTGCCCCCAGCCATCCCAGAAAAGGCAAATCTATAATTAGATGCGCCCTTTCTGGCACTTAGCCCGTCTATTCCCATTGCCCTGTAGCGGTGGCGAATGGGTTAATAATGGGTTAAAGCCACCTTGCTATTGGAAGGTGACTTTAAGCCAGGTTAATAATTGAGAGTTGTCAATTAGACAACTATCAATTATTAATCCTATTGTATGAAATGGTTAAAAAATACACACACATTAATGAAAAATCATTTTAATGAAATAATCACACAGTTTTTGACCATCTTTTATTGTACAGGTAATCCTCGATTCCCTTGTTCGCCTGTAATAAAAATAAAATAAGAAAGCAAGCTTTTTCTTACCTATGCGATGCACAGTCAGGTCCCAAGCTGTAAGCCATCGGAAAGGGTTATCAGGTTTACAGCTAGCAGCACAGCTAATGCTGACAGCTCAGCTGTAAACCCCCGAAGGAATGAGCTAATCTCCCGGCTGGCAAGAGAGGAAGTGATTAGTGTGGGAAGATTAATTGATTGCTTCCCACGGTAATCAGTTCACTTCAGGTCAGCCGGGGACACCGCACAGCATCAGTGACGTCACAGGCAATCAATTAAGCTTCCCAGCTAATCACTTCCTCTCCTGTCAGCTGGGAGAAGAGATGATTCATTCGGGGGTTTACTGGAGGCTGGCAGCATTAGCTGCGGTCCCTGCAGTTAACCCTTTCAGAAGGATTACATCGGGGGACCTGACAGAGCGCCGGATAGGTAAGAATAATGTTGGTTTATTATTTTATTTTTATTACAGGAAAACAAGGGAATCGAGGATTACCTGCACAATAAAAGATGGTCAAAAACTGTGCATTTATTTCATTAAATTGATTTTTAATTCATGTGTGTGTGTTATTTTTTAACCATTTCATACAATAGGATTAATAATTGAGAGTTGTCTAATTGACAACTCTCAATTATTAACCTGGCTTAAAGTCACCTTCCAATAGCAAGGTGGCTTTAACCCATTATTAACCCATTCGCCACCGCTACAGGGCAATGAGAATAGACGGGCTAAGTGCCAGAAAGGGCGCATCTAATTATAGATTTGCCTTTTCTGGGTGTGGCTGGGGGCAGATGTTAGTAGCCAAGGGGGGCACAAAATAAATGCACTCTCCCTAGGCTATTATTATCGGCCCCCAGTCGCTGGCTTTGTCTGTCTGGTTGAGAAAATAGCGCGGGAGCCCACGCATTGTTTTTCAACGAATTTACACCTTTAATTAACCCCTACATGTATGAAATTTTGCACATATACACTCATGTAATTGTTAGTTAAAACCATATATCAAACTACATGAAATGACATGGTTAACTGTATGTAAACTATGTGTCATTTCATGTCGGGTCTGTAATTTCACAAAAGCCGGCAATTGAATTAGCGGCTATTATACTGTGTAGAAGTGCATGAACTATAAATATATATGTATATATATATGTCTCAATGACATGTGTATATATATATATATATATATATATATATGTATTCTAGGTGTATATATATATTCTTTCTATTCTTTATTAACCCTGTCAGTGTGATTTTACAGTATAGCCGGGGATGAATTGTCGGCTTTTCTAAAGGACACCGGTGCATATTTCTCACAAGTCACACGTGTGGTCCGTGTGTAATCCGTTGTTTTCTCGCACCCATAGACTTTCATTGGCGTACAACGGGCGTAATATGCGTACAATCACAGCATGCTGCGGGTGTCTCGCACAGTAAGATACGCCTGAGAAAAATACGCATGATCAGAGCTGCCCCATAGAGAAATATGGGTCCGTGTGTAATGCGTGGTTTTCACGCCTCTCACTCGTCCATATTCCTCCTTAGTGTGACGCCGGCCCGAGGCACATAATTTAGTGATGTGTCACTTGTCAAAGCGCGTTCTGTTGTTCACTAACTGTGAATGATTTATCACTAAGAGATTAACATTGCTGGACTAGTCAGGCAACGCCCCTCCTGTGATAAGCATCTCACTGTCTATGAAAGTTGTACTTGGAGAGCCTGGTAAGGGTGGAGTTAGCTTTCTCAGCTCTGCTTTATTATAAATCTAAAAGCTCTGATTGTGTAAGAAATTCTGCACCCAGTAAACTAAGTGATACGTAGCTGGATTCAGCTTCTCTTTGCCTACATTACGCTGCTCTCAGATGAGGTAGCAAAATCCTGCAGACCGATTCCCTTTAATTTAGTCACACTGACTATACACTTGAATCTTTGAATTAGTATTTGCAGATTGAGACTACCACTCCCATTTTCAATCTGCATGAGCAATAAAGTAGCACACTACTTCCTATCAAAAACATTTATATAACATACCGTTTGCTTTATCGTTACCTTGTTGCTTTAATTTAATTTGGTAATCGGCATCTTTGGATGAAATGATACTATAATACCACAATCGAGGATGTACAGCATGCATTTATACAGAATCTTTACAGTATTATTTCCTCAGTCTCATTTCCTTCTGGTAATTATATGCTAAATTGCACTAATGTGACTCAAGAGCCGCAACTCAGAATGTTTATGAAGGAAGTTCTAATGAAAGCAACGAGTGCACATCTGGCTTTACAAAGTCACATTTCCCTGCAAAGATGTCAATGAATTATTACACACGTATCTAGTGTTCTGTAATTTCAGGACAATCGATAACATTAGGTTTATTTTGAATTTGCAATATTTATTAAATCATTAAAGTGATTAACCCCCTTAAGGGTGCAATCCTATTTTGTTTTTTTGTATTTTTCATTTTTGCGGCTACATACTGACGGCTATAACTTCAGCTATATCAGCTGTTATTTTGAGTGTCTGAATTATTTTTTTGGGCAGAAATTATTGTTTTTAAAAACTTAAGGAATGAGCAATTTTTTCATTTTTTTCCTCCTTTTCTTCCAAAAGAGATAACTTTTTTTTAAATCTTTCCATTGACAAAGCCATATAGGGACTTGATTTTTTTTTCAGGACAAGTTGTACTTTTGAATGGCACCATCCAGTTTACCATTCAGGGTGGGCTACATGTATTGATATTTTATTAGTTCAATTAATTAGGCATGCAGCAATACCAGTATAGTCAATTTTTTTAACTTTTTTTTTTTCATTTTGCTTTTATTTATTAGAAGAAAAATTGAGTGATTTAAACCTTTTTCCAGTTTGTGGTATGGGGGTGAATTTAACCATGTGTATTAGTCCACGTAAGAGAATTGAAGCTGCAATTGCTTGATCACCCATATGATTCACTTCAATACCATAGTATGGCAGTGTATTGTGCAATCACAGGTCTCTTTTGATGTGGGCTTCATAGAAGGTTTTTCATGACTGGTATGGAGGCCTTTAAAAAGCCCTCAGCTGCCATGGCAAGTGATCAGCAGCAGGGTGCCAATGGCCTTCAGAACTGACAGCCCCCTGTTAAAGCCTCAAATGCGGCTATCATACTTCACAGCAGTCTTTAGAGTGTAACTATTATTTTAATTTTTTCTTCATAAATCAATAACACATGAAAATAATAAACTTTATAAGATATCTTATTAGAGTAATCCACTTCTTTCTCCTCTTAAACTGATCATTCTTTGTTAAAACGACAGCTGAAGCTCATGGAATTAAATGGAGAGCTGTAAGGCTGTGTGCACACGTTTTAGATTTAGTGATTTTTTTCTTTACAGATTTTCTAGATAAATCTGAAGCCACCCTGATGCCAGCAAAGTAAATGAAAAACTTGATGCATCATGCACACGTTGCTTATTTTTGAAGTGCAGATTTGGTGCAGAAAATAATCTGCAGAATGTCAATTTCTGTCCGGTTTTGTCCTGCGTTTTTCACCATTGCGCAAAAAACGTGGTACAAACACATGTTTTAAATCAGCTGCGTTTTTCCAGCCAAAAGCTGCGGAAATGGTGCAAAAATTGTATTCACTGTGAGCACATAGCCTAGGAAGGGAATATAGTAAAATGATATATACCAATACTCAGTACTCCGTGGCTCCTGTGACTCCAACGTACGTTTCGCCTAGTGGCTTTTTCAAGGTGTATATCATATACAGTGCCTACAAGTAGTATTCAACCCCCTGCAGATTTAGCTGGTTTGATAAGATGCAAATAAGTTAGAGCCTTCAAACTGCAAACGAGAGTAGGATTTATTAACAGAAGCATAAATCTTACAAACCAAAAAGTTATGTTGCTCAGTTGAATTTTAATAAATTTTAAACATAAAAGTGTGGGTCAATTATTATACAACCCCTGTTTAATATTTCGTGGAATAACCCTTGTTTGCAATTACAGCTAATAATCGTCTTTTATAAGACCTGATCAGGCCGGCACAGGTCTGTGGAGTTATCTTGGCCCACTCCTCCATGCAGATCTTCTCCAAGTTATCTAGGTTCTTTGGGTGTCTCATGTGGACTTTAATCTTGAGCTCCTTCCACAAGTTTTCAATTGGGTTAAGGTCAGGAGACTGACTAGGTGTCATGTGTGCATTGCCACGAAGATCGTCGCGGTTGCACATTTTGACTTCTCACAGCTGAGCTGCTGTTTCTTTGTGTTTGGCAGCTAGGGAGTTAATTCTGTCTGTGCTCGGTGCTGGGACTGGGTGCAGTTTCTCCCGGCTGCAATTGATTATTTGTTGATTGGTTTCCTTTAAATTCCTGGTTGTCTGCTTGGGGAGTTGCCAGTGAAACCTTCATGCAGACCACAGATAGGAATGAATCTGTATAGACTTTAGTTGTGAGCTCCTTAGTTGTTCTAAGCTCAACTTGGTTAGAGTTTATTTCCCAGACCATTTATGTTCCTTTGGTGTTTGAGTGTGTATGCAAGCGAGTGTTATCCTGTCTGTCTTATATGTCTAATCTGTGTATTTAGCTGAGATCAGCCCATATCCCTTTGGTGGTAGTCAGGATCCTTCTTAGGACTGATTACAGGGTTCAGGGTCTGATAGGAGACAGGGTTAGGTTGGAGACTTGGACCTCTGAACCATTATCAGTACCTCCAAGGTGAGGGATTAGTTAGGACCCCAGTTTAGGGTCAGGTTAGATCCCGGTCCACCTCTTTCCTGTTTCAGCTCATCAAGTCCTCAAGATTAACCCTGAGTTCAGCAGATATCGTGTCAGGTAAATCTATTCTATACTTACATGCTGATGTTGCTATACTAGTTGTTGTATAGAGTGTTGTTCCTGTATTAATAGTTTACTGACATTGTATACATATCATTAGACAGCGTGACATTTTCACTGGCCATAAAAATTATCTCCAGTTACCATGGATCCAGTAGCCCAGCTGGCTCTGCAGTTGCAGGGATTATCCATGGAGCTGACGGACATTAAGTCCAAAGTTTTGTCTCCCCTGGAGCAAACCAGAGTTGAACCTAAAGTAGCTCTCCCGGACAGGTTCACTGGTGGGCGAGACAAATTTTTCACCTTCCGGGAGGCATGTAAATTGTATTTTCGGCTTCGGCCTCGATCATCAGGGAGTGAGGAGCAGAGAGTGGGAATTGGTATCTCACTTCTGCAAGGGGACCCTCAATCCTGGGCATTTTCCC
Organism: Oophaga sylvatica; assembly: GCA_033576555.1. Classification (NCBI taxonomy): domain Eukaryota; kingdom Metazoa; phylum Chordata; class Amphibia; order Anura; family Dendrobatidae; genus Oophaga; species Oophaga sylvatica. The sequence goes on from JARQOD010000001.1 coordinate 463,869,969, forward strand.
TTCCTCCGGGATCCCCGGCTCTACTGTCTGTAGATCAATTTTTTACTGCCCTGGGATTGGTATATGATGACCCAGATCGGGTCTCTCTTGCTGAGACAAAATTACGTAAGATACAGCAGGGAGATCGTCCGGCAGAGGAATTTGCTTCTGAGTTTCGTAGATGGGCCACAGATACTCAGTGGAATGACCCAGCTCTTAGGAGCCAGTTTTGTCATGGGCTTTCTGATAAATTAAAAGACGTTTTGGCTCAGTATGAGTCTCCTCCTTCTCTGGAGGCTGCTATGGCCTTAGCTATCCGTACTGATAGACGGCTTCGGGAGAGGGGTGAGGTAACCCCACTCCCTGTTGTTTCTCCACCTACCACTAAAGTCCCTTATGTTGAGGTTCCCCTTGTCTGTTCGGATGAGCCTATGCAGTTGGGAGGGACATCATTTCGTAGGAGGGGATTGGCGGTACGCCGCAGGACTAGAAGATGTTTTTTCTGCGGGAAAGAGGGACATTTTGTTGGAGAATGTCCATCCCGTGCCTTGTTGAGCCAAAAGTCGCCGGAAAACTGTTAATCCCAGGTTGTGTGGTGGACGACAACCTGGAGTATGTATTTCATCCGCCAGTTCTTCTCAGTTCCTTGTACCAGTGGAGGTGGTAGTTGGTACGAGAGTGGAGAGATTGTCTGTTCTTCTTGATAGTGGTTCCGGGGCTAATCTGGTTGACGCTCAGTTTGCTCAGGCTCAAGGTATGCATCTGAGTGTATTGGTCAAACCGATCCCTATATTCTCCATTGACGCCAGGCCTCTCGGCCAAGGTAGCTTTGTTCATGAGGTTCATAACATTGACCTTCGGGTAGGGGCAATACATAGGGAACAATTATCTTGTTATGTGTTGGAGGGTCTACCTACTCCCATTGTGTTGGGACTTCCTTGGTTGGTTAAACATAACCCTGTGATTAATTGGCAGTCCAGAGAAATAAGCCAATGGGGTGAGTTTTGCAAAAGCAACTGCATGAACACAGTCATCAGTGCGGTCGTGCCTAGTACATTGCCTCCTTTTTTGGAGGATTTTGGGGATGTTTTCTCTGAGGAGGGTGTCAGGAGTTGCCTCCTCATCGCGTGTATGACTGCTCTATTAATCTCCTTCCTGATGCTAAGTTGCCTAAAGCTAGGTTGTATAATCTTTCTGGTCCTGAGAGGCAGGCTATGAAAGATTATATTTCTGAAAGTCTGGCCAAAGGGCATATTAGACCTTCATCTTCCCAGTAGCCGCGGGGTTCTTCTTTGTGAAGAAGAAAGATGGAGGCCTACGCCCTTGCTTGGATTTCCGCGAACTTAATCGGATTACTGTTCGAGATCCGTATCCACTCCCTCTTATTCCTGATCTCTTCAATCAAATTGTTGGCGCCAAATGGTTTTCTAAATTGGATCTCAGGAGGGCGTATAATCTGATTAGGATAAAAGAGGGGGATGAGTGGAAAACGGCGTTTAACACGCCGGAGGGACATTATGAGAACCTAGTCATGCCTTTTGGTCTGACTACTGCACCAGCAGTATTCCAACATTTTGTTAATGACATTTTTCGTCACCTTGTGGGGCTGTTTGTGGTTGTATATTTGGACGACATTTTAATTTACTCGCCAGATCTTGTGTCTCATCAGGAGCATGTGAGACAGGTGTTGCAGATCTTGCGATACAATAAACTATACGCCAAACTGGAGAAGTGTGTATTTGCCGTACAGGAACTTCAGTTTTTGGGTTTTTTGGTGTCAGCCTCCGGTTTCCGTATGGACCCTGAAAAGGTGAGAGCAGTGCTTGAATGGGATCAGCCAGGGGATCTTAAGGCTCTGCAGCGTTTTTTGGGGTTTGCTAACTACTACCGGAAATTTATTTGTAATTTCTCATCTGTCGTCAAACCTCTCACTGACATGACAAGAAAAGGGACGGATTTTTCTAAATGGTCGGACAAAGCTTGCCAAGCCTTTTCCTCTTTGAAGAAATGTTTTGCTTCGGCACCCGTTCTCATCCAACCAGATGCATCTCAGCCGTTCATTGTGGAGGTGGATGCGTCTGACGTAGGGGTGGGTGCTA
>JARQOD010000001.1:463872146-463902624 GCA_033576555.1 Oophaga sylvatica
TAAATATAATTTTAAATTTGTTTAGGTTTGTTTGAACATTTTCCATACCCCCTTTTTTGAGTTTACCCAGCAAACAAAAAGGGGAGGGGTGTCCTTTTTCAGTTGGAAGGGGGCCCAAACAAGCCTTAGAGGCCCCCAATGGGGGGTTTCCGGTACAACCCTCTTCACCCCTAAAGAGAGGCCAGCCCTCCCCCCTTTTCAGTAGAACCCGTCCTAGCAGCAGAAACCACTTGCCGAGCATTTTAATCCTCTCTGGTAAGTCCCTTTTATACAATGAAAAATGGTAACAAGTTCAAGAAGGCTAGAGGCTTTTAAATGGGGGGGGGACTAAACTAAAAAGGTCGGAGAAGTTAAAATGAAGTTTTCCCCTAACTGGGGAAAATTTGCCGTACATCTCAAGGATAGGATTAAAATTAAATTTTGTTTGATGGAGCCATCAGCTTGCATTGGCGGGTTTTTGATTTTGTAAGGCAAATATTGTGATAAAGGGCGATTTCTTTGGGGTATTTTGTTTTTTTGGAAAAGAAAGTAACCCTTGTGCACAAAAACAAGGGCCCACATGTGGGGGAAAACAGGGGAAGGGGACAAAGCCCCAAAGCTTTCCTTTTTAGAACTAAGGATACGTCACACTGCAGAAGATAAAACTTATTATTACAGATAGGGAACGGGCTAATTTTATTTTCCAGGAATAAGCCCTAAAATCACAGATCCCAAAAAAAAAACTTTTTTTTCACTATTGTGTTTAAATATTTTATTATAAAAATGAAATTTAAAAGGGCCCAGTGCACACTTCAGTTTTTTACCTCAGTATTTGTAATCAAAACCCAGGAGTGGAACAGAAAAAAAGTAAAATAGAAACACGCCCACTTCTTTTTTATCCCCCACCCTTTTTTGGCTTACAATTAATGAGTAAAAAAAATCACCAAAAAACTCAACGTGTTGGTGTGCCTTAGTCTGGGACTCAGTTTTAGGGCCCTAGTACAACATGAAACTTGTTGGGAGAAGGAATATTTTTGGAGGGTGTTATATTTTCGAAGTGGAACACAAAATCCGCCTGCAATGAAAGAACATAGAAAAATACCCCCTCAAGGTCCCCTTTATGCTTTCGTTTCTTTTGCTGACTGTGGCGACTTCCTAATCTTATTTTTGTTGTGTGGGTTTGGACAATTATCAATAAAACAATTTTTTGGCACCAAATTGTATTTATGGGGGAATTTTATTAAGCAGTTTAGGGAAACGTTTCGGGCATCACATTTGACCTTTTTCAATACCTGCAGGATAAAACAGTACAAAAAAAAATAATTATGACAACAGGGTTCATTCCAACAACTTATTTGGGCAACACCATTTTTAAATCTCGTGGTAGGGGCAGTTGGGTATGTTTTTCTTTTTTTTCTTTTTTCATTCCTTTCTTTTTTTTTGTCCCCTGTGCACCCACATTTTTGTTTAGCATAGAAGTCCCCGAGTGGGGTCATTTAAAATTTTACCTTTGGGAACCCCCCGACGGGTCGAATGCCTGAAGGGGTTTTTGCTACATCCCCATAATCACCGTCTTTTTTCTGTAATTAAGGGCCCCTTACTGTCGCCCCACGGAGGGTTGTTTCCATTGATTTAGCCATTTGTTTCTAGTTAGTTCTATTCATTTATTGTATTTGGTCATTTGACCCTCTTTGGGGTTTTTCAGGGGGGAGCTCGAAATTTTTGGGGACTTCTATTTTAAAAGGAAAGTACTTTTGTCCCTTTGTTGTAAAATTTAAATGCCTCGTTTTTTGGATTCATTGGCTTTGTTCCTCCCGGGGGCCCGCTGGGAGGCGCCGGACCCTTCCCCCGGAAGGAGAGCGGTACCCTCATAGGGTTTTCCGTCCTTTGACGCCGGCCTCTGTCAGCGGCCAAACCCCCTTTTTCCGCCGGGGGGGAAGTTGAAAAGAGGGGGTCCCGGGCCAGGCGTCTGGGGGGGTTAGCGTCGCTCTTCTGTCAGAGGTGAAGTGGTTGGTTCAGCAGGGGACACCATCGGGGCCCGGTTAGGGGGGGGGGCCAGAAGGGCATCAAAAGTGACCGTGAAGGTCCCCTCCCCCCTTTAATCCCCTTGGGGGCCCGGGGGTTGGGGGGCCCCCAGATTAGTCTGGTACCCCCCTGTGCTATTTGTTTTGCTATTGTATTTCTGACCTTTGCCTGGATTTAAATGTTCTACTGCCCCCCCTTTTTTACCTCTTTTTTCCCGCCGGTTTTTTACTTTTCTTTGGGCCTAAATTTTTTCCCCCCTAAACTCCCCGCCGATTTTTTCCCCTTTTCCCTCCCTCCGGTTTTGACCCGGACTTCTGACTACGCTTTTTGGTTTTCCCCCGCTTTTTTTTCCCTTTTTCCTAGGCATTCCTATTTCCTCCAATGCTCTCATGGGGAACTACCCCGGGGGGTTCGCTATAATTCCAATCCCTGAAAGGGGGTAAAGGGTCGGGGGGGTTTCCCTTTTGGGGGTGCTGTTTTCCTTTGCAGTTCGACTGCAGGGGGCATGTAAAAATTTAAATTTTGGGGCCTAAAAAAAAAAGTTTTTTTAAATTTTCGGTAATAAAAAAAATTTTAAAAACCCTTTCTCTGAATTTTTTTTTTCTTTCCTCTCCCTTCTGAGCTGATTGTTTGCAAAAAACCCCCGTGCCCCTTCATTTCTCAAACCCCGTGGGGGGGTTCACCCCCTCATTCTACAAAATCTGCAAAAACCACAGCCCGGAGCCCCTCGGGGGGAACTTTGGGACGTCAAAAACCTTCCCCTGCCGGGACGCAGCCCCGGGGGGCGCGGGGCCCTTGCCCCCCCGGGGGCCCCGGTATTGCCCCGATGGGGGCCCAAAATCCTTTTACTACTTCTTTGTCTTCCCCGAAAAATCTTTTGTTTTGGGGGGGTTATCTGGTAGTGGCTAGTGGGGGAATTTTAAAAAGATTTCCAGTAGCGAAAATCTTGGGACCACTGCAAAGGGGTTAAGGGCCCCCTTTAAAAAACGCTATTAATGGAAACTCCTATCCCAAAAAGGGTGGAGTTTGCCCCTGGGGAAAAATACAATGCAGTGGATTTTTAAAATCTGAAAAGGGTGTCATTTTTTGTTATTCATAATATATCACCCCCTGTTATTTTGGGTATCCCAGGGAAAACGCAAACATAATCCGCAAAACTGGGATTGGTTTATATCTCGCTGGACCCAGAGGTCAATAAAATTTTAAATTTTTAAACGTAACCAAGTTAAAATCACACCTTCCCCTTTGTTCCCCCAAAAAAAAAAAAAGATATGAGGGTGTATTTTCTGTATTGGAATCAGAGAAATTACCCCCTCATAAAATACGGGTTTTCCCCCCCGACTTTTAAAACCCCCTGGTCCAGAAATTCCCGCCTGAAAGCACATAAAAAGACATTTGCGAAAAAGGGGTTTTTTGACCCTCCCCCCTTTGCCCTTTGGGGGGGGGGTTCTTTTTGTGAAAAGAAAGATGGTGGTCCAGAAACCCTTTCATTGATTACCGAAGTAAAAAGCAGCCCCGGGGGAAAAAACCCTATTGTTTTCCCCCTTTTCCCCCCTTTATAATAAGGGGGTTGGGGCCCCCCCCCGTTGGGGTTTTACTAAACTTGACCCCGAACTAAAATCTTTCCATAAAAGAAAGGGAGATTAAAGGGGGAAAACCCCCGGGTTTTTTAAAAAACCCCCCCGGCCCCTTTTATAAACGGAATCCCCCTTCGGGGTCGTACTTTCTCCGGGGGGTTTTTCGAATTTGGAACGATTTTAAAAAAATTTTTTGGGTTTATGTGTCGTTTATTTTTGGACGACATCCTGATTTACTTTCGCATTGTGACACACGTCCAACCTTCTGCCGCCTCCAGAGACTCGAGCATTTCTTTTCGCCAACTAGAAAAAAGGGGTCTCATAAAAAGGGGGAAACAGTTTCGGGGGGATATTTTGTCGGCTAAAGTTTTTTTACATGGATCCTTCAAAAATTTCCCAACCCTTAAAAATGGGTAAAACCCCCCGTCCCCTTAAGGCACTACAGCTTTTGGGGGTTTTTCCTAATACAATCGAAAATTTATTAAAGGTTTTTCCGGTACCCAAAACATTTCACTTTTTTACTGGGAAAAGGGGGGGATGGGTTAACGGGGAAGCCTGAAGAAACTTCATGCGTTTTCTCCCCTTAAAAGGGAAATTTGTTTTTCCTCAAAAACCCCTTTTTTTGGTTCACCCCGCTGGACCCCACTTTATTTTAAAAGGTAGATGCCCGGGAATTTTTGGGGTGGAGCATGCCGCAAGGCACTGCATCCCTCACTCAACTTTTTCCGTTCCCTTTCCCTTTTCCCCCAAAATTCCTTTCCCCCGGGAACCTAAAATGGGGAAAGGGGGAATTTGGGGCCCAACAAAGGGCCCCCTTTTTAGGAATGGCCCCCTTTTTTCCCAAGGCCAAACATAATACGTAATTAGGGACCCAAGAACCTGACCTACTTGGAGTCACAAAAAGACTGAATCCAAAAAAGAAAGGGGGGCCCCCTTTTTCTTTCTGGGGGTTTTAATTTTGTTTAATATTCACGGGGTAAAAAATGTAAGGGCTGTTTTCCCTTTCTAAAAAGTTTTTGCCCCCAGGGCGAGGCCCCTAAAACCGCCCAAAAACTACCCAAAGGGGAAATTGTTTTTTTCAACTGTATCCTGGATCTTCTGGAAAAATCCGCCCCCCCAAACCCAGGCACCTGACACAACCCCCCCCCAAAAAACTAATTTTTTCCGGCACAATCCGCCTCAATTTCGAAGGGAAACCATGTTTCCGCCTTGCGGGGGACCCCGAATCAAAAAACCCAAAACAGATTGTAAAAAGGGAAATTTTTTTGGTGGCCAACTGTAAAAAGGGGTTTTTTAAGGGGCTATGTACGGGCCCCTTTAAACCTGTGCTCGCGAAAGGGTCCCCCCCTAATCTTTCCCCCGGGGGTGGCTCCAGCCCTCCCCCGCCCCTGAGAGTCCTTGGCCCCTTTTCTCCAGGGGCTTTATACGGATCGCCACTCTCAAAGGGGGAAAAATTTTTATCTGGGTGAGGGGGGGGAAAAACAGAAAACGTGCTTTTTTTTTCCCCTTTTTCCGGACCCCCTAATTTTGAACCCTAAACAAATTATTCATTACTCATGCTGTGCAAATTGCAGGGAAAACCCTTTTTAAATTTATCGGCCCGTTTTGGGGCACCCAGTTTGTTTCGAAATTTGGGGGGAAATTTTGTAAACAAATTTGGAATAAAATTTCCCTTTCCTCTGCCTTCACCCTGAAACCAATGGAAAAAAACCAAACCACCAACCAAGCATTGAGCAGAACTACGTTTGATGCCCTCTGAAAACAGCCCTTTTTGGGGTTTGGAACCCCCAAACCTTTACAAGTTTCCATGAATAATAGTCCAGGTGTCCATAAAGACACCCCTTTCAAACTGTAATTGGGCTGCACCCACATTTTGGTTCGTTCCCCCGGGGGAGTCAGACCCCCCTGGGGTAAAAGGCCCAAAAAGACCATTAAAAATATCTGGTCAAAAGTCCCAAAAATTTTTAAAGGGGGGTTTCAACTAACAGTTTTCGTCGCAATGGGGGGGCGCTCCAAGATTTTGACCTGGGATTTTGGGGACAAATTTTGGGGGCTTTTACCATTTTAAAAAGAAAAAAGGGGCCATCTGCCAAACAAGGTGGGGGTTTTAAATTGTCCGAAATAAAAATTTTTGAGGTGATTAATCCTGTACCTTTTTCTTTCTAAACCCCCAATCTTTTAAAACCTGTCCCCCTAAAATTGTACCGTCTCCCTTTGTCCTGCCCTCCCCTCCCCCTTTCCGGTTTTGGTGGGGTTTTTTGGGGAAAATGAAGCCCAAAAGGGGTCCTTGATTCCCTTTTTGTGAGGGTCCATTCTTTTCCCCTGGTGCTTTGGGAAGGGCTATGGCCCGGGGTAAAGGTCCTGGGTGCCCCCCTAACGCCATGCCAAGGGTTTGATCAGGAGTTTTTTTCCCCTTAAAACCCCAAAAAAAACCGGGGGTTTTAAAAGGGGGCCGGGGCCCCCCTTTGAGGAGGGTACTGTCACGTCGCCTGGTTCAGTGGCGGGGGTTTTTTCCTCCCCCGGGGGCCCCTGGGGGCGCCGACTCCTTTTGGGTGGTGGTGCCGGTGATAGGGAGGGGATCCCTATGTTCCGCCCCCTTTAAAAAACCGGGGCCCGGGGCACGCGCACGCCATTTTTTCGCCGTGGGAAATTTTTTTGGGGGAGAGAGGGGGGGGGCCCGGGGGCGGGGAACTGGGGGGGGAAAGGCTTCGCTTTTTGGTCAGAGGTGAAGGGGGTTTGGTGTCAGTCAGCATCACCATGGGGGCCCGGTTTTTTGGGGGGAGTCCAGGGGGGGGCATCAGACTGTAAACCCCCGTGAGAGGTACCTCCCCTTTTCAAATGCCGGGGGCCGGGGTTTTAAAGGCCCCAGATATTTTCGGGATTCCCCAGTGTAAAGTTTTTTTTTGCTTTTAAATTTCTGCCCTTTGCCAAATTTCTGATTTTTCTACCCCCCCCCCCCAAAATTTTGTACCTTTTGTTGCCCGGGGGGTTTTTTGACTTTTTTTTTTAGTTTAAAATTTCTGACCCTTCCCTCCCTGCCGTTTTTTAAAAATTTGGGGGGGGGCCTCCCCCCTTTTTTTTTGCCCCCTTGGACTTCTGACTACGCCATTTGGTCCGCTTTTTTTTTCCCTTCCCAAAGCGCCTCCCTATCCGGTCCATGCTCTCATAGGTAGCACCCCCGGGCTTTGCAAAATTTTCCAGACCCCGGAAGGGGGAAAGGGCCCGGGGGTTGCTTTTCTTCCCTGCAGTTCAGCCTGCAGGGGGGGGGACGTCACATTTTATGTTTTTTTTTACGTTTATACTAAAAGTGTTTTGGGAAACAGGTCAAATGTGATGACCGAAACGTTTACCGCAACTGCTTAATAAAATTCATCCATAAGATCACAAGTTGAGTGCCAAAAATTCATTTATTGATTTTGTTCAAGTGTGGGAACCTTTTTTGAGCACCTTCTCGGTTGTGCCACGGTATACACTCACTACGGTTTGGACAATTGGCCGGCTCAGTTGATGTAATGCCCATAAATTTTGCATCCAACCTCTGTTCAGTCTCTTCTAAACTCGTTTGGTAATTACTGAACTCTCCTGGTTCCCTATATCAGGTTTCCCCAGCTCCAGTCCTCCAGGCCCACCAACAGGTCATGTTTTCAGGATTTCCTTTGTTTTGCACAGGTGATGCAATTATCACCAGGGCAATACTAAGGAAATCCTGAAAACATGACCTGTTGGTGGGCCTTGAGGACTGGAGTTGGGGAACCCTGCCCTATATGATGATGATGTTTTGCATCGGTTCCAACAATGGGAAACATTAAATTCTGCTGAATTGTTTTTTAATGTAAAATTATGTTTTCGAATACTGGGTACAGTGTAGATGTGGATAGTGAATTTAGACAGAGATAATATAGTTTAGTAAATTGTCAAGTTATATTTGCTTCTGAAGTTAAAATATACTTTCCATTTTAATTGTGTAATTGTGTATCTTTTGCATTGTAGTCAAGTGGACTATCGGGCAAAGCTTTGGGCTTGCAACTTCTGTTACCAGCGAAATCAGGTGAGACTTGTTATAAGTCATTGTATATAAGCCTTTCTGAACCCAAGGCAACATTCCAAGTTTGACTACTCGGAACATGAACAATGAAACGAAAATTAGTCCTGTGAGTGAAATTGATACACTGTGTCAGGCTTAACAAAGGACCATGCAGGTCTGAAACATGTTGCCTGGAAGCGCAGCGGACATTTCTTTTCTGCCTTTTTAATTTTTTGCTGCTGTGTTCAACTATCTATTTTTTGTGCCTTTATACTACTACTACTGCCTTTTTTCTGCCAAGGGCCATTCGGATATTTATACCATCCTTCGGGGGCCGCATAAACTCCGCCCACAAAGTACATCCTGACTCTGTCACTGGTGTCAGGACATAATCTTTCATTGCATGCCCTTCAGTCTTCAGTAGTGAACACTGCTTGTGTGTGCTAACAGAGCAAGAAGAAATTAATGAGCTGGTGGCAATCAAAATACAGCTCCCTGCCTAAGAATGCGGTTCCTGAGAATCTGCCCGGGGCCGAATAAAAGGTCATCGAGGGCTGTAAATGGCCCTGGGGCCTGAGGTTCCCCACCCCGTACTACTGGATCAACAAAGCAATTAATTTAAAAAGATGTAAGCGCCAGCTATCGTTTGGACTGTTGCTATTGTAAGACTGAGTGTCTACTTAAGTTTACACCACCTATTAGTTGGTTCACATCTGGTCAGAAATTTTTGGGCTCACGGTTTTTAGTATCTTGGCCATTCTACTTTTTCTGACAAACCACACCTTTTTTATAACGCCTTGCCCTTTTGTTGGACATGGAGCAGAACATGTCTAAAATGCATATAAATATGTTGGAAATCATGAAAAGCAGTTTTTTTATTCCCCAAGTTAAGCCAAATTTGGCACCTTTAGCTTAAACCCTTCACAGCATATGAAGTACATGTACGTCATATGCCGTGTCCCTACCTTTAATGTGGGCTCACAAGCCAAGTCCGCAATGTAATCAGCCATCATGTGTCTTTAACAGCCATGGGTGGAGTGGATCTCCATCCGTGACTGTTATCCTGCTAAACAGAGCTGTCACCTCTGACAGCAGCATTTTAACACATAGTGGCAGAGGGGCGCATCATTCCGTGCACACTTCGGCGTGCTTGTGACGTGATCACAGGGCACCAAGGGACTATTAAATACAGTATAAGGAAAAAATGTTTTAAAAATATGAAAAAAATAAAAATACTAGTTAAAATCACCCTCCTTTTGCCCCATTAAAATAAAGCAATAATAAAAAAATGTAAAAAGACAAATAATTGGTATCACTGCTTCTTAAAATTCCGATCTGTCAAAATATAAAATAAACTAATCTCATCAGTAAACGGCGTAATGAGGAAAGATATCAAAACACCAGACTTATGTTTTTTGGTTTGCAATAAATAGCTATAAGGGGTGATCAGAATATTGTATATCCCCCAAAATGTTATCAGTAAAACCATCAACTCAGGGTGCAAAATATAAGCCATTTTAACAGCCCCATACCCCGAAAAAATTTAAAGTGTTACAGCGTAGGGCTGTGGAGTCGAGTTAGTTTTGGTTGGAGTCGTAGTCGGTAGAAATGTACCGACTCTGACTCCAGCTTTAAAAAAAATGTATTAATATTTCATAATTGAACTTTCCTATGAATTTATAAATGTTACTCAAATATATATGTTCTATCAAACTATGAACAACAGTGATAACAGTTCTGCTGGAGATAGAGACATTTCTTAAGGGCCCTTCTCACATAGCGATATCGCTACCGAGATCGGTGCTGAGTCACTAGTTTTGTGACGCAGCACGATCTCCCCAGCGATATCGCTGTGTGTGACATTCAGCGACGATCAGCCCCCTGCTGGTATCGCTGATCGCGCTGAAATGTCAGGACATTTTTTGATCGCTGGTCTCCCGCTGACAGGCACCATCGCTGCGTGTGACAGGCGGGAGACCAGCGATCCGCTGGTAACCAAGGTACACAGCGGGTTTTCAGGCGCGGGGCTGTGCCTAGAAACCCGCTGTGTACCTTGGATACCAGCGCCCTGATGCAGGGAGCTGGTATCCAAGGTACACAACGGGTTTCCAGGCACCGCGCAGCGCTTGGAAACCCGCTGTGTACCTTGGATACCAGCTCCCTGCATCAGCGCGCTGGTAATCCAAGGTACACTGCGGGTAAACTAAGCGATGTTACCCGCAGTGCGCTGTCCCAGATCGCTGCCTGAGCTGCCTGTTTGGCAGCTCAGCAGCGATCATGTAGCGATACACCAGCGATCCTGACAAGTGCATATCGTTGTCGGATCGCTGGTGTATCGTTATGTGAGACCCAGCCTTTACTTGTGTGTCACTGTTCTCCACTGCCCTTATCTAATCTTATACTTGGTTAACCTCATGCTGCCCCAACCCCCTACTTACAATGTATAAACTGAAAGTGAAAATGTGTTGCAAATTCTTAGTAGTAAAGCTCCTCCTCTAGACTAGATGTTTACTAGGTGTGCTCTTTCAAGCATCTCACAGCTGCTACTCAGAAGAGGAAGACTGTAAGAAGTATTATCCTTTCAACAAACTTTGCATCAGTTAACTGTGAGTACATGAGGAATAACAGTATTACTGACCACTATATCAGTTGTACGACCTGGCAATAATTTTGTACAATTGTTTTTAGGAAAAACAATTGTCATTTGGATTGTGAATGTAGAAATAAAAACCTGAGAATGTCAAAGAAGCGTCACATTAAATCAGCTGTATTTGAACATTTCACCATCACTCAAGATAGAAAACATTATGTCTGTCAGTGTATGACAAATGATCCAGATGAAAACAAATGCTGTGAAGTCAAGATCAGTGCATATTCAGGCAAAGATAAAAATGCTCCTACCAGAGCTTCTAATCTAAAGAGACATTTACAGCACTTTCATCCAGAAGTACTGAAAGCAGTGGATGAGAAAGACTGCATCCAAACCAATGAACCAGTGCCCAGCTCTTCCAGCCAAACAAAGGAGCAGAGAACTTTGCAGCCATCAGTTGCAAGATATTTTGTCAGTGACAAAGTTACTGTGACAATGACAGTAGATACATTTAAAAAACAGATCATAGAGGTTGTTGTAAAGGATAGTGTGCCTATTTCATTATTTTCACGACCAGCTTTTATGTGTCTGAATGAGGAAATGGCCCGCAAGCTTGGTGTTTCTCTGGAGAGAGAGAATATTAGAAAATTAGTAATCGAAGAAGCTTTTAAACAAAAGGAAGAACTTAAAAAAACTCTCAAGGGACGCTTTCTGTTTCTTAAAATGGCTGCCTGCACATGTCACAAAGTGAACTATTTTGCCATCAATGTCCGATTTGTTTGTGACAAAAATGAAATAGTTACCAAGACATTGGCAGTAAAAGACACCAAAGCTCATCACACCAGTGAGTTTCTCCAGTTCTTGGTGGAAAAGGTTCTGCAAGACTATGAACTTAAAAAAGAGCAAGTTCTTTCTGTCGTAACTGACAATGCTTCAAATATGATAAGTACTATTAAGCTAATGAATGAGAGTAATGATGGTGACCAGCAGCTAGAAGAACATTCTGGGTCCACAGACACAGAAATGTTTGAAATAGAGGAACACAGTATTGTAACTGAGGAGCAAACTGAAGTTGCTTCAGATGAACAGCAACATGATAGTTTAATGATCTTGTTGAAACTGTGTCAATACGTTCTTTCATTCATCACATGCGTTGTGTTGTGCATACGCTACAGCTGGCTATAAGAGACAGTCTGCAAGAAGGACATGCTGCTGCACTGATTGGCAAGGTGAGAAAATTGGCTACTGTTGCCAGAACCCCTAAAGTTGACTCAATTTTGAAGAGACGTGCTGGAAAAGGGGCAATTATTGATCAAGCCACACGATCGGCAGTACTTACTTAATGATTCAGCTCTTGGTTGAACTGAAAACCTTTCTTGTAGACATGGCTAACCCTCAACTGACGCTAAATGAAAGTCAGTGGAATCAGGTGACTGAGCTGGAAAAATTGCTAGAGCACCCATTTACAGTGACTAAAAAATTACAAGCAGAAGACTTAACTCCAGGTATTTTCTTAAAGGAGTGGAAGAACCTGATGTTTCGCCTGTCCCAAAGAGGAGGGTTAATTGCAAGTGGCATTGCTACATCAATGAAACGGAGATAGGAGCTACTATTACAAAATAACATTATTTTGGCAGCTGTTTATGTAGACCCAATGCATCGGATTCTTCTAGATCAGACCTGGGCAAAGTGCGCCCCGCGGGCCACATCCGACCCTCTGGCTGTCTCAGTCCGGCCCGCGGACCGAGACAGCCGTAGGGCTGAAAACCTGAGGTCCGCCGGCCGTACCGTGCCCGGCCGCTCGCTGTCTCCCGCAGTCAGCATTGGTGGAGGAGGGGCCTCCAGCCACTTCCTCCACCAATCAGCGTGTGAAACAGCTGACGCGATGATGTCATGCCATCACGTCGGCTGTGAACGCCGGAGAGTCAGCGCATCGGAGACAACAGCAGAAGCAGGGCGCCTGGGAACGGGTCCGAGGTGAGTATGTGGTGTTTTTTTTTTTTCATGTGTATGAATATGGGGTGAACATGGGGATTCTATGGGGTGAACATCGGGATTCTATGGGGGTGGACATGGGGATTCTATGGGGTGAACATGGGGATTCTATGGGGGTGACATGCTGTCTGGGGAGGCTATGGAAAGACTGTATACTGTCATGCAATATATGGGGAGGCTGTGTGGGGCTCAATCAGTATATGGGGAGGCAGTGGGGGCCTCATGCAGTATATGGGAGGCTATGTGGGGCCTCATTCAGTATGTGGAGAGACTGTGGGGCTCTTGCTGTATATAACAAGGCTGTGTGGGGCTCATGCTGTATATATAAAGAAGGCTGTGTGGGGCTCATGCAGTTCATGGGGAGGCTGTGTGGGGCCTCACAGTATATGGGGAAACTGGGGCTCATGCAGTACATGAGGAGGCTGTGCGGGGCTCATGCCGTACATGGGGAGGCTGTGTGGGGCTCATGCCGTACATGGGGAGGCTGTGTGGGGCCCATGCTGTACATGGGGAGGCTGTGTGGGGCTCATGCCGTACATGGGAAGGCTGTGTGGGGCTCATGCTGTACATGGGAGGCTGTGTGGTGCTCATGCCATACATGGGAGGCTGTCTGGGGCCCATGCCGTACATGGGAAGGATGTGTGGGGCTCATGCTGTACATGGGGAGGCTGTGTGGTGCTCATGCCTTACATGGGGAGCCTTGGTGGGGCTGATGCCGTATATAGGTAGACTGTGTGGGGCTCATGCCGCATATAGGGAGTCTTTGTGGGCTCATGCTGTATATGGGGAGGCTATGTGGTGCTCATGCCACATATAGGGAGGCTGTGTGGGGCTCATGCCTCATATGTAGTAGGATGTGTGAGGCTCATGCTGCATATGTAGTAGACTGTGTGAGGCTCATGCTGTATTTAAGGGGCTGTGGGGGGGTTCAAAGATATATAGGGAATGTCAGCATACTTAATTATGCTCAATATTAAGTGATACAATTAATATTAATAAATTAATGTTGAGTAGAATTAATTTCAAGCTATTAGTTCGGCCCTCCACAACAGTCATGGTCTCTCATGTGGCCCCTCGGGAAAATTAATTGCCCACCCCTGTTCTAGATGATCAACAGCTAACTAAAGGAAAAGAAGCTCTGTTTGAAATAGCAGTAAGGATGAAAGGGTTGCAGAACAGTCAGGAGGAACAAGAAGAATTTGGTCGTCCTGCCACATCTTCACCCTCATGGCCTCATCAACTGATGAAGAATTTAATTTCGAAAAATATTTGGATCACAAGGAACGTGCAAAGCGTTCCCGCATAGAAGAAGAGTCATCCCCATCAAAGAACACAGCCAGTACATTTCAGCAGAATTTTTCATGTGCACTAAAAGAAATTGAGAAATTTGACCGTTCATCAAAAATAACAGTGCAACAAGCGATTCCTCTGTATCCTGACATTGTCAGAGATGTTGCCCGAGTGGTTACTGCTTTGCCACCAACCCAAGTTAGTGTAGAGAGGTTGTTCTCTGCTCTCAAAATAATTAGATCAGATTTGAGGGCATCCATGAAGGAGGATCTGACAGAGGCAATACTTTTTCTGAGGACAAATTTATAGATTTCTTCTTATTAACTGCATAACAGTGTTTTTTGCATATTTACGTACAAGAGTTTAGAAAAGTTTATAAAAGTTATTTGCTATATTCTAATAAATATAGTTTTTGTTCTAAGTGGTCTGATTACCGTATATACTCATGTATAAACCGACCCGTGTATAAGCCGACCCCCCTAATTTTGCCACAAAAAACTGGGAAAATGTATTGACTCGCGTAGGGTGAAAAATGATTATGCCCCCATATGATGCTCCACAGATTATGCCCCCATATGCTGCACAGATTATGCCCAATATGCTCCACAGACTGTGCCCCCATATGCTCCAGATTATGCCCAATATGCTCCACAGATTATGCCTCCATATGCTCCAGATTATGCCCAATATGCTCCACAGATTATGCTCCCATATGCTCCAGATTATGCCCAATATGCTTCGGAGATTATGCCCCCATATGCTCCAGGATATGCCCCCATATAGTCCACAGATTATGCCCCGTATGATCCACAGATTATGCCCCCATATGCTCCAGATTATGCCCCCATATGCTCCATATTATGCCCCCATATGTTCCACAGCTTATGCCCCCATATGCTCCAGATTATGCCCCCATATGTTCCACAGCTTATGCCCCCATATGCTCCAGATTATGCCCCCATATGTTCCACAGCTTATGCCCCCATATGCTCCATATTATGCCCCCATATGCTCCAGATTATGCCCCCATATGCTGCACAATTATGCCCCAGAGTATAGGCCTCATATGCTGCTGCTGCAAAAAAAAATGACATACTCACCTCTCGTCGCTGGGGGCCAGGTGCCGGTGTACTGAGCAGGCGGTGACACCGGCGCGCTATGGGGGACAGGTGCCGGTGTCACCGCTCGCTCAGGACCCTGGCACCTGTGATATTTACCTGTCCTCTCTGCACCACTGCGCTGCGTCCTCGGTCTGACTCCTCTGGCTGTGAATAATCTGGCAGGGGGTGGGGCGCGCACTAACGACGTCATCGCGCCCTCTGCCTGAACATTCACAGCCAGAGGAGTCAGACCGAGGGAGCAGTGCGCAGCGGTGGACCGGGGGACAGGTAAATATAGCTATACTCACCCCTCCGCCGCGCGTCCCTGCAGCGTCTCCTCTTCTCCCGGCGCTCTCCGCAGCGCTTCAGTCCTGCAGCGGTCACGTGGTACCGCTCATTAAAGTCATGAATATGTGCATATTCATGACTTTAATGAGCGGTGCCATGTGACCGCTGCAGGAAGGAGCCGGAGATCCTGGGAGAAGCAGGGGGGCTGCAGAGACCGCGCCGGCGGAGGGGTGAGTATGATCCGACACCCCCGCTCCCCCTCCCCGCCGACCCCCGTATATGACCCGCGTATAAGCCGAGAGGGGGACTTTCAGCTCTAAAAAATGGGCTTAAAATCTCGGCTTATACATGGGTATATACGGTACTTATAATATGATGGTGAGAAACTGAATAAGCACGATATTAATATTTTACAACAGTAAATTTATTGTTACGAATTGGCCATTTATGAAGGAGTCAGAGCCGGAGTCGGAACCTGATAAAATCCAGGAGTCGGAGTCGCAACTGTGGCTTACCGACTCCACAGCCCTGGTTACAGGTCTCGGAACATGTTTTTATTTTTACAAATATCCGATTTTTTTTTCACTGCTTAAATAAAAAAAAACTATATGTGTTTGGTATGTGTGTACAGTGGGGGAAATAAGTAATTGATCCCTTGCTGATTTTTTTAAGTTTGCCCGCTGACAAAGACATGAACAGTCTATAATTTTAAGGGTAGGTTAATTTTAACATTGCGAGATAGAATATCAAAAATAAAATCCAGAAAATCACATTTTATAAATTATATAAATTTATTTGCATTTTGCAGTGAGAAATTAGTATTTGATCCCCTACCAACCATTAAGAGTTCTGGCTCCTACAGACCAGTTAGACACTCCTAATCAACTCGTTACCTGCATTAACCCCTTCCCGACCTGTGACACAGCGTATGCGTCATGAAAGTCGGTGCCAATCCGACCTATGACGCATACCCTGTGTCATGAAAGGATCGCGTTCCTGCGGGTCGGGTGACCGGGGTCACTGAAAGGTCACCCGACCCGCAAGCACAAGACCCTTTGTGCTTCATCACAGGGGGATTGGCTTAACCCCCACGTGGCTATGATCGCTCTGATTGGCTGTTAAAAGTGAAACCAATCTGTAATATTTCACCAATGAAATTTGGTGAAATATTACAATCCAGCCATGGCCGATGCTGCAATAGCATGTGCCATGGCTGGAGACCGAGATCCGACCCCCCCACACCGAGTCACGGCGGCGATCGGCCACCGCCACCGATAGATGGCGGCGATTGGTCACCGCCGTCACTAAATGCTCCCTTCTCCTTGCCTCCGCTCCTCCCACCTTCCGATCCCCCCCCTTACCTTCCGACCCCCCACTACTCACCTCTCCTGGTCCTCCGATGTCCCTGGATCCGTCCCTGCGTCCGTCCGGGATGTTTCATGGGTGCCGCCATCTTGCAAAATGGCGGGCGCATGCGCAGTGCGCCCTCCAGAGTCCAGAAATTTATTTTGATCACTGTGATAAACTCTCACAGTGATCAAAATAAAAAAAAGTAAATAAACGCCCCATTTATCACCCCCATAGGTAGGGACAAATACAATAAAAAAAATATATATATTTTTTTTCTTATTAGGGTTAGGGTTATGATTACTGTATAAGGCTGTGCTCATATTGTGTTATGGCAGTCCGTTAGACGGACTGCGTTACACTGCTGTATAACGCTGCCATTCACCCCCATTTGCGGGCGCATCGCGATGCATGCCGTAAAGCGGCATGTGTTCGCGACGTGCCGTCATTCAGTGATGGAGCCTCGGACGCAGCCTGCAGCGTCTGGGCTCTGTCACCGCTAGCGCAGATGAATCATCTGATTCATCTACACTAGCGGGTATACCATAACGCGATCACGTTGTACTATACCGTTACCAGCCCGTCAATGCTATGTGTTGAACGGGCTGGTAAAACGCAATATAAACCCAGCCTTAGGGTTAGAGTTAGAACTAGGGTTAGGGTTAGAACTAGGGTTAGGTTTAGCCTTAGGGTTAGCATTAGGGTTAAAATTAGGGTTAGAATTAGGGTTAGGGTTGGAATTAGGGTTAGGGTTAGAATTAGGGTTGGAATTAGGGTTAGGGTTGGGATTAGGGTTAGGTTTGTGGTTAGGGTTAGGGTTAGGATAAGTGTTATGGTTGTTTTGGGATTAGGGTTGGGATTAGGGTTAGGCTTGTGGTTAGGGTTATGGTTAGGGTTGGGATTAGGGTTAGGGATGTGTTGGGGTTAAGGTTATGGTTAGGATTTGGATTAGGGTTAGGGGTGTGTAGGGGTTAGGGTTGGGGTTCGAGGTGTGTTGGGGTTAGGGTTGGAGTTAGAATTGAGGGGTTTCCACTATTTAGGCACATCAGGGGGTGTCCATACACGACATGGCGCCACCATTGATTCCTGCAAATTTTGCGTTCAAAAAGTCAAACAGTGCTCCGTTTATTCCGAGCCCCGACGTGTGCCCAAACAGTGGTTTACCCCCACATATGGGGTATCAGCGTACTCAGGAAAAATTGCACAACAACTTTGGGGGTCTAATTGCTCTTGTTACCCTTGGGAAAAAAAAATTGGGGACTAAAAAAATTAATTTTGTGGAAAAAAAAATGATTTTTTATTTTCACAGCTCTGCGTTATAAACTTCTGTGAAGAACTTGGAGATTCAAAGTGCTCACCACACATCTAGAGGAGTTCCTTGGGGATCTAGTTTCCAAAATGGGGTCATTTGGGGGGGTTTCTACTGTTTAGGCACATCATGGGCTCTGCAAACGTAACATGACGCCCGCAGACCATTCCATCAAGTCGGCATTTCAAAACGTCACTACTTCCCTTCCAAGCCCCGACGTGTGCCATACAGTAGTTTTCTCCCACATTTGGGATATCAGCGTACTCAGGACAAATTGCACAACAACTTTGGGGGTCTAATTTCTCCTGTTACCCTTGGGAAAAAAAATTGGGGACTAAAAAAATTATTTTTGTGGAAAAAAAATTATTTTTTATTTTCACAGCTCTGCATTATAAACTTCTGTGAAGAACTTGGAGATTCAAAGTGCTCACCACACATCTAGAGCAGTTCCTTGGGGGATCTAGTTTCCAAAATGGGGTCACTTGGGGGGGTTTCTACTGTTTAGGCACATAATGGGCTCTGGGCATTTCAAAACGTCACTACTTCCCTTCCGAGCCCCGACGTTTGCCCATACAGTAGTTTTCTCCCACATATGGGATATCAGCGTACTCAGGACAAATTGTACAACAACTTTTGGGGTCTAATTGTTCCTGTTACCCTTGGGAAAATAAAAAATTGGGGACTAAAAGATTATGTTTGTGGAAAAAATATGATTTTTTTATTTTCATGCCCGGGCATTATAAACTTCTTTGTAGCCCTTGGGGGTTCAAAGTGCTCACCGCACATCTAGATAAGTTCCGTGCGGTGTCTAGTTTCCAAAATGGGGTCACTTGTGGGGAGTTTCTACTGTTTAGGCACATCAGGGGCTCTGCAAATGTAACATGATGCCCGCAGAACATTCCATCAAAATCATCATTTCAAAACGTCACTACTTCCCTTCCGAGCCCCAACGTGTGCCCGAACAGTGGTTCCCCCCACATATGGGGTACCAGTGTACTCAGGACAAACTGTACAACAACTTTTGGGGTCCAATTTCTCTTGTTACCCTTGTGAAAATAAAAAATTGCGGGTTAAAAAAATCAGTTTTTGAGGAAAAAAATGATTTTTTATTTTCACGGCTCTGCATTATAAACTTCTGTGAAGCACGTGGGGGTTCAAGGTGCTCACCACACATCTGGATAATTTCCTTGAAGGGGTCTAGTTTACAAAATGGGGTCACTTGTGGAGGGTTTCTACTGTTTAGGCACATCAGGGGCTCTGCAAACGTAACAGCCCGCAGACAATTCCATCAAGTCGGCATTTCAAAGCGTCACTACATCCCTTTCGAGCCCTGACGTGTGCCCAAACAGTGGTTACCCCCCTCATATGGGGTACCAGTGTACTCAGGACAAACTGGACAACAACTTTTGGGGTCCAATTTCTCCTGTAACCATTGTGAAAAAAATAGGGGGCTAAAAAAATCATCTTTTGAGAAAAAAAATGATTTTTTATTTTCAGGGCTCTGCGTTATAAACTTCTGTGAAGCACCTGGGGGTTCAAAGTGCTCACTGTGCATCTAGATACCGTAAGTTCCTTAGGGGTCTAGTTTCCAAAATGGGGTCATTTGTGGGGGAGATCCAAAGTTTAGGCACACAGGGGCTCTCCAAACACGACATAGTGTCCGCTAACGATTGGAGCTAATCCAAATGCAGGGACTCTCCAAATGCGACATGGCAACCGCTAAATATTCCAGCATATTTTCCATTCAAAAAGTCAAATGGCGCTCCTTCCCTTCTGAGCCCTACCGTGTGCCCAGTGGTTTATGACCACATATGAGGTATCTGTGTAACAATAAAAAATAAAAAACAAGCACAAGTTGTATCTTGACAGCTATTCCCACTAGGTACTGTTCCAAAGCCTTTTTGTGACTCCTATTAAACTTCCATTTCTCAGTATTATTTCCTGTAAATAGTGAATTTTCTGTTTTTAAATTTATGATTAATAAAATTTGTTTTTTATTAACTAATGTTTGTGTCACTTCAAATTATTTTTTTGCAAGTAGTCTCTAGCAAAAAAATATGTGAAATAATATGCTATAGAAGAGATCAGCCTGCACAAAATGATTGTCCCATAGTGGGACAAAGTGTAAAAGTCAGAGTAAAAAAAAATAAGTAATTGTAAAAATATTTTACAAAATAATAATAAAAAATCAATATTTATTCTATCAATAAATATTTGAATGAAAAAAAATCCAAACAGTAGAAGTACACATATTTGGTATCGCCACATCCGTAACGACCCGACCTATAAAACTGTCCCACTAGTTAACCCCTTTAGTGAACACCATAAAAAAAACAAGTTACAAAAACAATGCTTTATCATCATACCGCTGAACAAAAAGTGGAATAACACGCGGCCAAAAATACTAATATAAATAAACGTGGTACCACTGAAAACGTAATTTTGTCCCTCAAAAACAAGCCACCATACAGCGTAATTAGCGAAAAAATAAAAAAGTTATAGCTGTCAGAATAAAGTGATGCAAAAACAATTATTTTTTCTATAAAATAGTTTTTATTATATAAAAGCGCCAAAACATAAAAAAATGATATAAATGAGGTATCGCTGTAATCGTACTGACCCGAAGAATAAAACTGCCTTATCAATTTTACCACACGCGGAACGGTGTAAACACCCCCAAAAAGAAATTCATGAATTGCTGCTTTTTGCTCATTCTGTCTCCCAAAAATCGGAATAGAAAGTGATCAAAAAATGTCATGTGCCCAAAAATGGTACCAAAAAAAACATCAACTCGTCCCGCAACAAACAAGAGCTCACATGACTCTGTGGGCCAAAATATGGAAAAATTATATCTCTCTAAATGTGGTGATGCAAAAACTATTTTTTGCAATAAAAAGCGTCTTTTAGTGTGTGATAGCTGCCAAATATAAAAACCCGCTATAACGGGTTTTGATCACTGTGATAGACCCTATCACAGATAGTAAATCAAACCCCCTTTATCACCCCCTTAGTTAGGGAAAAATAATAGAATAAAAAAATGTATTTATTTCCATTTTCCCATTAGGGTTAGAGTTGGGCTAAAGTGAGTTGAGATAAAGTTAGGGTTAGGTTTGGGGCTAAAGTTAAGGTTAGGGTTGGGGCTAGAGTTGGGGTTAGGGTTTGGATTACGGTTATAGTTGGGATTAGGGTTAGGGTTGGGATTAGGGTTAGGGATTAGGGTTAAGGGTGTGTTAGGGTTATGGTTAGGATTGGGATTAGGGTTAGGGGTATGTTGGGTTTAGGGTTGGAGTTAGAATTGGGGGGTTCCCACTGTTTAGGCACATCAGGGGTCTCCAAACACGACATGGCGTCCGATCTCAATTCCAGCCAATTTTGCATTGAAAAGTAAAACGGCGCCCCTTCCCTTCCAAGCTCTGCCATGCGCCCAAACAGTGGTTCCCCCCACATATGGGGTGTCAGCGTACTCAGGACAAATTGTACAACAACCTTTGGGGTCCAATTTCTCCTGTTACCCTTGGTAAAATAAAACAAATTGAATGTGAAGTAAATTTTTTGTGAAAAAAAGTTAAATGTTCTTTTTTTTTAAACATTCCAAAAATTCCTGTGAAACACTGGAAGTGTTCATAAACGTGGTTTTGAGCACCTTTATGGGTGCAGTTTTTAGAATGGTGTCACTTTTGGGTATTTTCTATCATATAGACCCCTCAAAGTGACTTCAAATGTGATGTGTTGGTGTTGGTGAATGGTGTAGAAATGAGAAATCCCTGTTTAATTTTAAACCCTTATAGCTTCCTATCGAAAAAAAATTTTGGTTCCAAAATTATGCTGATGTAAAGTAAACATGTGGGAAATGTTGCTTATTAAGTATTTTATGTGACATATCTCTGATTTAAGTATATCAAAAAACTGACCGGCACATCCAAACTTAGATTCAGTGTGAACAGGTGCTAAACCTAGAGTCACCAACTCATATACATACAAGAAGAAAAGGTAGCACACTGTAGCGCTATAGCTTGCAAACACGAAATATGAAAAATATGAAAAATGAATTACATCATTACCTTAGAAATATGAAAAATTGAGAAGTCTTAGCGCATAAGATGGCCAAATTATGTGAGCCTGATAGCCACGTCAAGGCTCTTCTCGTATATCAGGTCCCTAACTAATGCCTATCCTCGCTTTAGAAAAGTCTGTCTGCATGGGAACCTATGAATCCTCTTTTCAGACTAAAATCTACATCTCTGTGGAGGGGTGATGAACCTGCTGTAATTAAAAGGCCTGTGACCACCAGGTGGAGTGCTCAGGCAGAAGGTAAATGAATACATATCAAAAAACTGACCGGCACATCCAAACTTAGATTCAGTGTGAACAGGTGCTAAACCTAGAGTCACCAACTCATATACATACAAGAAGAAAAGGTAGCACACTGTAGCGCTATAGCTTGCAAACACGAAATATGAAAAATATGAAAAATGAATTACATCATTACCTTAGAAATATGAAAAATTGAGAAGTCTTAGCGCATAAGATGGCCAAATTATGTGAGCCTGATAGCCACGTCAAGGCTCTTCTCGTATATCAGGTCCCTAACTAATGCCTATCCTCGCTTTAGAAAAGTCTGTCTGCATGGGAACCTATGAATCCTCTTTTCAGACTAAAATCTACATCTCTGTGGAGGGGTGATGAACCTGCTGTAATTAAAAGGCCTGTGACCACCAGGTGGAGTGCTCAGGCAGAAGGTAAATGAATACATATCAAAAAACTGACCGGCACATCCAAACTTAGATTCAGTGTGAACAGGTGCTAAACCTAGAGTCACCAACTCATATACATACAAGAAGAAAAGGTAGCACACTGTAGCGCTATAGCTTGCAAACACGAAATATGAAAAATATGAAAAATGAATTACATCATTACCTTAGAAATATGAAAAATTGAGAAGTCTTAGCGCATAAGATGGCCAAATTATGTGAGCCTGATAGCCACGTCAAGGCTCTTCTCGTATATCAGGTCCCTAACTAATGCCTATCCTCGCTTTAGAAAAGTCTGTCTGCATGGGAACCTATGAATCCTCTTTTCAGACTAAAATCTACATCTCTGTGGAGGGGTGATGAACCTGCTGTAATTAAAAGGCCTGTGACCACCAGGTGGAGTGCTCAGGCAGAAGGTAAATGAATACATATCAAAAAACTGACCGGCACATCCAAACTTAGATTCAGTGTGAACAGGTGCTAAACCTAGAGTCACCACTCATATACATACAAGAAGAAAAGGTAGCACACTGTAGCGCTATAGCTTGCAAACACGAAATATGAAAAATATGAAAAATGAATTACATCATTACCTTAGAAATATGAAAAATTGAGAAGTCTTAGCGCATAAGATGGCCAAATTATGTGAGCCTGATAGCCACGTCAAGGCTCTTCTCGTATATCAGGTCCCTAACTAATGCCTATCCTCGCTTTAGAAAAGTCTGTCTGCATGGGAACCTATGAATCCTCTTTTCAGACTAAAATCTACATCTCTGTGGAGGGGTGATGAACCTGCTGTAATTAAAAGGCCTGTGACCACCAGGTGGAGTGCTCAGGCAGAAGGTAAATGAATACATATCAAAAAACTGACCGGCACATCCAAACTTAGATTCAGTGTGAACAGGTGCTAAACCTAGAGTCACCAACTCATATACATACAAGAAGAAAAGGTAGCACACTGTAGCGCTATAGCTTGCAAACACGAAATATGAAAAATATGAAAAATGAATTACATCATTACCTTAGAAATATGAAAAATTGAGAAGTCTTAGCGCATAAGATGGCCAAATTATGTGAGCCTGATAGCCACGTCAAGGCTCTTCTCGTATATCAGGTCCCTAACTAATGCCTATCCTCGCTTTAGAAAAGTCTGTCTGCATGGGAACCTATGAATCCTCTTTTCAGACTAAAATCTACATCTCTGTGGAGGGGTGATGAACCTGCTGTAATTAAAAGGCCTGTGACCACCAGGTGGAGTGCTCAGGCAGAAGGTAAATGAATACATACATACACTCCACCTGGTGGTCACAGGCCTTTTAATTACAGCAGGTTCATCACCCCTCCACAGAGATGTAGATTTTAGTCTGAAAAGAGGATTCATAGGTTCCCATGCAGACAGACTTTTCTAAAGCGAGGATAGGCATTAGTTAGGGACCTGATATACGAGAAGAGCCTTGACGTGGCTATCAGGCTCACATAATTTGGCCATCTTATGCGCTAAGACTTCTCAATTTTTCATATTTCTAAGGTAATGATGTAATTCATTTTTCATATTTTTCATATTTCGTGTTTGCAAGCTATAGCGCTACAGTGTGCTACCTTTTCTTCTTGTATGTATATGAGTTGGTGACTCTAGGTTTAGCACCTGTTCACACTGAATCTAAGTTTGGATGTGCCGGTCAGTTTTTTGATATGTATTCATTTACCTTCTGCCTGAGCACTCCACCTGGTGGTCACAGGCCTTTTAATTACAGCAGGTTCATCACCCCTCCACAGAGATGTAGATTTTAGTCTGAAAAGAGGATTCATAGGTTCCCATGCAGACAGACTTTTCTAAAGCGAGGATAGGCATTAGTTAGGGACCTGATATACGAGAAGAGCCTTGACGTGGCTATCAGGCTCACATAATTTGGCCATCTTATGCGCTAAGACTTCTCAATTTTTCATATTTCTAAGGTAATGATGAAATTTTTTTTTTATTTTTTTCATATTTCGTGTTTCAAGCTATGCGCAAACAGTGGTCCCCTTTTTTTTTGTATGAAAAGAGGGGGTGGTTTTTTGATTTTCCCACATGAATTAATTTGGGGATTGCCGGTCTTTTTTTTTGATATGAACATTTACCTTTGCTAAACCCCCCGGGGGTCACGGTTTTTAAATTTTCAGCGGGTTTTCATCACCTCAAGAGAGTAGTTTTTTGTCGAAAGAGGATTCGGTTTCCCCAATGCGGGACAGATTTTCAAAAAAGGGGGGTGGGGATTGTTAGGGCCCTTGAAAACGAAAAGGGCCCTTTTGAGGGGGTATCGGGGGTAAATTTAAAATTTGGCCCCTTTTTTTCGCTAAAACTTTTAAATTTTTTAAAAACAAAGGGGAAGAGTAATTTTTTCAATTTTTATATTTGGGTTTTTTAAAACTATAGCGCAAAGGTGTGCCTTTTTTTTGTATATCCCGTTTAAGGGGGAAAAAAAAAAATTTTAAAAATGTGAAATTTTCACTTTTTTTCCCCCCAAAATTTCCCCTTTTTTTCACAAAAAATGCGAGTCATATCACAGAAATTTACCCTATAAAAAACAATATGTCACAAGTTTAATTTGTCAAATCCCCGGTCAGGGAAAGGGGTAAAGGGTTATTCCCTTTAAAGGGGGCAGTGGTCAGAATTGAAAAATTTTGGTGGTCATTAAAATGAAAAAACCCCCGGGGGTTTAAAGGGGGGTTTAAGGGTGGGGGGGGGTACCCCCGTCCCCAAAATTAACCCCTGGGAATATTTTGGGGGAAAGTTAAAAACCCCAAAAATTTGAAAAATACAGCCTAAAAAAATTAATGTTTGAGATGATTGCAAAGGGAGGGGCCCAAAAATTTCCCCTTTATGTGGAAACTATCTTCAATGAAAAAAAAAGTTTGGGAATTTTTAAAAAAGGGTTTTTTCCACAACTATTTTTTTTTTGCGGAGGGACAAATACTTTTTTCTCCTGAAAATGCAAATTTATATAATTTTTTCAAAAAAGGGTTTCTGGATTTTTTTTTTTAATTTTACTTCAATGGTAAATTTGCCTCCCCCAAAAAAAAAATTTAGATGTTATATTTTGTCAGGGGAAAAATTGAAAAAAAGCAAGGGAAAAATTTTTATTCCCCCCTGAAATTTCTGCCCGGAGGGCCCAAATTTCAGGTAAGTTTAAAAAAGGAAAATTTTTTAAAGAACCCCCACCCCCAAAAAAATTTTCAGAATTGTCAAAAAAAAAAAAGCTACGATTCCCTTTAATGGGTGTAGCCCCAAAGATGTGTTACAGGAAATGAACGTGAGAACAGGGTTTTTGTAAAATTTTTCCCGTAATCATTTTTAAAAAAATTTTTTAAAAGTGGAATGGTTTGCGTATGGGTTTATGGATCCCCCCCAAAAATTTTATCTTTTTGCCAAAAAAATTTTTTAAAACAAAAAAACAAATCTTTGCTGGATGGGGCCCCGTTTCGGGTTTCTGTGTGGGTTACCCAAAAAGCACTGTGAAAAAAAAATGGTGTTAATCTGAGTTTTAAAAAAAAAAATAAAAATTTTTTTTTTAGCGCCCAAAAAACCCCCAGGCCCTTTTCAGTTAAAAATTTAAAAAAAAAAGTCATAGGAAAAAACGTTAAAATTCAATTTTAAAGCAAAAAAAACCCGGGCCCGGGGCCCTGGGGAGTTACAATTAAAATGAGGTGGGGGGAACAAAATTTAAAGGGGTTTTATATTCAATGAGCATTTTTAAAAAGATGGTCCACCCCTCTTGAGGGAGGAAAGGGTTTTGGGGGGAGATAGTAATGGGTTTCACATAAATTTTTAAAATTAAAAACCCCCTTTTGTTAGGAATGTATGGGGCCCCTGAAAAATGTGTTTTGAGGGAGCCCCCCAAAAAGCAAATGTGGATAGCCCAAAAATTTTTTGGGGTTGAGCTTTCCCCCGGGGTTGGGCAGGGGGGGAGAAGGGGGTTCGGGAGTGGGGGTTTGTCAGGGTTTGTGAAAGTTTTTTCAAAAGGCACGTGGTTGGCGTTTTATAGAAATGAGGGAGGGATGTAGGGGGGGCCGCCTTTGGGGGGCTTTGTGGGTGAAACCCCTTTTAAAATTTGGGTTATAAGAATGGCCCCCAGTGTAAAGACGGCAAAGGGGCCCCGGGGGGCCAGTACGATGCCAGATGGATGCCCCGGTGCTGATTAAGGTGGACTGGAGGGGGGTAGTCGAGAATGGGGAGGCCCAATAATAGAGCGTTGCCAAAAGGCCCCGGGGGGGGTGGGGTCAATTGGGTCGTGGGGGTTTTTTTTTTTTCCTGGGGGGAAAAGGGGGTTTTTAAAATGTTTTTTGGGGTAGACGGCAAAAAGGGGGAAAAGGTTGTTTGGAAGGTAAAGGGGGGAAATTTGGGGTCAAAAAAAAAGGGGGCCCCCCCCCGGGGTGTTATTATGGTCGCCAAAAAGGGAAAAAGCAGATTTTTTTGGGGGTTAGTAACGGCGGGGCAGAAGGAGTTCAGTTTTTGGGGAGGTTAAGTTTTTGAAGAGAGCGGACATTGTTAGAGCGGACAGAATGGTGGGTTTTTTAGAAACGGGGGGGAAAGGGGGGGTGGGCGTGTTAGTTTTGTGTACGGGGATAAAGGGTAGAACCAAATCTGCTGAGGTCTGTCCAATTTTGGGGGGTAGAGAGAGAAAAAAGGGGGCCCAAAGGGTGACCCCGGGGTACCGACAGGGGAGGAAGAGGGGTGAGTGGGCCCGGAACGAAACACTGAAGGGGGGGTCGAAAGTAGGAGGGGAACAGGAGAGAAAGGTCCCTTAAACCCGGGTGGGTAGACTAGGAGCGTGTCAAAAGTGTGAAGGCGAAAGGTCGAGTAGAATGGCAAAGGGGTGGCCGTTAGTTTTGCGTAAGAAAGGATTGGGATTTGTGAGTGCTTTTTAGTCGAATGTAGGGGGGGGAAGCCCGGGCTGTTTTAAGGGGAAGGAGGGGTAAGTGGGAGGAAGGGTGAGGGGGGAGTAAATAGGCACTCCCAAAGTTTAGAGAGAAGGGGAGTGGAGAGGTCTTATTGTTTGGCGGAAGGGTCGAGGGGTTTCTTTATTAAAGGAGTAAATGGGTGTTTTAAGGAGGATGGGATATGCCGAGGAGGGGATTAAAAATTGTAGTTAGGTGAGTTTTGAAAACTGGAGAAAGTGGAGAGATGTGAGGGGGTGGGGGCGGTATGCAGTAGTGGGCGAGAGGAAAAGAGGATTGGAGATTTTTTTTGTGATGGGGCAAATGTGGAAAGTGAGCCCGGGGGAAATGAGGGAGGAGGGGGTCACAGATTTGGGGGTTGAGAGCAGATTTGCGGATAGATTATTTTTTTATAAAAATGGGGGGCCCGGTGTCGCAAATGTTGTGATAGGGGGTTTTGGGTTTTTGGCTGAGGAGGGAGTGAAAAAAGTCAAAAAAATTTTGGGGTTGTTGGTATGAGGGTCGGGGGTGAAGTAGGTCTGTTTGGCGGTGAAGGGCACAAATAAATTTTAATGATTTAAAAATGGTTTTCTGGTGTGGGGTTTTTCCAGAGGCGTTCAGCACCCCAGGATCTTGAGTTGAGAAGAATGTGTTCGAGTATGTTGTCCCGTGGCTTTCGCCTGGGCCCCCCGGGCCCCCTTTTTATGTCAGGCGATCCCTTTGGGGCCCTATATGGTTTACCTCCTCCTTCAGCGAAAACACTTACATCCCGAGGAAAAGAGCCAGGGGTTTTGCTGGTCCGGGAAAGGGGTTTTATATTAAAGTTTTGGGGGGAAAGGGATTAGAAGGGGGGGTCCCAAAAAGGGAATTCCCCTTTAACAGTTGTCAGGTTAATTACGTTTGAGGGCATAGCAGCATACAAGACAAATAAATGGAACAAAGTTTAGACGTTTGACTTTCCGGCTCCATATCTCACCCCCCCCCTATCTTTGAAGGAGATCATCATTTTTTAAGCAAAATTTTGGCTGTTCATAATAAATTTTTCTTGCAAAATTTTTCATATGATTTGTTTGCAGTTTTGCCCTTTTCCGCAGTGTTAGTTTTGCTCCCAAAAAAACTAAATTTATTTTTTATTTTTTTATTAGTATTTTGTAAATCCCCTTTTGGCTTCAATATGAGAAACCTTTGGGCAGCTCTTTCAAACAAAGATTTTTTTTTCCCAAAAATTTATGCTAGTTTTTTTTCGTTCCCCAAATTGGTGAATTTTTATACTTTGGTGTTATAACTTTTTCTTTAACTCTACCCCCAGGTTCAAATTTTGGTTTTGTTCGGGGACAGTGGGAGTGGGGGCAATCCCCCAATTTCTTGTCATTGAATTAATTCTTCGCATCTTTACGTTTTAGGCGTTTCCCGCTGGAAAAATTGTCATCTTTCTACCCTAGTAAAAGTGATGAAGTAAATCGCTTGTGACCCACATATGCTCAGCTTTTAGACCCCCTCCACTGATCAAGTCTCCATCTTTTTGGGGAAAAAAACCCCTTTTTAAAACTTCCTCATGAACCGCAGTTCCCTTTAATTTCAAACATTATACTTTTTTCCCTTTTTCTTCCAGACCATTTGCATCCCCAGGCCCGTTATTGACTTCCCTCTCATCGCTCAAAATATCTGTTTCCAAATTTTCTACTTCCACTTTTTGTACTTTTTTGCAAATCAAGGGGTGTTTCTTTGACCCTATTGAAAAATGGGATTCTACCTTTTTTTTTGGGCCCCTTTCCGATTTGGTAAGGACATGATGGTTTTCTGACCCCGTATTACTTTATGAAGCGCGAGTACCCCCATTTACATTTTTGTCACGCAAATGATAGATTGTGTTGGGACTTGCTGATTCCCAATTTTGCTGACACCACGCTTGGCTTTTTAATGGATGTAATTCATTTGTATTTTTTCCCAATGTATGGGAACACATGAGGTTTTTCAAAATTTTTTGGCCAGAATGCTATTGAGATGGGTGTGTGGTTTCTTTTTCTTGGGAAAATCCCCATGCTTTCTTCGATTTTAACCGTTTTCCACTGAGTTTTAGGGATTGTGAAAAAAAGGTTGTTTGTATATAATGAAGAAAAAAAATTTTTTAACCGGAGCAAAAAAAAAAGCAGTAACGACAAATTTGCATAATAAAATATGAAAAAATAGCAAGTCAAAAATTTTGTAGAAATAGCCCAAAAATTGATGTCATAAAATGTTTTATTCCTTAAAACAAAAATGGAGTGAAGGAGCCTGAACCAAAAGTTAAAAACCTTGTTCCCCTTTTTTGTCTTTAGTTTTTTATTTTTTTTGAATGTGCTGAAAATTTTTAAATATTTGAAATTGAAAAGTTGTGTTTAAATTTTTCCCTTTTTTGTAATATTTTTTTTTATTTGAACTACCCTATAACTTGGTATAACCGACCCCTGATAAGGACCCCCCCAAATTTTTACAAATAACTGGGAAAACGAAATTTACTGGTTAAGCCCGGGGGTAAAATGCCCCCCGCTCTGTGCTGCCCCCCTTGCTCCTTGTGCCCATCCAGCTTGTTCCCCCTTTTTCCCCTGACTCCCCCCCTTCTGTCCCCCCTGGCTCCCCTTTTCTCCCTCTCCTGTGCCCCCCTCCCGTCCGTGCCCCCTGGCCCTTCATCCTCTCCCCCCTTGCTCCGTGTCATTGTCTCTCGTGCTTCCCCGTCCCCCGTTTTTCCCCCCCTCCCCCTCCATGCTTCCCCCCTCTCCCCCCGTTGCTCCCTGTTCCCCCCCCTTTTTTATGCTTCCCCCTCCCCCCGTTCTTCCCCCGTTCCTCCATGCTTCCCCGTCCCCGCTATACCCCGTCCAGCTCCTGCTCCCTTTTCCCCTTCCTCCTCATATCACCCTCTCCCTGCCATCGTGAGGGGCCCCGCAATCCCGCATTCTCCCCCCTTCCTGCAGCTTCCACCCCTGGCTGAGTAAAGCCCCTTAAGGCATGATATGGAGGCCACCCATGGGAGTGGCGTCGCGTCCCCCTTTAATGACCCTTTAAGAGCGGGTTTACCTCACCCCTCAGTGTGAAACTGGGAAAACGGGGGAAATGCAGGATTTCAGGGACCCCCAGCGTGGCCGGAGAGGGGTGGTTGATCCCCCACCCCTCCCGCCGCGGATCCCCCCCCCCTTTTTTCTGCCCTAGGACTTTTATAAACCCGGGGGGATTTTCAGCACGAAAAATGTGAAAACTCGGTTTACAAGTATTACTAATTAAGATTTGTTAATTTAACATGGTCATGTTT
>JARQOD010000001.1:463902724-464196358 GCA_033576555.1 Oophaga sylvatica
AATTAGGGTTAGAATCAGGGTTACGGTTAGAATTAGGGTTAGGGTTGGAATCAGGGTTAGGGTTGGGATTAGGGTTAGGCTTGTGGTTAGGGTTAGAGTTAGTATTAGTGTTAGGAGTGTTTTGGGGTTAGTGTTGGGATTAGGGTTAGGCTTGTTAGGGTTATGGTTTGGGGTGTGTTGGGGTTAGGGTTATGGTTTGGATTAAGGTTAGGGGTGTGTAGGGGTTAGGGTTGTGGCTAGGGGTGTGTTGGGGTTAGGGTTGGAGTTTGAATTGAGGGGTTTCCACTATTTAGGCACATCACGGGTCTCCAAACGCGAAATGGCGCCACCACTGATTCCAGCCAATTTTGCGTTCAAAAGTCAAACAGTGCTCCCTTTATTCCGAGCCCCGACGTGTGCCCAAACAGTGGTTTACCCCCACATATGCGGTATCAGCGTACTCAGAAAAAATTGCACAACAACATTTGGGGTCTAATTTCTCCTGTTACCCTTGGGGAAAAAAAATTGGGGACTAAAAGATGTTTGTGAAAAAAAATTATTTTTTATTTTCACGGCTCTGCGTTATAAACTTCTGTGAAGAACTTGGAGATTCAAAGTGCTCACCACACATCTAGGGGAGTTCCTAGGGGGATCTAGTTTCCAAAATGGAGTCACTTGGGGGGTTTCTACTGTTTAGGCACATCATGGGCTCTGCAAACGTAACATGACGCCCGCAGACCATTCCATCAAGTCGGCATTACAAAACGTCACTACTTCTCTTCCGAGCCCCGACGTGTGGCCAAACAGTGGTTCCCCCCCACATATGGGGTACCAGTGTACTCAGGACAAACAGGACAACAACTTTTGGGGTCCAGTTTCTCCTGTTACCCTTGTGAAAATAAAAAATTGTGGGCTAAAAAATGATTTTTTGAGACAAAAAAATGATTTTTTATTTTCATGGCTCTGGGTTATAAACTTCTGTGAAGCATTTGGGGGTTTAAAGTTCTCATCACACATCTAGATAAGTTGCTTGTGGGGTCTAGTTTTCAAAATGGGGTCACTTGGGGGGGTTTCCACAGTTTAGGCACATCAGGGGCTCTGCAAACGTAACATGACGCCCGCAGACCATTCCATCAAGTTGGCATTTCAAAACATCACTACTTCCCTTCCGAGCCCCGACGTGTGCCCATACAGTAGTTTTCTCCCACATATGGGATATCAGCGTACTCAGGACAAATTGGACAAAACTTTTGGGGTCCAATTTCTCCTGTAACCATAAAAAATAGGGGGCTAAAAAAATCATTTTTTGAGAAAAAAAATGATTTTTTATTTTCACGGCTCTGCATTATAAACTTCTGTGAAGCACCTGGGTGTTCAAACTTCTCACTGTGCATCTAGATAAGTTCCTTAGGGGGTCTAGTTTCCAAAATTGGGTCATTTGTGGGGAGCTCCAAAGTTTAGGCACACAGGGGCTCTCCAAACACGACATGGTGTCCGCTAACGATTGGAGCTAATTTTCCATTCAAAAAGTCAAATGGCGCTCCTTCCCTTCTGGGCCCTGCCGTGCGCCCAAACAGTGGTTTATGACCACATATGAGGTATCTGTGTACTCAGGATAAATTGCCCGACAAATTTTAGGATCCATTTTATCCTGTTGCCCATGTGAAAATGAAAAAACTGAGGCTAAAAGAAAATTTTTGTGAAAAAAAAGTACTTTCTTTTTTTACGGATCAATTTGTGAAGCACCTGGGGGTTCAAAGTGCTCACTATCTAGCATCTAGATAAGTTCCTTGGGGGGTTAGTTTCCAAAATGGGGTCACTTGTGGGGGAGCTCCAATGTTTAGGCACACAGGGACTCTCCAAATGCGACATGGCAACAGCTAAATATTCCAGCATATTTTCCATTCAAAAAGTCAAATGGCGCTCCTTCCCTTCTGAGCCCTGCCGTGCGCCCAAACAGTGGTTTATCACCACATATGAGGTATATGTGTACTCAGGAGAAATTGCCCAACAAATTTTAGGATCCATTTTATCCTGTTGCCCATGTAAAAATGAAAAAAATTGATGCTAAAAGAAAATTTTTGTTGGAAAAATTAAAATGTCCATTTTTTTCTTCCACGTCGCTTTAGTTCCTGTCAAGCACCTGAAGGGTTAATAATCTTCTTGAATGAGGTTTTGAGTAGCTTGAGGGGTGCAGTTTTTATAATGGTGTCACTTTTGGGTATTTTCTGCCATACAGACCACTCAAAGTGACTTCAAATGTGAGGTGGTCCCTAAAAAAAATGGTTTTGTAAATTTTGTTGTAAAAATGAGAAATCGCTGGTCAAATTTTAACCCTTATAACTTCCTAACAAAAAAATAAATTTGTTTCCAAAATTATGCTGATGTAAAGTAGACATATGGGAAATGTTATTTATTAACTATTTTGTGTCACATAACTCTCTGGTTTAACAGAATAAAAATTCAAAATTTGAAAATTGCGAAATTTACAAAATTTTCGCCAAATTTCCATTTTTTCACAAATAAACGCAAAAATGATCGACCTAAATTTACCACTATCATTAAGCCCAATATGTCACGAAAAAACAATCTCAGAATAGCTAAGATCCGTTCAAGCGTTCCTGAGTTATTACCTCATAAAGGGACACTGGTCAGAATTGCAAAAAATGGCCAGGTCTTTCAGGTCAAAATAGGCTGGGTCATGAAGGGGTTAAAGTAATGATGGTCACTCGTTTTTCTTTACTTAGAATTTGTATTATGGCCAGAAAAAAAACAGCTAACAGTCTATTCAGTAGGACTAAAGATCAAAATACCAGGTCCAAGGGCGCAAAGATGAAAATTAGTTTAAAAAAAGCTCATTTATTGACATGAAATTAGTCCACAACGCGTTTCGACAGATGAATCTGTCTTCATCAGGTGGCAATAACAAACAGGAAGTGGATCACAAATATTTAAAGGGACAACATCCAATAAGAAAACAGGAACAATATGATCACAGCACACGAATAAAATGCTAATGGCAGCTAAAACCAACACATAAAACTATTTAAAATGTATATGAAAGCATTAAAAACAAGTGAGATGAAAACTGTTTTCCTTTTTATTGCAGTTTTCATCTCACTTGTTTTTAATGCTTTCATATACATTTTAAATAGTTTTATGTGTTGGTTTTAGCTGCCATTAGCATTTTATTCGTGTGCTGTGATCATATTGTTCCTGTTTTCTTATTGGACGTTGTCCCTTTAAATATTTGTCCTCCACTTCCTGTTTGTTATTGCCACCTGATGAAGACAGATTCATCTGTCGAAACGCGTTGTGGACTAATTTCATGTCAATAAATGAGCTTTTTTTAAACTAATTTTCATCCTTTGGCACCCTTGGACCGGGTATTTTGATCTTTATTCCATTTTTTTTTCCTCATTGAGGCACCTGGCTGGAGCAGCATTGGATTTTTACTCACTATTTGGATATGTGCAGCTGGCACTCCTTCTGACCGTCCTTTCCACAGTCTGTATTCAGTAGGACTATCAGCTGTGTATCCACCAGACTTCTGCTCAACACAACTGATGGTCCCAACCCCATTTATAAGGCCAGAAATCCCACTTATTAAACCTGACAGGGCACACCTGTGAAGTGAAAACCATTTCCGGTGACTACCTCTTGAAGCTCATCAAGAGAATGCCAAGAGTGTGCAAAGCAGTCATCAAAGCAAAAGGTGGCTACTTTGAAGAACCTAGAATATAAGACATAAGTTCAGTTAATGATATAGAAAAAAGTAAAAAAAAATACAAAAGTTCAAATCACTCCCTTATGCCCCATTAAAAATAAAACAATAAAAACTAAACATATTTGATATTGCTGTAATAGTCTGATCTATTAAAATAAAAGGTAAATTAATGCAATCGGTAAACAGCATAATGAGAAAAAAATTAAAATGCCAGAATCCCATTTTTTGGCTCCCACAACATTGCAATAAATGAAATAAGAGGCAATCAAAACATCGCATATACCACAAAATGGTATCAGTAAAAATGTCAGGTCAGGCTGCAAAATATAAGCCATCACCCAATTCCAGATCCCAAAAATTGAAAAAGTGACGGGTCTTGAAAAATGGCGACAAGCAATTTTTTTCTTTTTCTTTTTTACAAATTCCCAATTTTTTCCACCACTTAAATAAAAACTAGATGTGTTTGGCATCTGCATAATCATGCTGACCTGGAGAAATATATTGCCAGTTCAATTTTACAGTGTAATGAACATGGTAAATATATATATAAAAAAAAAACAATTGTGGAATTGCACTTTTTTTTGCAATTTCAACGCACTTGGAATTTCTTTCCAGTTAATCACATGATAAAATGAATGGTGTCATTCAAAAGTACAACTCGTTCCACAAAAAAAAACAAGTCCTCATACGGTTATGTGGTCAGGAAATATAAAAGTTATGGCTCTTGGGAAAAAAAGGGGCAGGAAAAAACTGAAACAACAACAACAACAAAAATACACAGAAAATACCTTGGTCATGAAGGGATTAAAATTCAATTGCCATTTCTTGGCCTCATCATTATCATCACTTTACAAAGATTATTATAGTCTGCAAATATTGAAATTCTACTCTGCATTTCCTAAACAAGGTTTGACCGTAGTGATGAGTGAACGTGCTGGGATAATGTGTTATCCAAGCATGCTTGTGTGCTAACCGAGTGTCTTCAGATAGCTCGAAAAATATGTTCGAGTCCCCCTGGCTGCATATCTCGTCTGTCTGGATTTGCCTAACAAATAGGAAATCCCCGCATGTGTTGCTACTGTCAAACAGCCGTGAGACATGCAGGCACGGATGCTCAAACATATTATACGAGCACGACAAAGACACTCGGTTAGCACCAGAGTATGCTCGGATAACACCTTATCCTAGCACGTTCGCTCATCACTATCTGACCCCTGTGGTTCCCCACTGTTAACTGAAACCTAAAGTGTATTCTATTGCTTTACTAATTTCATACTCTTTTATTTAAATTATTCATGGTGTTAAGTGTTATCTCATGACAAAACAGCTTTTTTATGTATAACTAAAGAAAATATAGAAAAGCCCTCCGGGAGAGCTGGCAGAAGATTAAAAGAATCTTCCAAAACATGGGTTCCAGTGTAGAGTTGTCAAGTGAAAATGAAAGACATCCAAGTATCCAGACTCATCACTGTCTGCCCGGACATAACACGACGAGGACGATTCAAACAGTAACAGAATCAGAACAGGGGCTGAGGTAATCTTCAAGATTAGAGGAGGTATGTTCTTTATCATATTATCAATATTTCACATATATTTGAGTGCTAAACAACGTTATTTACTTATTACTTTTATATCTAGTTTACTGCCCTTTAAATCCTTCCAGGTCCATGAAATACTACTATGTCATGGGCGGCTGGGCTATTCTGGAGCATGTTGTAATAGTACATCACAGAAATTATATGGGCTCAGCACGCACCATAATCAGTGGGTGTCAGCTGACGCCCTGCTGCCATGGTCATGATCGATGCTAGGACTGATCAAGGCCATATGATCCTCTCAATGCTACTGTCAATACAGTATCTAATATTATACATTATAAATATAATGCTATGTAAAAGGTTTAAGTAGGTTTGGAAAAATGCTGCCAAGCAATACACACTTTCACAAACATAAGTGTTTAATAATTTGTTTTTATCAATTGACAAAAAGCAAAGTAAATGAACAAAGTCAAGGATTTTAAAGGAGAATTAAAGGGGTTGTCCGCTACTAGGATAACCACTTCTCAATCTGAATGTTTGGTGCCGATAAAATAAAAACACTTATACTCACCTCCCGTACCGGCGCCGATCCAGCGAAATTGGCAGTCGTGTTCCCGGGACACCCGTACGGTTGCTATGACCCATGAGCCCTGCACCCAATCAGTGCTGGCCTCATTGTCTCCATCTTTGGACAATTTGAATTAATAAGGCTGCATTTGCCTTTGTTAATTTGAAAAAGAAAATGCTTGTTGCAAAAAAACGACAGATTAATAATACCAAACTATCACAAAGGAAGTGCAAAATCATTATGAAATATTGCCTATCTCATTTTTGAATTTTGTCTTTTCTTACATTTTTTTTAAATCATCTAGAAACATTATGACTTGGCGTCTGGGGCCACTCAATAATCAAATGTAATCTGAGGAAGGCTTAATTTCTCCATTATCTAATTCTGAGTCAAATAGGATAATACTTTCAAGATGGAAAAGCATAGTTAATCACTAAAGAAAATAGAGATGAATTTTCAAGTGTGGACTGATGTGGTCCAAGGAAACTTTTTCTCATAACACAAAGGAGGATACCAGAATATGCTGCACTTTTATTTCTATCTACATATATAATAGTAATACCTTGTGAAAAACAGACTTGATATTTTAACATATATAATTATGTTGAACAAAAATACAAACTTCTCAAATTAAAGTTTTTTAATTTTAAGAAAAGTGGACCTGAAAAGGGGAGATGTGAGCTGTCAACGTGACATCACAAAGGCAGCAAAAACACAGAGACTGGAGCAGAGACGAACCACTATAACTGTACCCAGTGAGGACGAGTACCTGTTTTATTATGTTGCATACAGAGGATATTAAAACTCTACACACCCCTGTTAAAATGCCAAGCATTTGTCATGTAAAAAAATCATAACATGAAGACTCATTTCAGAGCTTTCTTCACCTTTAATATAGCCCATAATCTGTACATTTCAATTGAAAAATAAAATGAAACCTTTTTGGGTAGAAAAAGAAAAATGAACAACTAAAAAAAGTAGTTGCATAAATATGCGCAGCCTTAAACTAATACTTTGTTGAAGTACGTTTTGAATTTATGACAGCATTCAGTCTTTTTTTGGGTAGGAGTCTATAAGCATGGCATATCTAGAATTGGTAATCTTTGCCCAATCTTCCTTTCAGTAGTGCTTCAAATCTGTTGGACTGTGAGGGCATCTCCTGTATACAGTCGAATAGTAGGGGCGTAATTAATAGGCTGTGAACCGGACACTGTGCAGTATCCTTGTGTGAACGGCACCCTATGCGGGCCTCTATTGTGCAATTGTATACTGAGCAGTCATCCCCTCCTTGAATGTGGAGAGTGGCTGTTTAATCTGGTATTTTGCACCTGTGCTGCTAACATCTTGCTTTATGGGCTGGCTGCACCCTGTAGTGCATTTGTTCTGAGATCTGGGCAGGTGAGTTTTGCTGCCTTTTTGTGCTGTTTATATTGAATTTTTGGAGACCTTGAGTCTCCTTAGTGGCTAGTGTAGTATAGTGTAGGTACTTGTAAGCGTGGGGACCTTTGGCGCAGGTTACAAGCTTACGTATTTTGGCCAAAATATTAACTAATACCCCACTACTTTTGAATTTTTTGCACTTTATTTTTCGGGGTGCAGCCGAGCCCAGGCACGTTTGGTCTCTCATAAGGGGTGTTCACACTGGTGCGCATTGAGAGTGTACTGGCCAGCCCGCCTAGTTGAATAGTAGGGACGTAATTAATAGGCTGTGAACCGGACACTGTGCAGTATCCTTGTGTGAACGGCACCTATGCGGGCCTCTATTGTGCAATTGTATACTGAGCAGTCACCCCCTCCTTGAATGGGTATGTGGAGAGTGGCTGTTTAATCTGGTATTTTTCACCTGTGCTGCTAACATCTTGCTTTATGGGCTGGCTGCACCCTGTAGTGCATTTGTTCTGAGATCTGGGCAGGTGAGTTTTGCTGCCTTTTTGTGCTGTTTACATCTCCTGTATACAGCGTCCTCCTCAGGTCACAGATTTTCAATTGGAGACAGGTCTAGGCTTTGGCTTGGCCATTCCAAAACTCTGATCTTCTGGCAAAGCTATTCTTTTGTTATTTTGGAGGCATGCTTAATGCCGTTGTGGTGGTAGTGAAAGGTGAAATCTCTCGTCATCTTTTTAGCAAATGTCTGAAGGTTTTGTTGCTAAATTGGCTAATATTTGCAATCATTCAAAATTCCCTCTACCTTGACTATAGCCCAAGTTTCAGCTGCTGAAACACAATCCGAAAGCTTATTGCCTTCTGCACCATTCTTTACTCTGGGTATGGTCTTCTTTTGGTGATGCACAGTATTGCCAAAATACCTTATGAATTTATAGCCAAAAAGATCTTACTAGACCATAACACATTTTCCCACATGCTTTTGGCAGACTTGAAGCAGGATTTGGCAAAATATAGTAAGGCTTTAATGTTTTTCTTTGTTAAAAAAAAAGGCTTCTGTCTTGCGACCCTACCCTACAAGCCAGATATATGAAGAATACAGGAGATTGTTGTCACATGCAGTCCTCAACCAGTACTGGCCTGAAATTTTTGCAGCTCCTGTAATGGCCTGCAGGCTTTGTGGCAGCCTCCAGGACCAATTTTCTTGTCTCATCAATTTTTGAAGGATGTCCAGTTCTAATGAAAGAATAAGAAGCAAGAACACTCTATGTGAAATCTGTTGGGAAAAACTGAGAGATTCAAGGAGCTGCTCACCTGGTAAGGTTGTGCAATTTGCAAGAACAACACTACATAAGGTTTGAGGAACAATAGGAAGTGGCTCCACCCACAATACAATTGTCACATCTTTCCTAAATGATTTATACAGTTATATGAAAAAGTTTGGGCACCCCTATTAATCTTAAGCTTAATGTTTTATAAAAATTGGTGGTTTTGCAACAGCTATTTCAGTTTGATATATCTAATAAACTATTGGACACAGTAATGTTTCTGCCTTGAAATGAGGTTTATTGTACTAACAGAAAATGTGCAATCTGCATCCAAACAAAATTTGACAAGTGCATAAGTATGGGCACCTCACCAGAAAAGTGAAATTAATATTTAGTAGATCCTCCTTTTGCAAAAATAACAGCCTCTAGTCGCTTCCTGTAGCTTTTAATGAGTTCCTGGATGAAGGTATTTTTGACCATTCCTCTTTACAAAACAATTCCAGTTCAGTTAAGTTTGATGGTCGCCGAGCATGGACAGCCCTCTTCAAATGATCCCACAAATGTTCAATGATATTCAGGTCTGGGGACTGGGATGGCCATTCCAGAACATTGTAATTGTTCCTCTGCATGAATGCCTGAGTAGATTTGGAGCGGTGTTTTGGATCATTGTCTTGCTGAAAGATCCATCCCCTGCGTAACTTCAACTTTGTCACTGATTCTTGAACATTATTGTCAAGAATCTGCTGATACTGAGTGGAATCCATGCGTCCCTCAACTTTAACAAGATTCCCGGTGCCGGCATTGGCCACACAGCCCCAAAGCATGATGGAACCTCCACCAAATTTTACTGTGGGTAGCAAGTGTTTTTCTTGGAATGCTGTGTTTTTTTGACGCATGCATAACGCCTTTTTGTATGACCAAACAACTCAATCTTGGTTTCATCAGTTCACAGGACCTTCTTCCAAAAAGAAATTGGCTTCTCCAAATGTGCTTTTGCATACCTCAGCCGACTCTGTTTGTGGCGTGCTTGCAGAAACGGCTTCTTTCGCATCACTCTCCCATACAGCTTCTCCTTGTGCAAAGTGCGTTGTATAGTTGACCGATGCACAGTGACACCATCTGCAGCAAGTTGATGCTGCAGCTCTCTGGAGGTGGTCTGAGGATTGTCCTAGACTGATCTCACCATTCTTCTTCTCTGCCTTTCTGATGTTTTTCTTGGCCTGCCACTTCTGGCCTTAACAAGAACTGTCCCTGTGTTCTTCCATTTCCTTACTATGTTCCTCACAATGGAAACTGACAGGTTAAATCTCTGAGACAGCTTTTTGTATCCTTCCCCTGAACAACTATGTTGAATAATCTTTGTTTTCAGATCATTTGACAGTTGTTTTGAGGAGCCCATGATGCCACTCTTCAGAGGAGATTCAAACAGGAGAACAACTTGCAAGTGGCCACTTTAAGTAGCTTTTCTCATGATTGCATACACCTGGCTATGAAGTTCAAAGCTCAATGAGGTTACAAAACCAAAAAAAGTGCTTTAGTAAGTCAGTAAAAAGTAGGTAGGAGTATTTAAAACAAGAAAATGATAAGGGTGCCCATACTTATGCACCTGTCAAATTTTGTTTGAATGCAGATTGCACATGTTCTGCTAGTACAATAAACCTCATTTCAAGGCAGAAACATTACTGTGTCCAATAGTTATTAGATATATCAAACTGAAATAGCTGTTGCAAAAACACAAATTTTTATCAAACATTAAGCTTAAGATTAATAGGGGTGCCCAAACTTTTTCATATAACTGTAGATGATTTGTTCTTTGTTTGGACTGGTACCTCTTAGGAATGGCACGTAACTAAAACAACTGAGGTTTAATATTTTTCCATCAATTATTCAGAGCCCCTGATTTAAGTTTTAGATCATGTCTTATCTTGTCATACTCATGGTAAGTCTGCCACATCCATACATTTCAAAAGTGTGAATGTCAACAGCTACTTTAGTTTCCACAGCAAGCATTTTTCAGATGGATAGACAATATAGAATACGGGCAATATTGGCATACTCGTAAGAATTGCACACATGATAATGATTTTTACACAAATCATGAATTTTGTATAAGGTTAAAAGAAGAATATCTTCATCATTTGAAGGAAGATGTGC
The DNA here is from genome assembly GCA_033576555.1 of Oophaga sylvatica. Lineage (NCBI taxonomy): Eukaryota > Metazoa > Chordata > Amphibia > Anura > Dendrobatidae > Oophaga > Oophaga sylvatica. The sequence goes on from JARQOD010000001.1 coordinate 463,913,342, forward strand.
TCCACTAATACTATTGGAGATACCAGAGGTGCTGAGATAAGAAGAGGCTGCTCACACTGCTGTCCATCATGTCTATCTGATCTAATACCGGAGGTACCAGGGGTACTGAGGTAAGAAGAGGCTGCACAAACTGCAGTCCACCATGTCTATCTGATCTAATACTGGAGACACCAGAGGGGCTGAGGTAATAAGAAGCTGCTCACACTGCTGTCAACCATGTCTATCTGATCTAATACTGGAGATATCAGAAGTGTTGATGTAAGAAGAGGCTGCTCACACTGATGACCACCCCGAATATCTGATCTAATACCGGAGATACCAGAGGTGCTGATGTAAGAAGAGGCTGCACACACTGATGACCACCCCGAATATCTGATCTAATACCGGAGATACCAGAGCAACTGAGGAAAGAAGAGGTTGCTCACACTGCTGTGTTCCCTGTCTTTCTGAATAACAATATAAGTATCTCCCAGGTCACAGAAGGGGAGCTTCCTACTGCTTATGCACACAGGCACCTGTACTAATATCCCAGGACAGGTTTTTGTCAATGAAACAAAGCAGCGGACATTTTAATTCTATAGTGATTACCTCCCTAACCTAAACGAATGTACGGTAATTTTCTAATTAAATGTATTTAGTAATTTATTTATAATGGCATTTCCTTTAGTTATTTATTTTTTTCTATACTCGGAGAACCCCTTTAAGGACAAGACTATTTTTTTATTTTTTAGATATTTGTTGATGGCCATAATTTGTTTAATTTTTTTGTTGATGAAGCCATATGAACACTTTTTTTTGGAGACAGAAGTTATATTTCCCACTGGCATCATCTTTTTGTAATATAAAAGTTATCTATTAGATTTTATTAACCCTTTTTGTGAAGAAAAAAAAAACGGTTACTTTGACATTTCTTTTTTTACATTTTTTTACATTTATAATTTTGCACATTTTCCATGCAGCATAAATAATGTTACCCTTGTATTGTAAGATTGATTATATTGATACCAAATTCAGGGACAGACTGGCAGCACTGGGGCCCAGAGGTGGTGGGGAGCCCTTGCAGATAGGGGCATACTGCCCATAGCGGCTGACCACGCAGGTGCTATGGGGCACCTATGTCAAGGGGCCCAGTGTTGCTGACACCTTTCTCCTCCTACTGCCACCCGTAATCATTCTGATACCCAGAGTCGGGGCGAGTGCGCTGCACCGAGTGAAGGCATTGAAAAAGGGGTCGTGTCATGCAGGAAGATAGGCTGCTGGCCAATTAATACTTTCCCCATCAACTGATGAGAGCACTCACTGACTGAAGACTCTGTCCTCCTGCACGGTGCCCCAATGGTGAGTGTTCACCTGTAGAGACAGGGGGCCCGGCAGCACAGCACACAGGGGCCCATAGTGGAGGAAGTGCAGAATGACTTACAGTGTGTCTTCTGCTCCCTGTACTGTTCCCTTTCCTTTTCCTCAAAGAGTAGAGGAGGAGATCTCACAGCAAAGGACAGCATGGAAGGAGCAGGGAGTTGTTTTTAGTCTTTTCTGCTGTGCCCCCCCTTCTCCACAGTGGTTTCTGCAGCCCTTTCCAGCTGATCTACGAACCGACCTCCTCCACGGCTCGGCTGATCACCTGGTATAATAGAAATTTAGTATTTGAGTGTATATGTGTATGTTTTTATGTGTATGCATGTGTGTTTTTTATGTATATGTGTGTATACATGTGTATGTATATATGTATGCATGTGTGTATGTATGTGTTTGAATGTGTGTTTATGTATCTCTATGTGTGTATGTATATGTGCATGCGTGTGTGTGTGTTTGTGCATGTGTGAACATATTTGTTTTTGGTTCATGTATGATACTGTAATTGTAAAGAATAGGAAAATCAACCTACCTCTTCAAAGGGTCGGTCATTAAATCAAGTTATCTCTGATCCATAGAATCGGGGATAACTTGCTGATCACTGGGGATCTGCCCACTGGGCCCCCCATAGATTCTGAGAACAGGGGTCTGCAATCTTGTCCTGAATTGAGCAGAGTTGTGCATGCTCGGCCTCTGCTCTCGCCATTATGTATAGAGCTTCTGAGCGCTCGCTCGACTATTTCCATCAGTTTCATAGACAATGAATAGAGCAGAAGACCAAATAGCCACTGCTCAGCTTATTAACCATGATGCATACGTTAAACAGTTGCCACCTATGGATGCCATACAGTGGTTTCAGCATCCATAGTAAAAAACAAAAATGTGAATGTTTTAAGTACATGTTTTACAGGATACAGTTGTAAGGTATAGTGCAGTCTACTATACTATTCCATACTTTTATTTGGAGTATACTACCAGATACCAGATGATATATATACCAGACATATAGTTTAATATAATATATACATGGTCATGAGGATGCGCGTTGCACACTTGCTGTCATGTGCCAACTAGATAATCAACCACGTCTGAAGTGTTCTATTCAACGACATAGCCAACACTCTATTTGTCACTTGACTACAAGTATGGCTGCGCTGAAATCAGCAGGAATGAATCCTAACGGACATATGTGTGTGTGTAAGTATATATATTTTTCAGTCTCCGTAAAAAAATATATATTTTTAGAGTGTGGGGGGCCCAATTCGAACTTTTGCTATTGGGCCCTGTGATTTCTATGTACACTCTGCTTGAAGGGTGGTAATAATGAGGGCAATCTGGACTGTTGCTCTGAGCCCGAGGCTCCGGGGGTCCCGTGACCAGTTTGTCCTCATCATAAGCAGTGTGCCGGACAGGAAGCAGCTGTCACGCTTGGTTTGGGAGAGCCACCGATCTCATTTCGATTTATACAGCCACCTGGCTGCACCCTTATTAGACTCTTATTAGCTTATTAGACTCTGCTTTTGACAGAACCTAATGGGCTTCCATTATTGGAAGACATAAAGGTCAACCTCCAGTTGCAATACTGTCAAATGAGCAACCCACAGTTCATTGCAGTAGGCCTTTGTGGTGACACTGCCAGCTTCCTCCCTTTGTCAACTCCTTATATGTTACAGTTGCTACTGACCGCAGAATGTGAGGAGTTAACTGAGCGTCTCCTGCCAGAATTAGGGTTCCCTACCTGCTGTTCTTTCTCTACTTGAAGCGAGGAATAAGCAAAGACCAAATACGTGAGACCCAGGATCATGTTCCTGGGATATCCCAAAGTTGACTTTTCACTTTCTAAGAGAAAGTAATATGTTTCATTAGAACCTGAAAAGTCAGCAGTGACAAGAAGCAATTACAATTACCGTATATACAAAGCATTCAAAGTGGATCACAAATACAAAACAGAAAAATCTTAAATTGATAGAGAAATTGAAAAAACAATGCATAGTAAACCCTAAAACTGTCAAACAATTAAGTAAAAACAAAAAAGCACAAATATGCAGATTTATCCCAATATTTTAATAATGTAAGATAACCTATCTTTTTAAATGTATTCCCACAGGTAACCTGCTCTTGAGATGAAGTATTTTATGGATCTTTTAACTCTCCCAGTAACGATCACTCTGAAGGATTTTGTGGACCCATTATCTTCTGTAATGGACTGATGCTCGACACTGGATGTTTGTTTTTTTTCAGTTGAAAATAATCATCAAATGTTGTAAAAGACGTGTTTCTTTTACTTTCTGGATGTGTATCCTATATAGGCTTTATGCCATTCAACACAGCATATCATAAAAAAATGTAAATTCTGTATTTTTCAATTTCTGAATTCCTTAATAGGGAAAATATTTAAAGAGATTTTATGGGCACAAATATTATTAATGCACTGTAATGCCTATCAGAAATTAGGAAACTTCATAATTGCTGTTAACATTATGCTCTGCTCCTGAGCCATTACATGTGGTAATGTGTCCCCCAGCTCCTTACCTCCTGCTAAGGCCCCTTCAAAGCACAGAAGAGAGAACTTCCCTGTCTGTGCTTTGAAAAGCTGAGCTACTTAGCAAAGAATGATGATGTCAGGTTAGCACATGAAATCGGTGAAGCATTAGCGATCTCGTTAGCGATCTCGTTTAGTGTGACAGAACCTTTAGACCAAGTACTATTATCAACTTGTGTATTTGGCCAAAAGGAGATGGTTCTACGCTTTCCATAGTGCTTATTTACATTATAATACATGAATAGATTCTCTGACTGAATAATGCCAATGTGAGCTCTTGTACTATTATTGTATTAATGTACAAGGAAAGTCTCAGGACACTGCACACTACGCAAAGAGGGGAAATGTTAGGAAAGAGAAACTGCAGCAATTTATCCATGTTAAGACTGTACAAAGAGTCTCTAGATAATTCTCTGTAGGTGGAATGAGGCACTGAGGGTGGGAATGTGAGAGCTATGGGACAGATACAGCTCTGCCTCTTGGTAAATGTATTCTAGAGCCATGGAGTTCAATATGTAAGTTCAGGATATACAGTTAGGTCCATAAATATTTGGACAGAGACAACATTTATCTAATTTTGGTTCTAGACATTACCACAATGAATTTGAAACAAAACAAATCAGATGCAGTTGAAGTTCAGACTTTCAGCTTTCATTTGAGGGTATCCACATTAAAATTGGATGAAGGGTTTAGGAGTTTCAGCTCCTTAACATGTGCCACCCTGTTTTAAAGGGACCAAAAGTAATTGGACAGATTAAATAATTGTAAATAAAATGTTCATTTCTAGTACTTGGTTGAAAACCCTTTGTTAGCAATGACAGCCTGAAGTCTTGAACTCATGGACATCACCAGACACTGTGTTTCCTTCTTTTTGATGCTCTGCCAGGCCTTCACCGCGGTGGTTTTCAGTTGTTGTTTGTTTGTGGGCCTTTCTGTCTGAAGTTTAGTCTTTAACAAGTGAAATGCATGTTCAATTGGGTTGAGATCAGGTGACTGACTTGGCCATTCAAGAATATTCCACTTCTTTGCTTTAATAAACTCCTGGGTTGCTTTGGCTTTATGTTTTGGGTCATTGTCCATCTGTAGTATGAAATGACGACCAATCAGTTTGGCTGCATTTGGCTGGATCTGAGCACACAGTATGGCTCTGAATACCTCAGAATTCATTCAGCTGTTTCTGTCCTGTGTCACATCATCAATAAACACTAGTGACCCAGTGCCACTGGCAGCCATGCATGCCCAAGCCATCACACTGCTTCCGCCATGTTTTACAGATGATGTGGTATGCTTTGGATCATGAGCTGTACCACGCCTTCGCCATACTTTTCTCTTTCCATCATTGTAGTAGAGGTTGATCTTGATTTCATCTGTCCAAAGAATGTTCTTCCAGAACTGTGCTGGCTTTTTTAGATGTTTTTTAGCAAAGTCCAGCCTAGCCTTTTTATTCTTGATTCTTATGAGTGGCTTGCACCGTGCAGTGAACCCTCTGTATTTAATTTCATGCAGTCTTCTCTTTATGGTAGATTTGGATATTGATACGCCTACCTCCTGGAGAGTGTTGTTCACTTGGTTGGCTGTTGTGAGGGTTTCTCTTCACCATGGAGAGTATTCTGCGATCATCCACCACTGTTGTCTTCCGTGGGCGCCGAGGTCTTTTTGCATTGATGAGTTCACCAGTGCTTTCTTTCTTTCTCAGAATGTACCAAACTGTAGATTTTGCCACTCCTAAAGTTGTAGCAATTTCTCGGATGTGTTTTTTCTGTTTTTTTGCAGCTTAAGGATAGCTTGTTTCACCTGCATGGAGAGCTCCTTTGACCGCATGTTTCCTTCACAGCTAAACCTTCCAAATGCAAACACCACACCTCAAATCAACACCAGCCCTTTTATCTGCTTAATTGAGAATGATATAATGAAGGGATTGCCCACACCTGTCCATGAAATAGCCTTGGAGTCAATTGTCCAATTACTTTTGGTCCCTTTAAAAACAGGGTGGCACATGTTAAGGAGCTGAAACTCCTAAACCCTTCATCCAATTTTAATGTGGATACCCTCAAATGAAAGCTGAAAGTCTTAACTTCAACTGCATCTGATTTGTTTTGTTTCAAATTCATTGTGGTAATGTCTAGAACCAAAATTAGATAAATGTTGTCTCTGTCCAAATATTTATGGACCTAACTGTAATCAATAACCACAGGGATAGGTGTATTGGGGCTAAAGGGTAGCTAAAAACTAAAATAAAAGGTAATAGGGAGGTATGGCGGCTCATTACAGTGACAGCAAGATATTACTTTTTTTTTACTGTAATGTAAAATACTTACTCCTCAATGTATAAACATCTATTATTTCTAAACACTATTTTTCGGTGATTACTTTGTATCTCCGTTCATACTGCACCCACACACACAAAATGATACACCATTTGAAAGGTAAACTTACCCCCTTCAACAAGAAAATAGCCAAACAAACCACACATCCACAATTTGATCACAAAATACAGTTTAAACATTAATTTTCATAAACCTGCAGTAAGGAAAAATTACCTGCAGGTGGCACAACACTACCCCAAAGCACACTACCACAAAGCTGCTTACAGACATCACAAACAAATCCAAACATTTGCCTTGGGGGCTTTCCAGCTTGCCGAACTGCTTGCCCAGCCTATTTCAGCCAAATTGGAGGATTGCACACTTCACTGCAGGTGAGTCACATATGCAAACATATTTGTAAACATGCACTGCCTATTGAATTGCACACTTGCTCTGTTCATACTCCACCCACACAAACAAATTATACACCATTTGAAAGGTCAAATGACCTGCAGGTGGCAGCACACTACCCCAAAGCACAGTACCACAAAGATGCTTACAGACATCAGAAACAAATATAAACATTTGCCTTGGGGTCTTTCCAGCTGAACAAGTGCTTCCCCAGCCTATTTCAGGCACATTGGAGGATTGCACAGCACCATGGACATGAAATTACTTGTACTGAAAGGTAATTTCACATCTCAAAGACACAGGAGAGTTTGTGAATACAAACTGATGATGACCTTTGACACTCTCAATGCTGGAATGAACCTATCACATGGATTTATGACCTTTTACATCAATTAAGGAATTTGCTCCCAAGACCCTGTGAGAGTATCACAAAACATTACCAGACCCCAATCAGAGGGCAATAAAACTTTCACACTCCTTATCTAAAGGTACTGCCACACTAAACAATCCCGCTAGCGATCACAATAATGACGCATACTAATGCGATCGCTAGCGGGATTGTTTCTATATCGCTAAGTGCGGCCACATTTAGCGATATAGTTAACGACGCTATCGCCGTTAGCGATCTTCTTAACGACTTTAGCGGTACAAAAGTACCGCTAAATCGCTAAGAAAAGGTGCCACACTAGCGATATATACTTACCCAGCGGGAGCGCCGACGAGAAAATAGGGTCGGAGCGATTCCAGCGACGAGCGAGATCACAGCAGGAAGCTCGTCGCTGGAGATGCCGCACTGAACAACATCGCTAACGGGATCGCTAAATAGTGACGTTTTTTAGCGATCCCGTTAGCGATATTGTTCAGTGTGGCATACCCTTAAGAACTGTTCCAATATTTATGTTCATCTCTATCTCCCATATTGACAGTTCTGCTTTACATCACTTGTCTTATCTATTGCATTGTTTCTGTGCTGTGTTTGTATAAATATGTGATTCTTCAGATTTTGTATTAGTCTTTGCCTGATGAAGAGACCTGAGTAGTCTCGAAAGCTTGCAATTTGTTACTATCTTTTCAGTTAGCCATTAAAAGGTATCAACCACTGAGGACTCTCAAGTCTAAATATTTTTCTAAATAAAGTTTAAACATTCATTTTCATAAACCTGCAGAAAGAAACAATGACCTGCAGGTGGCACCCTCAAGCGGAAGACATTTTTTGGCGTCTACTTATCAAACCAATTTATTGCATTACCAATCTACATATATAAATACCTGTCTGTGTTCATCATCTCATGAAATTGCCTGCGCCCCCGACGACCAATGTGCGAAATTTCGCACGGGCCAAGCTAGTATTATGAATTTGAGAATATTTGAATAAAGATAATACAATTAAATAAATGAATATTGTTTGAACAATAAATTATGCTGATTGTATTAGGTTTCTAAGGGCCCCGTCTCACATAGCGACACACCAGCGATCCCGACAACGATCAGGATCGCTGGTGTGTCGCTACATGATCGCTGCTGAGCTGTCAAACAGGCAGCTCAGGCAGCGATCAGGACAGTGACACTGCGGGTAACATCGCTTCGTTACCCGCAGTGTACGTTAGATACCAGTCCGCTGAAGCAGGGAGCTGGTAACCAAGGTACACGTCGGGTTTCCAGGCGCTGCGCGGTGCCTGGAAACCCGACGTGTACCTTGGTTACCAGCTCTCCTGCAGCAGTGCGCTGGTATCCAACGTACACGTCGGGTTTCCAGGCACAGCCCCGCGCCTGGAAACCCGATGTGTACCTTGGTTACCAGTAGATCGCTGGTCTCCTGCTTGTCACACGCAACGATGAGTGCTGGCCAGCGGGAGACCAGCGTTCAAAAAAATGTCCAGGCATTTCTGACACGACCAGCGATTCACAGCAGGGGCCTGATCGCTGGTACGTGTCAGACATAGCGAGATCGCTGCTGAGATCACTGTTTAGCAGCGATCTTGCTAGCGATCTCGCTATGTGAAATGGGGCCTTAAATCTAGACTGTACTAATACTGCAGGATTCTGTAATAAAATATTGTTAAGAGATGAATGAAAGAAGCACTCCCATCAAAATTTGTATCCTCATAATACATTGCAATCATCATATTATATAGCACTGTGTACTAATAATTGCTCATTTTGCTTGCCTTTTTACCCAGTAAAGTCTTCTCTTTTCCATTAAGTCTATGACATCAGGTTATAAAAAACTGACTAGCTGAATCCTTCTTAGCTCTATGTAGAAATAGGAAGTCTCTTTTCTCTGCTCCCAGCCGTACCACAGCTTCTGGCTGGCCTAGTCCCAATGACGCAGAACAAGCTTCAGGCAGCCTGGGAAGATCCATATCTTGTACATCAGTGTCTCAATTCAATTGTGTGAATTACGTGGTCAACATTGAAGAGGCAAAAGGTCTTCTATGTCAACATAATGAAAACTCAATATGACAGAGGCCTGCACCCTTCCTCTGTGTAGTCTTCCCGATAAAGACTAAAGTACTGGTGAATGTGCTAGCAGCAGTCTGGGACAGAGGGTCTATTGAGGGTGCTGAATTCAACCCGCAGCTATCCATGGACCATAGGTCCCAGCTGCAGGAGGTACTCCAGCCCTACCTGATCATCTTCACTGGTGTACCAGGGAAGATGCAGCAAGCCATCCACCAGGTGAACACAGCGAGTCACCCCCAGTCCGCCGTCCTGCATACTGTGTCTCCCTAGAGGAGCAAAAGGACATTAAAAGAGAGATAGATGAAATGCTATGCCTGGGGAAAAGTCCAAAAGTTCGTAAGCCTCGTCTATAATCCTTGTCCCGAAAAAGGACCGGACAACCCAGTTCTGCATGGACTACAAGAGGCTAAATGCCATCACAACCCCTGATGTGCACCCAACGCCAATCAATGGCCTGATGGATTATTAAGCTGGTGCCCGGTATTTGACAATCGTGGACTTGAGTCGGGGTTACTGGTAGATTCCTATGTACAAAGAGGCACAGGAGAGGTCCACCTTCATTACCCCATTTGTACTATACATATCCCTCGTCATGACCTTCATCATGAGAAATGTTCCTGCCACTTTCCAGTGATTGATCAACCAGCTGCTAGAGGGACTACATGGGTTTGCTGTCGCTTACCTTGACAATACTGCCATCTTTAGTCCCACCTGGAGTAGGTGCTCAGGCGGATCTGGGGAGCTAGTTGGACTATAAAGGAACATGTCAAATAGGCATGACAGAGGTGCAGTACCTCAGTCACCAAGTGGGTGGCGAAACTCTGAAGTCAAAGTCCAAGAAGGTCAATGCTATGGCCTTCTGGCCTACCCACAAGACCAAGAAGCAGGCAATGACCTTCTTGGGTACAGCAGTGTAGTATAGGAAGTTTATCGCCAACTATAGTGCCCCTCTCCAAGCCTCTGACGGAACTTACCAAAAAGAAGCTACAGCAAACAGTTGATTGGACAGCTGACTGAGCAGTCCTTTGCAGAGCTGTAAGTCACCTATGCCAGATCCACAGTTCTACAAGCCCCGGAACTTCTCCAGGCGCTTTGTAGTTCAAACAGGTGCCAATGCATTTGGCCTGCGTGACATGCTCAGCCAGGTAAATGAGGAGGGAAAGAGCAACCGATGATGTTCTTCAGCCGCAAGCTCTTACACCAGGAAGTGGCCTACGTGGAGTAGGTCTTGCCATAGTGTGGCCCTGCAGAAACTGCAGCCCTACCTATAAGGGTGCAGCTTCACCATAGTGACTGATCACAACCCTCTCAGCTGGCTGGCGACAATGGCAAACTACTGCGGTGGAGCTTGGCTCTACAGCAGTACGATTTTACCAATCAGCACAAAAAAGGTAGCAAACATGGCACCTCTGGCTGTCCTGCCAGAAGAATTCCGGGGAGATGGACTTTGAGATGATCTGTAAATCAGTCTCCCATGCAATCTCTAAAAGGGGGAGGTGTTATAGATAATTGCAAATCTATACGATGCATCATCATTATCACAGTGAATACTGAAGCAAGGCTAGCAATCTAGGTAAACTTTAGATGACTCTTAACTGTGGCAGAGACATATCTAACCCCCTCCTTTGCAAACAGGTAATTAAAGAGATATAGCTAATGCATTCGTCTCAGCTGCAAACAGACTGATGTGAGCTTCTTTTGTTCCATTCAAGTTACTATGAATATTGAGCTTTTTATGAACAGCATAAATATGATAGATATGAAAGTAATATCTTCAGAGTCGTGACGAAGTGGCGAACATAACGCATAGTCTTATGTCACTGGGCAGTGACCATAACACCTTTCAAGTGAATAACTCAGATGGATGATGCTATCCATGCCATGTTTCCTATCTATGTAAAAGTATAATCGTGCTAGGAAACATGACAATAATATTTTCAGCCTGGGACCTCCAGGGGCAAGGATATAGTAGAATTTGAGAATCTCATAATTTTTCAAGAGTGAGGCACATCCTATGGCTTTCTGAAGATCAGCCCTGTTATGAGTCAATGGATGGGAGGGTATGTGGGCGAAACTTGTGTTGATAAAAGCAAATGGCAAAATTATAATTATTATCAGTCATAGGAGACGCAGTTTACTGTAGTTCTGTCTGTTGCCCCCCAAAGAACAAAGAGCTCCCCTTCATAAAGCCAGAGTCAATCCTGTGATCAGGTTCAGTACATTTCTTCTGTTTATCCATTTCATTTTATGTAATTGTTTATACTAATTTGTTTAGTCTATTTTGTAACATCTTTGCATATTTTTATAAACACTGACTACTTTTTCGGATTAAATATGTAAAATTTAATAGCTCTGCTCCTCTTGCTCAGTAAACTGCTCCTCTGAAGCAATAAACTATTTCAAAGCGGGTTCAATCAGCCTGTATAAATGACTGTTTGTAGCAGCTAGTTCCTTTTGTTGTTGTGGAGGTTGGCAGAGACCGTACCATATTCCATACATTGGAATCAGAGGTGTAGTTGTCCTGACGGTTGGAGGCAATGGAGAGTTGTCCTTCTGACAGAGTCTAAAAAAGCCCAAGTGGCCAGTGTAAGATTGCTAAATTTACAATTTTTAATAAACTTTGTGATATAGAAAAAAAACTTCATTTTTTTTTTACAGAAAAACCTGATTTAAAGAATAGCTTTATTTTCCGTTTGTGTACTTTCACTTTTTCCTTCCCTTCTTCCAAAACCCATCACTTTTTTTTATTTGATTTCACCACACAATGTACTGGAAGACCAAACAAAAATTACAACAGCATAGTAAGCACTACGCTGGTGTCACCAGTACGTTATGCAGAGCCCGTGCTTCTGGAAGAATGCACCCGTAAGTTAGGCGGGCTCTCATCGCTTCAGAAATGCCAAACGTGGATGCAATATGTGGTTTAGGTACATTGTGGGGATCAGAAGGGGCATTTGGATTTGAGAGCGGAGAATTTGCTGAATTTCTTTTGGAGGGTGAGGAGTCATTTTACTTTCCAGAGCCTTTGTGCTACCAGTAACATGGATGCCCCCTATATTTCCGTTAACAGATGACATAACTGAACGGGGACTTGCTTTTTTGTGGATTGAGTTGAAGCTTTATTGGGAACATTTTACATAAGGTTTGGGATCACATTTATCCAGCGCTCTATGATAACCACTTACTTTGGAGTTTCCATCTAATCTCTGAGTGACAAGATTCAGATGAAAAATTTCAAACTATGGTATTTTCTGGATATAAATTGTATAAGAAAATTTATGATGGGGGTATGCCATGGCAAAAAAAATGGCAAATGGTGAGACTCAAAGCCTTATGGTGAAATGTAAAGGGCTATAAATTTTGTTTTATTGTGATGAACATGAAGTGCTGAGTAGACTCTTCTCTGAGAGAAGCCAGATGAGAGCATAGTCGGCAAGGGACGGTAGACACGCAAATTGTACACATGCAGTTAATCGACCGCCTACTCGTTTGGGAAATAGAGTGGAAATCATGGAGTCACAGCAAACACTGACAGTGCCCATGCTCTGCTGCTGTACTAGAAGGAGTGAGCGTTGATAGACAGAGGGAGCCCCGGGATCATGATCAGAGGGTAAAAATTCACTGACGGGCATAAATCTAGATTGATACTGAATGCGTCGACTGCTACAAATCTGAGATGTCTATTTCTCAACCTCAAATGAGCTTAAAGGGAGATGGCACAAGGGCATTTACGTCCTTGGATACTGCCAAAGCATTTGATAGTGAAGAATGGAGTTACCTGTGGGCAGTTTTGAAAAAGATGGGCTTTGATCCTTACTACATTGCTTTAACCCAGCTGTTATACCACTCCCCAGTTGCTAAAATTCGAGTGAATGGCCAACTCTCTGAGACTTTTAAATTATAGAGGTGCACTAGACAAGGATGTCCGTTGTTGACCTTCCTCTTTGCACTGGCCATTGAACCCTTGGCGTGCTGCCTTAGAAACAAGGATGTCCGTTGTCGCCCTTCTTCTTTGCCCTGGCCATTGAACCCTTGGGGTGCCGCCCTAGCAAAAAACATGTCCTTTGTTGCCCTTCCTCTTTGTTCTGGCCATTGAACCCTTGTTGTGCTGCCTTAGCGAGTCAAGGGATTTTACTGGGTTTAAGATGTGGAGAAATAGAGGAGCGAGTGAGTCATTGTGCATGAGATATTCTGCTTTTTATAGCTAACATAGTATCTTTAATCAGTCCAATAATGTCAATCATAACAGATTTCGGAAGGTTGGTAGCTTTATCAATTAATTTGAATAAAGCTTTTTCGATGCCAGAAGATTTTTTGCCCTATTCTCCCATAGTGGAACAATCTCAATTATAAATTGTAGACAAGTTTAAAAGTGGTATTCCCATTTCCAAGATTCTATCCCAATTTGTAATAGGTGTAATAATAATAATATTAGCAAATACCTCCATTAGAAAGATGATCCTTATGCCACAATTGTTCTATGTGCTCCATAACGCTCCTTGTTAGCTTCCTCACCCCATATTTCATAAAGTACAAACCATGTTCCGGGAATTAGTATTGCGTAACAGCATGCTCGAATAAAACTACAAACTCTCCAATGTAATAGCGATGAGGGTAGATTAGCCATTCCTGATCCATGACTGTATTTTATTGCATCTCAATTACAACACCTCCATGGATGGTGAAATAGAAATGACATGGGTAAGTCAGGTGCTCTTCTTTTACAGAATATGAAATGCGTCTCACCCCTGTGTATTCTGGAGTCTGATCTCTCCCGGAGGAATCCTCTTACTCCCACATTGGTTTTAAGGTAAAAAGTGTGTGAAAGAGGAAAGAACCTTATGGGTATTAAGGGATTCACTAAATACACACCACTACAGCGTTATCCCAATTTGGGTGAAGTATCAAAATTAAAGGGTTTTTGTGATTGGGAGCAAAAAAGGGATCTGGGCGAAAGAACAATTATTTACAAACTCTGTCCTTAAAAGTTTTCAACAAATACAAGAAGAATTCAATTTATCACGTAACACTTTTTACCAATACCTACAAATCCGACATGCTCTTTCAGCTCAGTAGGGTCTGATGGATCTTATCATACAACATCATCCTGTAATAGATACTATTGCTTCTACCGGTCATACAAAGGGTTTACTATCTACTATATATAAGTGCCTATTGTCATCCCAACTCCATAATCACCCTCTGACAGTTAAAGCTAAATGGGAGGCGGATGTAGACTGCTATGAATGTGCTAGAGATGGTTTCTGAGCAGAGGCTCCCTCTGGTGGTTACAGACAGTACTGAACCTTTCAGCGAGGAATGGCAATCTGGGATCACAGACTGGTCTGATATAAGGGAGGTTCCCTCCCATGATGGTTGCCGGTGATCAATTGTTCTTGTCTCAATTGTGTTTCCTGGTTCATTTGGAAGTTTGCTGAGTCTTGCCTGCATCTTCTGCTATCAGATAAGATATTTTCTGCTTTTATTTTTGTGCTTGCTTTTTGCATTGTTCCCTGCACTTCTGTGGAGGTCAGCCAGGTCCCCTCCGGGACCTTGTGCTTCTCTCGGTTTATCTGGAGCCACTGTTGTTTGTTCATTTGCTTTTTCCTGTTTTTTCAGTGGCTGCGGCTTAGTTTTGTTACATCAGAGATCTGATTAGGTGGTAGAGATCGTGTGATCTCAGGTGTTTTTGCAATCAGAAGAGTTGGTATTTTTTAGGGTTTTTTTTGGGATTGCAGTGAGTATCCTTTCCTGTACTTTTCTGTCTAGACAGATTGGGCCCCAGCTTTTGCTCATTCTATTTTCTGTCTGTGTCCGTGCTTCTTCTTGTCTAACCGCCATTACATGTTTGGGGGCTTCCTATTTACTTTGGGGATCTTCTCCGGGGCAGATAGCTTTCATCTTTCTGCCTTTAGGTGTAGTTATCTCTCAGGCTGTGACGAGGCGTCTAGGATCAACATAGGAAAGCTCCACGGCTACCTCTAGTTGTGTGGTTAGTTCAGGTTACTGCAATCCAATAGGTTCCAGCCTCTCTGGTGTTTTGCCGTTTTTGCTTATTCTCCTCAGCTACCAAAACATAACAGTAGCACCGGCCCAAACTGAAAATTATATGGTACTCACAGAAGGGAAAGATAGTGTGGAAAGAAAAAAAAAAAAAAAAAGTTGTCAGAGTTGTCAGATTTTTTTTCCCTGTTTGTTGCATTTTTTTAACTCTTTTTCTCTGGGTGCTCAGGAGGATTTTTTTTCTCTCAATGGAGCTTGCACAGTTGTCTGGCCGTGTGGATCAGCTTGCCACTGAGGTTCGGAGTATTGCTACCTATCTTGCTGGGTTGCCGGTTGTGGAACCTAGGATTCCCATGCCAGATTTGTTTTTGGGGGATCGGACTAAATTTCTGAATTTCAAAAATAACTGTAAGTTGTTTTCTGCCTTAAAGCCTAAGTCCTCAGGGAACGCAGCACAGAAGGTTCAAATTGTCATCTCTCTCCTGCGTGGCGACCCTCAGGATTGGGCTTTTTCCCTGACACCTGGGGATCCTGTTTTGAATGATGTTGATGTATTTTTTCAGGCTCTGGGGTTATTGTACGATGAACCTAATGTCACTGATCAAGCTGAAAAAACCTTGTTGGCATTAAATCAGGGTCTTGAAGACGCTGAGTTATACTGTCAGAAACTCCGAAAGTGGGCAGTCCTGACCAAATGGAATGATGATGCTTTGGCAGCCCTTTTTCGGAAGGGGCTGTCAGAGAATGTAAAGGATGTTATGGTGGGATTCCCTGCTCCCTCTGGTCTCAATGATTCTATGTCATTGGCTATTCAAATTGACAGATGTTTGCGTGAGCGCAGAGGTATGCGTGAGATAGTGTTGCCTTGTGAGCCAGCTTCTGAGCCCATGCAGTGTGATAAAGTGACTTCTGGGGCACAGCGTCATGAGTTTCGAAAGCACAATGGGTTATGTTTCTACTGTGGTGACGCCTCTTATGCTATTTCAGTCTGCCCTAAGCGGGGAAGACGTTTTGCACGCAGTTGTCTTGGGTAGTGTTCAGACTAAATTTCTGTTGACTGTTACCCTGATTTTCTCCCTGTCCACATTTTGTGCTCAGGCTTTTGTTAATTCAGGAGCAGCTATTAACCTGATGGATTTTGACTTTGCCAAACGTTGTGGGTTTCCCATGACACCCCTGCGGAAGTCTATTCCCCTACTGGGCATTGATTCTACCCCTTTTTCGGAGAATAAACCCCATTTTTCTACTCAGGTGATAATGAGGGTTGAACCAGATCATCAGGAGAGTTGCAAATTTCTGGTGCTGTATAATCTGCATGACATTATTGTACTAGGCTTCCCCTGGTTACAGTCTCATAATCCTGTTTTGGATTGGAAATCTGTGTCTGTGACCAGTTGGGGCTGCCAATGTGTTAATGCTGACACTCCTGTTTTTTCTGCCTCTCCCCAGTCTCAGGATGTTCCTGACTTTTTGACTGATTTTTCGGATGTATTTAGTGAAAGTAAATCTGCATCCTTGCCCCCTCACAGGAGCTATGATTGCGCTATTGAATTAGTGCCTGGTGGTAAATTTCCTAAAGGTCGCCTTTTTACCTTGTCTGTAGCTGAACACGATGCTATGCGATCTTATATCAAGGAGTCATCGGAGAAGGGTCATATCAGACCATCCTCTTCACCCTTGGGTGCCGGTTTTTTCTTTGTGGCCAAAAAGGATGGTTCATTGAGGCCGTGTATTGATTATCATCTCTTGAATAAGATCACTGTGAAGTATCAATATCCGTTACCCTTGATTTCTGACCTGTTTTCCAGGGTGAAAAGTGCTAGTTGGTTTACCAAGCTTGACCTCAGGGAGGCGTATAACCTTATTTGCATTAAGCACGGGGATGAATGGAAGACAGCGTTTAATACCCCAGAGGGGCATTTTGAGTACCTAGTGATGCCCTTTGGGCTCACTAATGCTCCTTCCGTCTTCCAATCCTTCATGAATGATATTTTCAGGGATTTTGTGGATACATTTCTGATTGTTTATTTGTATGATATCTTGATTTTTTCCAATGACTGGGACTCTCATGTGAAACATGTTCGGACTGTGTTCCAGATTTTGAGAGAGAATGCACTGTATGTGAAGGGATCAAAGTGTCTTTTTGGCGTACAGAAGGTCTCATTTCTGGGATTCATTTTGTCTCCGTCTGTTATTGAAATGGACCCGGTCAAGGTTCAGGCCATCTGTGATTGGGTCCAACCTACTTCATTAAAGGCTCTTCAGAGATTTTTGGGCTTTGCCAATTTTTATCGTAAATTTATTGGTAATTTCTCCGGTATTGTTAAACCATTGACTGATTTGACCAAAAAGGGTTCTGATGTGGTGAATTGGCCTCCTGAGGCAGTCTCTGCGTTTCAGGAACTTAAGCAGAGATTCACTTCTGCTCCTGTTCTACGGCAGCCTGATGTTTCTCTACCGTTTCAGGTGGAGGTTGATGCCTCTGAAATTGGGGCAGGTGCCGTTTTGTCCCAAAGAGATCCAGAGACCTCTAAGAGTAACCCTTGTGCCTTTTTCTCTAAAAAATTTTCTCCAACTGAACGTAATTATGACATGGGTAATTGGGAGTTATTGGCCATGAAGTGGGCCTTTGAAGAGTGGAGACATTGGCTAGAAGGAGCCAAACATCAGGTGGTGGTCCTTACGGACCATAAGAATCTGGTTTATCTCGAATCAGCCAAGCGACTTAATCCTAGACAGGCCAGGTGGGCCTTGTTTTTCAAACATTTTAATTTTGTGGTTTCTTTTCTTCCTGGCACTAAGAATGTTAAGGCGGATGCCCTCTCGAGGAGTTTCTTTGCGGACTCTCCTGAGTTATCTGATCCTACTGTTATTTTGAAAGAGGGTGTAGTTCTTTCCGCCATCTCGCCCAATTTGAGACTGGCTCTGGAAGGGTGTCAGGAGGATAAACCTGAGCGCTGCCCTATTGGGAAATTGTTTGTCCCAGACCAGTGGAAGAAGAGAGTGATGTCTGAGATTCATTGTTCCTCGTTGGCTGGTCATCCCGGGATTTTTGGTACCAGAGACTTGGTGAGTTGGTCCTTTTGGTGGCCTACTTTGTCTCGTGACGTCAGGGAATTTGTGCAGTCCTGTGGGACTTGCTCTCGCTCCAAGCCTTGCTCTCGCTCTAGTGGTTTGTTAATGCCATTACCTGTGCCCAAGAGGCCATGGACCCATATCTCTATGGATTTTATTTCCGACCTCCCTGTTTCTCAGAGAATGACCGTTATCTGGGTAATCTGTGATAGGTTTTCCAAGATGATACATCTTGTGCCATTACCTAAGTTGCCTTCCTCCTCCGAATTGGTGCCTTTGTTCCTTCAGCACGTGGTTCGGTTACATGGCATTCCGGAGAACATTGTGTCTGACAGAGGAGTCCAGTTTGTTTCCAGATTTTGGAGGACATTTTGTTCTAAAGTTGGTGTTCAATTATCTTTCTCCTCTGCTTTTCATCCTCAGACCAATGGACAAACCGAGAGAACAAACCAGACCTTGGAGACATATTTGAGATGTTTTGTGTCTGCTGATCAAGATGACTGGGTCTCTTTTTTGACTTTATACAAAAAAAGGTTGCACTCTATCGTGCCAAAGCAAGTCAATGTGAAATATGAAACATGAATAACAATATGGCTTTTGAATATTAGAAAAAAATGAATGAGACGCTTTGCACAAAATTTGGCCAAATAATGCCTGCCCATACACCAACGTCAAGGTGGTCTCACAACGTATGGGTCCCTGTCTATGTGAACATACCTCTATTAGGCTGATATCTGAATTCCTGGGTGAATGTGGACACCTCTGTCAGTAAAGCTTGCCTTTTCTGGGTGAGCAGGAACCTGCTATAATTAAAATCACCACATGGTGATGGGTGGAGTGCTCGGTCAGTAAGCTAACATAGAAGTAAAAGAAAACTGACTGGCACATCCAAACCAGTGTGAATTAGGTGCAAACCAGGAGCAGCTATCTCCATAGACAATATACAAAAAAAGGTTGCACTCTATCGTGCCAAAGCAAGTCAATGTGAAATATGAAACATGAATAGCAATATGGCTTTTGAATATTAGAAAAAATGAATGAGACGCTTTGCACAAAATTTGGCCAAATAATGCCTGCCCATACACCAACGTCAAGGTGGTCTCAGAACGTATGGGTCCCTGTCTATGTGAACATACCTCTATTAGGCTGATATCTGAATTCCTGGGTGAATGTGGACACCTCTGTCAGTAAAGCTTGCCTTTTCTGGGTGAGCAGGAACCTGCTATAATTAAAATCACCACATGGTGATGGGCGGAGTGCTCGGTCAGTAAGCTAACATAGAAGTAAAAGAAAACTGACTGGCACATCCAAACCAGTGTGAATTAGGTGCAAACCAGGAGCAGCTACCTCCATAGACAATATACAAAAAAAGGTTGCACTCTATCGTGCCAAAGCAAGTCAATGTGAAATATGAAACATGAATAGCAATATGGCTTTTGAATATTAGAAAAAAATGAATGAGACACTTTGCACAAAATTTGGCCAAATAATGCCTGCCCATACACCAACGTCAAGGTGGTCTCAGAACGTATGGGTCCCTGTCTATGTGAACATACCTCTATTAGGCTGATATCTGAATTCCTGGGTGAATGTGGACACCTCTGTCAGTAAAGCTTGCCTTTTCTGGGTGAGCAGGAACCTGCTATAATTAAAATCACCACATGGTGATGGGCGGAGTGCTCGGTCAGTAAGCTAACATAGAAGTAAAAGAAAACTGGCTGGCACATCCAAACCAGTGTGAATTAGGTGCAAACCAGGAGCAGCTACCTCCATAGACAATATACAAAAAGAGGTTGCACTCTATCGTGCCAAAGCAAGTCAATGTGAAATATGAAACATGAATAGCAATATGGCTTTTGAATATTAGAAAAAAATGAATGAGACGCTTTGCACAAAATTTGGCCAAATAATGCCTGCCCATACACCAACGTCAAGGTGGTCTCAGAACGTATGGGTCCCTGTCTATGTGAACATACCTCTATTAGGCTGATATCTGAATTCCTGGGTGAATGTGGACACCTCTGTCAGTAAAGCTTGCCTTTTCTGGGTGAGCAGGAACCTGCTATAATTAAAATCAGTAAAATTTACTTTTACTTTTACTTCTTTTTTGACTTTGGCTGAGTTTGCTCTTAATAATAGGGCTAGCTCTGCCACCTTGATGTCTCCATTTTTCTGCAATTTTGGGTTTCACCCTCGATTTTCTTCGGGACAGGCGGAGGCTTCTGTCTGTCCGGGTGTTGACTCTGTTGTGGAGCGAATGCAGCAGATTTGGGACCAGGTAGTGGAGAGGTTGTCTCTCAGGAAAAGGCCCAACGGTTTGCCAACCGGCATAGGACTGATGGTCCTCGGTTTAAAGTGGGGGACTTGGTTTGGTTGTCCTCAAGAAATATCCCTATGAGAGTTGCATCTCCAAAGTTTAAGCTTAGGTTCATTGGACCTCATAAGATCATGGAGATTCTTAATCCTGTTTCCTTCCGTTTGCTTTTTCCAGGGACATTTAAGATCCATAACGTGTTCCACAAGTCCTTATTGAAGAGGTTTGTCGAGCCAGTGGTTCCTATGGCTGCGCCTCCTGACCCTGTTTTGGTTGAGGGCAATCTGGAGTATGTGGTTGAGAAAATAGTGGATTCTCGTTTTTCTAGACAGAAACTCCAGTATTTGGTTAAATGGAGAGGTTATGGTCAGGAGGACAATTCTTGGGTGTTTGCTTCGGACATCCATGCTAGGAGACTGATCCGTGCCTATCACCGAGCTCATCCTGATCGGTCTGGTTGCACAAGTGAGGGTTCGGTGACCTCTCCTCAAGGGGGGTACTGTTATGAATGTGCTAGAGATGGTTTCTGAGCAGAGGCTCCCTCTGGTGGTTACAGACAGTACTGAACCTTTCAGCGAGGAATGGCAATCTGGGATCACGGACTGGTCTGATATAAGGGAGGTTCCCTCCCATGATGGTTGCTGGTGATCAATTGTTCTTGTCTCAATTGTGGTTCCTGGTTCATTTGGAAGTTTGCTGAGTCTTGCCTGCATCTTCTGCTATCAGATAAGATATTTTCTGCTTTTATTTTTGGGCTTGCTTTTTGCATTGTTCCCTGCACTTCTGTGGAGGTCAGCCAGGTCCCCACCGGGGGCTTGTGCCCCTCTCGGTTTATCTGGAGCCACTGTTGTTTGTTCATTTGCTTTTTCCTGTTTTTTCAGTGGCTGCGGCTTAGTTTTGTTACACCAGAGATCTGATTAGGTGGTAGAGATCGTGTGATCTCAGGTGTTTTTGCAATCAGAAGAGTTGGTATAGGGTTTTTTTTGGATTGCAGTGAGTATCCTTTCCTGTACTTTTATGTCTAGACAGATTGGGCCCCAGCATTTGCTCATTCTATTTTCTGTCTGTGTCCGTGCTTCTTCTTGTCTAACCGCCATTACATGTTTGGGGGCTTCCTATTATCTTTGGGGATCTGCTCC
The DNA here is from genome assembly GCA_033576555.1 of Oophaga sylvatica. Lineage (NCBI taxonomy): Eukaryota > Metazoa > Chordata > Amphibia > Anura > Dendrobatidae > Oophaga > Oophaga sylvatica. Next base: position 463,934,948 of record JARQOD010000001.1, read on the forward strand.
GGGGTAGATAGCTTTCATCTTTCTGTCTTTAGGTGTATTTATCTCTCAGGCTGTGACGAGGCGTCTAGGATCAACGTAGGAACGCTCCACGGCTACCTCTAGTTGTGTGGTTAGTTCAGGTTACTGCAATCCAATAGGTTCCAGCCTCTCTGGTGTATTGCCGTTTTTGCTTATTCTCCTCAGCTACCAAAACATAACAGTAGGCCCTATATCAGTGGAGCAATGGAGAGAGATTCTAAAAACTGTTGACAAATTATCTCCCTGTGAGGCCCAAGGCTTTATCAACTATATTTAATTCACAGAAAATACAAAACTCCAAGCATTTTACACAAGATAGGATATCACCATGATGCAAAATGCTCTAGGTGTGGGATTGATGAGGTACATTTGATGCATATGATGTGGGAATGTAGACAGATAGACCCATTTTGCAATGAGGTTATCTCCTTGATAGAAAGGGTGTATGGGGAGAAATTGTTAAAGGGGTTGTTCACTACTTTAAATTAACCCCCCAATGTATCCCCCCGGTGCCCCTAATGAATTTTGTAAATACCTCATGTTACCTATACTGCCTGTGACCCAGCGCTGACGTCACGACAAGTGAGGCGTGAATCAGCGCTGGGTCCCCACGGTGGCTGCTGGGTTGTGGGTTGGACTACCCCTGCGTCACACCCAGCATTCACCGCGCACTTTTCAATGAATGGACACGCGATGGATGCCGGGTGTGATGCGGGGGGATAACCCCGCCCACAGCCTGGCAGCCAGAGCGGAAGGAGGAAGAGGGACCTCCGGCTGCTGCCAGCACTTGACGGGACGTCAGCGGAAGTAAGAGCCAGCTCCAGCCGGGGTTCATGTGCTGCCTGTGAGCGGCCAGCGATAGCGCCGCTCACAGGCAGTATAGGCAACATGAGTTATTTACAAAATTCATTAGTGGCCATGGTGGGACAGATTCACGTATATGGATATTAGGATTATTTGAAGATGGAGTGGATATCCCGACTCGCCCCTATTTATCTCTCGTATCTAATTTAAAATACGTAAACTTCTCGCATTTCATTGGTTATGCACACAACTCCCATCTATGGGGGAGCTACAGAGAAGGATAAATAAAGTACGGTAATATGGTTGGAAAGGGGAGCTTAACATAAACGTAACTTTATTTGCAAATTTGAAGATATCTCTTGATAGTCCTCTTGAATGGAACGGAGGTGTGCATGCTCGGCACCTGTTTCATTAATAGTCTTGTGGACTACACACTTAATGATCAGACGTGTTTCCTGCTAGCTCCAACTGAGTGATCCCATATACCCTCATAAAGTCACATTTAAACTTTATCTCTCCGATGAAAGCAAGAACTACATCTTCCTCAGATCCTTATACATTGGGTGTGTGCAACTTTGAAGCCTTGTCTTCTCTCATGACAAGAAGCAAAAACAAATAAAAAAACAGAGCAGTAGGCTTGGGGTGACATCAGGCCTCTCACACCTTTTCCACACAGGTTGCATGGCTGAGCAGTTTTTATTGTAGCTCCCAGACCGGGAAGGCATGCTAGATCTGCATTGGCAGATACAAGAAGTAATGAATCAGTCCAAGCTGAACATTCCTCTCAGAGTGCAGATACCATGACCTCATCAATCTCAAAGCTGACCAGGGAGAAAATGATGGAGGATGGGAGTGATCCTGCCAAGTCACAAATTACTAGTGTTCTGCAGGAGAATAACCTGAGCATGAGGAACCTACCCTCAAAGATGTTATCCGAGCTATAGAACAGTGAAATAAATCCATAAATTCCCTTGCCTTTCAAATTAGATGTATTAAAGAGTTACAATTGTGAGGAATGATCTTAAGAAATTATCTGACTGGACCACATGCAGATGAGAGGGCTAGTGATATGGAGGAAGTTCGGACACCCATGAGATGTGCAGCAGCACAGCAGAGCCTTCAACCAAGCCGTGCAAATCAAGATAATGTAAAAAAATCGACTGAGTAATATACAGTACAGACCAAAAGTTTGGACACATCTTCCCATTCAAAGATTTTTCTGTATTTTCATGACTATGAAAATTGTAGAATCACCCTGAAGGCATCAAAACTATAAAGTAACACATGTGGAATTATACATTACACTTTACAAAAAAGTGTGAAGCAACTGAAAATATGTCTTATATTCTAGGTTCTTCAAAGTAGCCACCTTTTGCTTTGATTACTGCTTTGCGCGCAGAAAAGGTGAACGGATGGACTCTACATGCCTGATTCCCACCGTGAAGCATGGAGGAGGTGGTGTGATGATGTGGTGGTGCTTTGCTCGTGACACTGTTGGGGATTTATTCAAAATTGAAGGCATACTGAACCAGCATGGCTACCACAGCATCTTGCAGCGGCATGCTATTCCATCAGGTTTGCGTTTAGTTGGACCATCATTTATTTTTCAACAGGATAATGACATCAAACACACCTCCAGACTGTGTAAGGGCTATTTGACCAAGAAGGAGAGTGATGGGGTGCTACGCCAGATGACCTTGCCTCCACAGTCACCAGTCCTGAACCCAATCGATATGGTTTGGGGTGAGCTGGACCGCTCACCGCTTCAATTTTAAATAAATCCCCAACAGTGTCACCAGCAAAGCACCCCCACACCATCACACCACCTCCTACATGCTTCACGGTGGGAACCAGGCATGTAGAGTCCATCCATTCACCTTTTGTGCGTGCAAAGCAGTAATCAAAGCAAAAGGTGGCTACTTTGAAGAACCTAGAATATAAGACATATTTTCAGTTGTTTCACACTTTTTTGTAAAGTGTAATGTATAATTCCACATGTGTTAATTCATAGTTTTGATGCCTTCAGTGTGATTCTTCTATTTTCATAGTCATGAAAATACAGAAAAATCTTTGAATGAGAAGTCGTGTCCAAACTTTTGGTCTGTACTGTACGTATCATGAGACTACCAGAGAAAACAAGGGAATACAACCCCACAGAATTATTTGAATCCTGCTTTCTAAAAGTTTGGAAGGACTACCTCAGCCCACTTTTTGTAGAAAAACGCTTGTAAGGGGGTGGAAAGCAAAAGATGTTATTCATCAATGTCATTCGGCATTTACGACCAAATGTTGACATCTGCTGAGTGACCAGAGTAGGTCGGAACTGAAAGGTGGAGGAAGCATTACAGGGAGGTGAAGACCTTGAAAGGGACGCTGGGTCAGGTGGTAGCTGTGGAGCAGTTATCAAATATAAAAGACTGGGGTATTAAGGCGGGAAAGCAGTCCTCGAGACAGAGAGGACGTGTGAGCGGTGGAATGCAGAAGCAGAGCAGCCGGAGAGTGGCTGGAGACCAAAAGGTCTGAGGACTCTTAATTCTAAATATTTTGGAGACCAAAAGACATTAATAGTTGTTTAACTGAGAGATAACTAGAAAGAACATAGAATAGGATATCGCAACTGTTATACTGTGGTTATTGTTGTGATACTTGTTTCCGTATACATGAATAACCATATGCTTCTATAGTTAAACTTCCATTCTGTGGTAAGAAAATAAATAACCTTTGTTCACTACTTTTGACCCAATTTAGCCGAGGGAACCTTGAGGTTGATATTTCGTGTGGAAAGCCAAACCTTCTCCTCCACCCAAAATACATGACTCCAGACTCTCTTTTTGTACCCGAAAAATTTATACCTCCCTTAAGCTTTGGAGATATTGCGACGAACTTCAACCCATAGTTATTTCATATGCTGTACAGCCCCCTCTGCCGTAGGACAACCAGAATTCAATCGGGAGAATTCCCCAAAATGTAGGATAAACCAGTAGTTGACCAGAAATTGAGAAATACTGGTGGACTGACTCACCCGATTTTTAAAGGCGAGTTCAGCCAAGGGCAATGCATCACACCAGTCCTCCTGCGTAGCCAAGGACAAACATCTAAAAATCTGTTCCAAGGACTGATTGTTGCGTTGAATCTGCCCACTATTCTGGGGTGGTACGCAGCGGAGAAAGACAAATAAATACCCAAATACTCCAAAACTTAGCCACAAACCGCACACCTCTGTCAGACACCACATTCATGGGTACCCCATGCAAACGGACCACATGTTGTACAAACAATCTGGACAAGGTTTCCGCTGAAGGTAGTGCAGGAATTAACTCAATAGCACAATCAAAGGGTCTATGTGGCGGTAAGACTTCAGCCTCGCTTTCGGAGAACAAGTCCTCAAAGTCCTTCAGGTACTCCGGAATACCCTCCAGACTGACAGATGACACAGATACAGATTTACCGGGTTCAGACAATAAAGCCGATTTACAACATAGATCGATACAGTTAGGGCCCCATTGATCAATCTCCCCCGCCTCCCAATTGATAAATGGATTGTGGCGTTGCAACCAGAGTATTCCCAACACCAAACCAGCAGGCGGATTGTCCAGAACAAAAGCAACTTATTTTTTCCTCATGACCTGAGTCCACCTTAAGCGAAAAGATCTCTGTCACATAGAGAATCCCTTCTTTGGTGAGGGGTGAAGAGTCAATAGCCACCACTTTAATCAGAGTCTTAAGTCTAACTGTCCCTATCTTGCATTGTGATATTAACGGAAAGTTGACCAGGTTGATGGATGACCCGCAGTTCACAAAAGCTGTAGAGAAAGAAGGACAGCCGTCCACAAACAGTTCCACGTGCAGCAACGCTTTAGTAAATGAGGAAAAATGTACATGAGTGTCTGGGTAGCCTCCTCGATAACTACCCAGACCTAGTCATTTCCCACTGACTTGGTTGATGAGGGACAAGAGGGACCTTCTTCCAATGTCCAGACTCCCCACAATAAAAGCACAACTGTTTCTTGCGACGGCCTCTCCTCTCATTTTCTTTGAGGGCAAGAGCGCCAACCTCCATGGTTTTAGCAGTGGGAATAGCTTCAGTTCCACTGGGGAACATCGTTTCCAGTTGCATCAGCCCTCTTAACCGCAGTCTACAGTCCATACGGACAGCCTGGGTCATGGCATCCTCCAGAGAATCGGGTGTCGGGTGAAGTGCCAAGGCATCTTTCAGACGCTCAAAAGCTTGTGCAACAAAATATTAAGTTGAGGGTAGCATCGTTTCTGTCCAGGCCTATTTCATGAGTTTTATTTTTTTTTTAAATTCTGCGGAAGCATGGTTGAAAAGCAATGTCTGACTTTTATTTGTTCATTTTCATAGATTTTTTATTTATTATTACTTTTGTCAGATTCAAGTTATTTCTGTGACCAGTGTGGGTTTTTCTGTCATTAAACGAGGGGTACCAACAATTTTGACAATGTGTGTAGATAGACATAAGATCTCCATTTTTCCAGATTATTCCATTGATGCGCAAAAAAAGAGCGCAGTTTACATTTATATTGCGAGTCGTCATCCTCAATGGTATCCAATTTATTTAGTCAAAAAAGATATCTTGTCCTGAGTTGACCGCAATGACAAACAGATTAGGGCACCCATTAACTGATCCCGATGGACTCTGAAGATCTGTTCTATTCTAAGGTTTATTTAATCCGTAAACAAGTATGCTTCCATATTTTCATGCATTTACATAAATATTACACATGTAAACTACCCACATTGCAATCCAGGGTGAGTTTTAGAAAGATCAACCCTATCAAACTGCTCGGATATATATTATAAAAAGCACTGGGGCTATTTGCTTACAGAATTAGAGAATACTATTGACCTCTTACACCAATAAATGGCTTAATCTGCTGGTTGATATATAAGCCCCGGAAGCCATCCAGTGTAATAGTTAATTCTGCTTTTTCCATTTTTACAAGTGGGGGGGAAATTTTCTGAAGGGCACTACCACCTTGTCTGTTATGTTAAGTTTGTTCAACTCTTAGTTTTCGATAGATGTCCACAGGCATGATCTGATCAGTATGGTTAATATTTATAGTTATGTTGCATACAACAGAAGCCCTCTAAGAAATTCATCCAACTTATATCCCTACGTTGATTATGACTAATATACCTTTAGTCCTTTAATGTTAGAGCATTAAAAGACTCCGCTAAACAGAAAGCCATATTTGAATTTGTGAAACCCTACCAGAATCCCTGATTCTTTGTCTCAAAGAGATGCATTTACTATCTGAGAAAACATGATACTAAAGAGGTTTTCTGGGTTGGGCAGGGATTTCATGCTACCTGGTCAGCTTATTCTTGTGAAGTAAGTATTTTTATTAATCGAAATGACCCTTTTGGAAGCCACTCCACTGAAAAATATAAAGAGGGGAGATGCCTGTCTACTAAGGGAAATTGACAAATGTACCTTGCATTATTATAGCTGTTTTATGTCACTTCCCCTTACTTAGGACTAGTCATTCAGAAAGCAATTAAATTTGCAGCCCAGATCTGACATGCTCTTGGAATAATTATAGGAGACTTTAATAACATCATAGATATGTCTCTGGGCAGATTAACTATAAATCAGAATTATGTTGCCATAGGACGTATGCCCTTTGACAAATTACTTAGTAAAAATACAACTTGTAGATTTATGGCGTCTCTGGAATCCAACAACCAGACAATACTCTTAGTATTCCTGTGTTCATGGTGCCCTTTGCAGTATAAATCTGGTCCTGGGCAAACCTGTGGCCACTCTTCTACTTCACAATGTGAATTAATTTGAGGGCTATCAGATCATGCACCACATAGGATGACTCTCAAGTTAGTAGAAGATCATGAATGCTCCCCAAAATTACGGAATTTCAACTCATATTGTTTAAAGTTATCTACAACCAGTTCTGTCCCTTATCTGTTACAGGAGTTCTCCAATGTTAATTAGAGATGGCTTCTGCACTTACCATATGGGATAGTAAGAAAAAGATCTAGGGGAATTTCTGATAAAGGAGGTCAATATCTTTAAAAACTCATCTAAAAAAAGTGTAGGTAGTAAAGAAAATTATATTCATTGCGTGAAGAAAAAAAGAATCCAGCTCCAGAAATCTCATAAAACGAATGTTTATTGAAAATTCTTAAAATCTATTATAACAGCATAGTAGCCACTAACCTTATAGGGGGAGTTCACATTAGCAGACACGTTTCAGACCCTAAGGTCTTTAGCCATGACCCGACAGATCAGAGTAAGATTATTCTTCAAACTGAGCAATAGCAAAACAAACAACACATGCAAACCATAGCTAATAAGAAACTATAATGAAGAGGAATGTGCTCAGCATTTGCTAGTGGTCATCACAAGATCTCAACATGGATCTTCCTTCATTAATCAGTTGCAGAAGGATGAGTATACTAAAGCGCAGTCAACTCCGAACTACTCATTCTTCACAACCTTGTATAATTCTAAGGTTCACCTCATGCAGGAATCCCTACACTCAGGCTCAGGCTTAGTTGCTGAAGGGTTCCATTACAATGGAAGAGTTAGAAATCAAGTCCTTGCCTAAGAACAAAGCTCGTGGGGAGGACTGTTTGCCTGCAGTGGTGTTAAATTCATGTAAAAAAATTCTCCAACCAACTTAATTAGAGGTATATGAAGCAGCATTAAAGGAAAGTTGCTAGCCAGGTTCTATCAATAATACTGTAATAGTTGTCATCTCAAAACCCCCCTAAAACCTGCAATCTCCAGATTCTTACTGATCATCTTTACTGTTGATGGTAGACAAAAAGATTATGACAAACCAACTAACTAAAGTGATTATGTCAGTGATAAATCTTGATCTGGCTTCATTACGGATATGTCCACTGTCGTCAATATCAAGAGACTATTCCTTAATTTACTTCCTTCGGAAGAACAGGATTCTAAGGCTGTGGTGTCTCTCAACACAGCAAAGGCCTTTGATAGCTTTGAGTGGGCTTTTCTTTCACACAAATGGGATTTGGAATACAATTTATTTAATGGGCTCAATGTCACAATTTCTCCACTCAGTGTGGCAAGTGGCAGCTCCGCCGTCCAAACTGGGGCAAGATCATGCTGAGCTGTCAGTATATTGATAGACACTGAAAGAAGCTTTGTCCATTATTAATAATTTTGGTGCATTTTCAGGCCTTTTAATTAATTGGAATAAATCCACTGTTACGATGGTGGGACTTAAAAACCCTTCAACTGGTAAAGAAATTTAGGGTACTTTCAACATTTAAGTACCGTATATACCCATGTATAAGCCGAGATTTTCAGCCCATTTTTTAGGGCTGAAAGTCCCCCTCTCGGCTTATACGCGGGTCATATACGGGGGTCGGCGGGGAAGGGGGTGCGGGGGTGTCAGATCATACTCACCCCTCCGCCGGCGCGGTCTCTGCAGCCCCCCTGCTTCTCCCACGATCTCTGGCTCCTTCCTGCAGCTGTCACATGGCACCGCTCATTAAAGTCATGAATATGCATATATTCATGACTTTAATGAGCGGTAGCACGTGACCGCTGCAGGACTGAAGCGCTGCGGAGAGCGCCGGGAGAAGAGGAGAGGCTGCAGGGACGCGCGGCGGAGGGGTGAGTATAGTGATATTTACCTGTCCCTCGGTCTACCGCAGCACACTGCTCCCTCGGTCTGACTCCTCTGTGTGTGAATGATCAGGCAGAGGGCGCGATGACGTCGTTAGTGCGCGCCCCGCCCCTGCCAGATCATTCACACACAGAGGAGTCAGACCGAGGGAGCAGTGCGCTGCGGTGGACCGAGGGACAGGTAAATATCTCAGGTGCCGGGGTCCTGAGCGAGCGGTGACACCGGCACCTGTCCCCCATAGCGCGCCGGTGTCACCGCCTGCTCAGGACACCGGCACCTGGCCCCCAGCAACGAGAGGTGAGTATGTCTTTTTTTTTTTTTTTTTTGCAGCTGCAGCATATGAGGCCTATACTATGGGGCATAATTGTGCAGCATATGGGGCATAATATGGAGCATATGGGGGCATAATATGGAGCATATGGGGGCATAATCTGGAGCATATGGGGGAATAATATGGAGCATATGGGGGCATAAGCTGTGGAACATATGGGGCATAATCTGGAGCATATGGGGCATAATATGGAGCATATGGGGGCATAAGCTGTGGAACATATGGGGCATAATCTGGAGCATATGGGGGCATAATCTGTGGAACATATGGGGCATAATATGGAGCATATGGGGGCATAATCTGTTGAACATATGGGGCATAATCTGGAGCATATGGGGCATAATCTGTGGAACATATGGGGCATAATCTGTGGATCATACGGGGGCATAATCTGTGGAATATATGGGGGCATAATCTGGAGCATATGGGGGCATTATCTGTGGAGCATATTGGGCATAATCTGTGGAGCATATAGGGGCATAATCTGTGGAGCATCATATGGGGGCATAATCATTTTTCAGCCTAGGCTTATACGCGAGTCAATAAGTTTTCCCAGTTTTTTGTGGCAAAATTAGGGGGGTCGGCTTATACACGGGTCGGCTTATACATGAGTATATATGGTATCTAGGAATACAAATCAGTGAACAAGTTACATATTATGAAGTCCTTAATATAGACCGATAAATGCAAATAATGACGTTGATAAGCTTCCCATATCAGTAAGGATGCACGATTTATCAAAATGATCTGATGCCACAGGCCCTTTATTACTGCATAATATTCCAGTGTGGTTGCCTTATATTCTGAGAGTACAGTATATTCAGGAACTTTACTTAAAAAAATAACATCAAACAATAAGTTAGAAATCTAAAGTAGCCAAAATATGATGGAGGTCTAGCCGTCTTAGACTCCTGGCTACGTCTCAGAGAGCGGGGAGATTTTGCCTGCACTATCTCATTAGCACAAATGGCGGAATAAAGCCTAAACAAGGCAATTTTATTGGTTGGTTTAGATTCAAGTGGATTCTAAACCCTAGTTCTCTTTCATATGAAATAATGAGCAATACCCCATATTCCAGAAGCTTTGAATTTTGACACAAAGGGAATTGATAGAATAACAAAGTTGTTTAGTGACGGTAGTAATAGATTTTATCAGTACTTTCAGTTATGTCATGTGTACTCCACTCAAGACAAGTTGGCACCCTTTAGACCTTCTTTGCGTGCATCTATTATAGATATAGCATATAATACCGGTAGTACATGGTGAGTGATCTCTTTACAGTGCAAAAGTCTATTGGAGGCTACCCTTCAAAAGCTCAAGAATGGATCACCGAAAGAATTGGGCTCCATCAATGATAAATAGGTAGAAGTTTTACAGGGTATTTAAAAAGTCTCACTTAGTGAAGGCCACAGGCTTTCCAAATCTACCTCACACAAAGTTTTATTCAAAATGGGCCATGAGAGTGACTCAAAAGGTATTAGGTGCAATATGTCTTAGTTTGACCTGCTGCATGTTATGTGCAATTATTCCCTGCTTAGAAGACACTGGAGTGATCTGTTACATCTGATTAATAAAGTATATGAATGCCATCTGACACAATCAACAATATCAACGGACTTGATCAATTTGTCTATATAAAAAGAGGTACAATACAGAAATGTGATTATCTGTGGGAGTTTTGGCTGAAAAATTTAGGTCTTGCAATAATATCACTTATTATTAGAAGAATATTTAATCTAAACTAATTTTGTCTATCTGATAGACATGGTCTCTGGCCTTCCTCACTTCTTAAAATGGTAATTGTATAACATTTGTTTCATAAACCTTCATTGCTGCCACCATGGACAGTAACACTATGATGATCCCAGCCATGGGAATCTCCTCAACCTCCAAGGAGGCACTTACGGTATCCAGAATTTGGAAAATTCATGGGCTATGTATTAAAAGACTGATAATTGCATTATGATTATTTCTTGATGGGCGGTGGGTGAGGGCTGCTTTGCTTTAATCTTCTTGTTTAATGCATGGTATTATATTAAAGTGTTTTAAGTTTTTGTGACTTTTTTGTAATTTTTACTTTTCAAAGGCAGCTCTAACAGTCTGTCCTCTTTTCTCTTCCAATGATCAAATGTTCTGAGGAGAGAAGGTGTAATTGGGTGCAGATGCTTGCTGTAAGACATGTATTTTAAATAGTAGAAGAATTAGAAGCCGTGCAATTCACAGCTCATGTGATTTCAAGATTTGCCTTTGACATTACAACTCATGGTATTCTGAGAAGCAGAAGACAGGCATCGATATTTGGTATGTGTTTTTGACCAGAGGAAAAAAGAACATGGAGGTAAATAGAATAAAACGCTCACAAACTGCCTACGTTCAAAAATGTAGCATAAAAATAAAGCTGAAAAAAGCAATATGAGTGAAGCTAATTTGCTGACCATGATTTGATGAGCTAAAGGGTCCCGACTGTTACTTGCAGTATCCAAGCTGACACAGTTCAACATAGGCTTTAAAAATCACACCATACATTTATATTATGAGCACCAATAGGGAAAGTGACTGATGACCATGTCTGTAAAGCGCTGCAGAGAATGTTGGTGCAACAGAAATAAGCAAAATAATAGCAAAGAAAAATTATTTTGCAGAGCAAGACAGGTCCTCTTAGCATCACCCATGAGTCCAAAATGGGGTCACCTCTGTTAAACATAATAGAATAGAAGAATTCTAAGATGTGAAAATTCTTCTTCTAAGGTCTCTTTCAGAAATCCAACATTCAAGGTCCAAGTACAGACAGTGATGACTGGACCGACTGTGGGTCTCCAGTCCAAAACTCAACAGCCTCATGTATGTCGAGCCTCGTATATGCACAAGAGACTATTGAGTTCAGATCAGGAGAGCCGAGGATAGTTAGGAAATTACGTTCCGTACTTGGATCATGAATGTTGGACATGTGAAACAGGCCTAAGCCAGACAATTCCTTAAGCATCTATCAAATGTAAAAAGCAATGGAATTTTACCTGATTGACAACTTCAAAGTACACTGCGAGGGTTGTGGTAGGGCTGAGACCACCTATTTTCCACTGGCATGTGCCACCTGTACCAATTTCCTGGGAAACATAAGACATTATTTAATTACACATTATTCAAATCTAGAATATATGAAAGAGCAAGATATTTAAAAACATTTAATAGTAAGTTACATGACTAATATTTCTGTATCTTCATAAAATGCTTTTCAGTAGTTAAATGATCAAAATTTAATCAACATACTCTATTATGCACCCAGATGACGATAGCTGGAGCACATTATTGTTTTATGGCACTCACACAACAGGATCTCTCACAAAGTACTTCCTTGGTACTTGGTACTACTTGGTGAATCAATATAAGCAATTAAAAAACTGAAATGATAAAGTTTCTTTCTTCTAAATAGGTGTTTTCTTCCTGATAAAGAAGTTTGTTCAACTCTGAAGCGTGTAGAATAATAAAACTGCTCTTTGTTCAAGACCATCATCGCCATTGGGACATCTTCTTTACCAGGAGAGCAGCAGGATTATCCATATATTCATCTCTACTAATGCATTTTCTTTTACAGTTGATAAGGTCATATTCACAAGTTAAACATATTAACCAAGATTACATGCGAATACTACACTTTAATCCAAGCAAAATTCACGGCAATTCCACTGGCAATAGATCGAAATTGGGTTTTTAATCATCCATTCACCAGCTACGTGAAAATACTGTGCAAATTAACTCCTTTATGATCTATGTCGTACTCAGATGTGTCAGACACTTTGGTGCGGGTTCAGAAGCAGGGCTAGCTCCAAATAGGGTAGATGCCAACTATAGTGTGCCTTTAACAGCAGCGATCTGTGCGACCGCTCTATATCATTGAGAGCTCCATTTACTGTAGGCATAAAATCTGGCCTGGGAACATTAGTTTGGACCCCAACAAGAAAAATACGGTAATGGCAGAATTATGGTGTGTTTTTTCACCGCATTTTTTGCCATTTTCTCTTATATGGTATAATCAACCATGTCATTCAAATCTACAACTGGTCTTGCAAAAAGCAAGCCCTCACATGGCTACATCAGTGCAAAATTTAAAAAGTTATGGCTATTTAAAAAAAGAGGGAAAAATGAAACAGCAAAACAAAAATTAACTGCGCGGATAGGTGGTTAACGATCAAGCTAAGGGAAAGCAGGTGAACAGGATGCCCTCTATTATTCTGTCATTCATCCCATGAACACCATCTGATAATACAAGGCGAGGATTTATTGTCACCTAAATCCTCTGATCTCCAATTACTTTGGTCTGAGCTGGAGTACGTAATCTTCTCGACTTGCAGCATTCCGTCTGAATCTAGACCGCTGAGCCTATTTCTGGTTGCTTTTCTGCATGGATGATCCAGACCTTCTGTTGACAGGTGGCATCTCAATCTTTTCAAAGTTTCTGAGTGATGTCAACCTTGACCAATCAACTGTCATTACTGTCTCTGCCCATCTCTAAATTGCAAATATGCAGCTTAGTAGCCATACATTGTGCAAGCTTGTGTTTCTGGAGATATGTACCCCATACATTGTTTCAAGGGCTCTTTCACTCAGGGTGGATTGATTTAAAATCACGCCGATTTAAATCACGATTTAAATCATGATTAAATCAAATGATTTTTTTCTATTTAAACAGATCGATTTAAATCATAGATTTCAATCATGATTTAAATCACTGATTTAAATCAAAAGATTTTTTTAATATAAATCACGATAAAATCTAAAACTTCAATCGTTATTCAATTAACTCCCACTTCTAGCTTGGTTTCACTTTCTGTAGCTTGGCTTCAGTTTCTTTTTCCATTCAGTTGACATGCCCAAACTTGTTGGATAGTCATCAGCAGTACTTGGCTGTAGTAACAATCAAACTTCAGAATGATCTGCGTGAGCCATGGCAGGTCGTAAGAGAGACCCTATTGGGTTCATTTTGTTGAGATTTCAGCAAGCTTGAAAGAAGGTGGGAGAGCAAGTGCAAATACTGTCAAGGATATCCAAGGACTGGTTTGCTGTTTGAAATCACATTATGAAAACGCAACCGAAGGGAAATGAAGATGTTGATAGTGATACAACTAATGTCAATGAACCCCACAGCTTCTATGAACCAGACCCTAGCACTAGTGGTAAGTCTGCAATTACAACCTATTTTAACAGACGTTTTACTGGGATGGTTTTAAGTCTATGAAAAGAAAAATTTCTGCACTTGTTCTGGAGTATAGATTTAAATTTCTGTTAAGGCAATATTCACAGAAGATTAACGTTAAGTAAAAATAAAAGTGTGTATACGCTATTTTTTTTTTATTGTAGGCTACAATTCACTTTTGAGTCTGCCAAATTGACCATTTTTTAAAAAACATTTAAAACTTGTGACATAATTTTTCAGTTGCTCTGATATTACTAGTATCACGCAACTTCACCGGAAACTTGAGTAGCATAACTTTTGAGACAGCCCTTATAGGACGAGGACATTACATTGTTCAAAAGTTTGTTTCAAATATTTTCGTATATTCTTCAAATACGCAGTCGAATTATTATTTTTAATTACTGTGCTTTCAGGTCAATAGGTTTGTGTGCACGTGCAATCATATCTGGGTACAACTTCAAAAAGCAGCCAACAAAAACTTTGCGTGCAAAGTGTAGAAAAATTCCTCATTAAAGACTACGACGAGCCAAAAGAACATTTTGATGAATTAATTGCTAAATTCATGTTTGCAACCATTCTTCTTCCGACTAGATGAACACCATTGTTTGTACAAATGATCGAAGGAATAAGACCAGGCTACAAACCACCAAGTAGATTTGATATTCAGGAAACATCTTCAGGCTGTATACGACAAAGAAAGAGCGGCTTGTACAAAATATTTGAAAGACAAAGTTGTTAACTGAGCTTGGATGGTTGGAGCAACATCCACAACGACCCATAATTTGCACTTGTGTCACAACAGAAGATGGGAAACTTACTTACAGACACATCAACACATCTGGAATTCACATACTGCTGATATTTACTTGAAATTGCTAAGAACATCAATTCACCAATGCCAAAGACAAAGTTTTGCTTGTGTACAACTGTTAAAAATTGCTATTTAAAAAAAAAAAAAATCTGATTTAAATCAAAAAATCCGATTTAAATCAAAAAAATCGATTTAATCAAAAAATCGATTTTTTTTAATTTTTAAAAAAAATCATGATTTTTATCCACCCTGTTCTCACACAGTATGTCATACATGTGGACTCTAATTGCGTTTAGGCATGCTGCAGGGCTCAGGAAGGGTGGAAAGGAGCATTTGAATTTAGGAGCACAAATAGTGCAGGATTGGTTTTTGGGTGCCATGCATGTTTGTATGCTATACAGACTATGGTGTTACTACAGGGGCATGTGATTTAAAAGTAATCAGGTTAATTCTGAGGTTTCCGTAGCATTTGAGGTGTGTAACATTGAGGTACGTCAGCTAAGAAAATTAAGGATAGCACTGTCTCTCCACTGTATACGATAAATGAAAATTAAATGGGTTATATCCATGCCTTTAAAATCAAACTCTATGACCTCAAGTTCCAGTATCTAGTCAATATTACAATAACATTGGACACATATAGTGTCAAAAGAGATAATCAACTTCCCATGTAAACGGTAGAGACTCAAAAGGCAATGACGATCCTTGACAAGGGTTGGAACTTTTTATTTTGGCCAAACTTATCAATTAATACCTCATGTACATTTTCATCTGTGCAGAATGAAGCCTGCCTTATAATGATGGAGTGGGAAAATAAGGTGTTTGTCCTTGTGGGAGCCATTCATAGAGCTGGACAGCCCGCGCTAATTTAATAGCATTGGCATGACAATAACCTGTCAGTAGAGATGGGCGAACCTGAACAGTAAAGTTCGGCGTCCGTACTGAGCACCTACTGTTCGAGCATGGACACCGAACATGCACGTCACCAGGAAGTCCGTGTTATTCTTCGGGTTCGGCCCCCCCGAACACTGGGTGCTTGTCGCACTGTTATGTGCGTGACAGGATGGCAAAAACTCCTTCTGCTCGGCGGTAAAATCATTACCACCGGTCAGACAGAAGCAGTTCCCATGCTGTCAAATTAAAAGTTTACCTCTGGTCACTGGCGTGGGCTGATGGGACTACTGCTCCCATCAGCGTACGCTGGCTGCTACTAATATCAGCGAGAGCAGGAGCGGCTGATGGCTGTATTCATCAGCCGATGCCTGCGCTTTAAATAAATAATTTAATTACAGGTTCCCCTGTATTTTTGATAACCAGCCAGGCAAAAATGACAACTCGGGGCTGGAACTCTCAGCAAGGTTGAGTATGAAGAATAGAGGGGTCCCAATGCAGTTTTTTTTTTAATTATTTAAATAAGTAATTAAAAAAAACAACATGGGCCCCCTATTTTTAACAACCAGCCTTGCTAAAGCAAATAGCTGGGAGCTGGCATTCTTAGGCTGGTAAGGGGCCATTGATATTGCCCCCCCCAGCCTAAAAACAGCAGCTTGCATCTATTAGATGCGCAATTTCTGTCGCTTTGCCTGGCTCTTACCACTTGCCCAGTGGCGGTGGCAAGTGGAGTTCATATTTGTGTTGATGTCACCTTTCTATTGCCCGGTGACATCAAGCCCACGGTTTAGTAATGGAGAGACGTCTAAAAGACACCTATCCATTACTGATTCTATAGTTATATTGTAAATAAACACAGAGCCAGAATAAAGTGCTTTAATTGAAAGAATGACACATACTCCTTCTAAATTAAACCATACTCATGTCATCACCCATTCCATTGAAGCCATTGTCTCCTGTAATAAAACAAAGATAAAAAACTACCATATCCCTCATCTGTCTGTCGTTCTGTCCCACGCCATAATCCATGTTTGGGGGCAAATTTTTCAACCTGGACGGTGCCATGATGCGACTGTCCAGGCTGAGAACTTATGAGAGAATGAGCAGCTGACAGCGCAGCTTCAGTGACTAGAGGTGACATCATCGAAGTTACTGCCAGTCACTGAGGCTGCGTTCCCAGCCGGGCCCTTGAACTGAGGTGACCTCAGTGAGATCCCCCCTAGCACAGTGAGAAAAAGCCTCATGGCAGTTCACCGGGACAAATTTCTACTAGTGAACTGCGGAGAACTCTCTTAGCTCAGCGCTGCAACGTGATACTTGCCCTGTTTCCCGGATTACTTCTAATGGTGAAGACGATGGGGCCGCATACCTTGCCTTAGCTACTGAATACGCCCTCTGTCTGTACCCTTTCCTCATCCAGGGGAGTAGTAGTGTAACGTAATACACTAACCAGACTAACAAGGTAATACAAACTCACACAGACAACAAGGGAATGCATCGGGGAGGGGAGGATGGATTAAACCAAAGTAGGAGAAGAAAGAGAATTATCACACACTCAAAACCTATCACAAGTCAAAGATAAATCCACCAAACACCTTATCCAACAAAAACACCAACAACCACCAGCCATGCAGCATAAGTTTGCTCTGACAATGAGTGCAAGCCAGGACCCAGAATATATAGGAGATCTTTGGGAGTGGCTAACAGTACACAGCTGAGAGCCTTAATGCAGGAAAGCTTCCAGAACCTCTCAAAGGAGCAGATCAATCCCTGCACTGCTAAGAGAAAGTTGCACCGTTTAATATGAAGGTGAAGTGCTTCTAATCAGTGCAGGAGTAAGAGAAATCAGACACTGTGGTCTTCTGGCTCCTCTCTGCGAAGGTAAACCCGTGTCAGCCTGTCTTCTTCGTTTCCATTTTTTTTTAGGTCTATCTCCCTCTGTAGATCCCTTACAACTTTGATATGGCTTTATTATGAATGGATATACAGAGTACGTCAAAGCAAGAGACATCCTTCCAGAAGTAATGTAAGATGCTATTGAAAGAAGTTATAATTTTTTTCACTTTTAAATGCCTATTGTGTTGTTTCATACAGGAACACGCCTCTAAAAAAAACTTACATTTTCAGAAACACAAGATCCCTTGGCATTCAGAGACATACAAGGTCCAATTGCACCGGAAATCTTGATTTCTCTAGAAGTCTTTAAAGAAAACAAGGAAAAAAGTACACGTAAGGAAAACCTCATAGATACTTCTAAAAAGACCCCCAAAAACATAGTAATACATATACTACAAATAATAACATTTTAAAGGGGTTCCCTGGAATGGGAAAAAAGATAAATTACCCCACAAATTCTAAAGCAATTTCTCCTGATTATGGCGATAGTTCACATGTGGAAAACTACTGTTTGGGTGCATGGCAGAATTCGGAAGGAAAAAAGGGATATTTGACTTTTGTAGCGCAATTTTGGCTGAACTAAAATGCAGATGTCATTACGCATTTGGAGAGCCATTGAGGTGACAAAATAGCAGAAACCTTCTCACACATGACCCAAGTTTGGAGTCTATATGCCTCTAGAAATTCAAATTAGAGATGTAATGACCTTTTGGGCCACAAATGTACTTCACTTAAGTTTATAACATCGGGATGTGAAAATGAAATATTCCATTTTTTCACAAAAATGTTATTTTAGCTAAAATGTTTCATTTTAGCAAAGGGTAGTAGGAGACGAAGGACCTTACAATTTGTTACCCATATAATTCTGACTACAACAATACAATAATATGTGATTGGCATCTAGTATTCAGGCACACTGCAGAGCTCAGAATACAAAAAGTACCATCTTGACATGCAGATTTTTCTGGAATAGCATAGGGGAGCTATGTATGCAAAGTTCAGGTTTCTTAGGGTATGCTTCACAATAATAAATTGTGTCCTTTTGTATACCCCTGTTTGGAGTATACTCTGAACCTTTTCTGTGTTCTTTCCTTCCTTGTAGCTTGGGCTACCTCAGCAGGCAAATGTTGCCCTGGTACAATATGGGCACCACACCGTCATTTACAGAAGTAGTGGGACCCCTACTTTCCTTACTCCAAAATATGAGAACCTTGATAACTACTCTACACAAGCCACTAAGGAAACTCAATGTCTCCAAAAATTCAATATAAACAGCACAAAAAGGCAGCAGCACTCACCTGCCCAGATCTCAGAACAAATGTACTACAGGGTGCAGCCAGCCCATAAAGCAAGATGTTAGCAGCACAGGTGCAAAATACCATATTAAACAGCCACTCTCCACATACCCATTCAAGGAGGGGTTGACTGCTTAGTATACAATTGCACAATAGAGGCCCGCATAGGGTGCCGTTCACACAAGGATACTGCACAGTGTCTGGTTCACAGCCTATTAGTTACGCCCCTACTATTCGACTAGGCGGGCAGGCAAGTACACTCTCCATGCGCACCAGTGTGAATACCCCTCATGCGAGATCAAAACGTGCTTGGGCTTGATTGCACCCGAAAAATAAAGTGCAAAAAATACAAAAATAGGGGGTATTAGTTAATATTTTGGCCAAAATCCGTAAGCTTGTAACCTGCGCCAAAGGTCCCCACGCTTACAAGTACCTACACTACACTATCAAACAAGCCACTAAAGGAGACTCAATGTCTCCAAAAATTCAATATAAACAGCACAAAAAGGCAGTAACTCACCTGCCCAGATCTCAGAACAAATGTACTACAGGGTGCAGCCAGCCCATAAAGCAAGATGTTAGCAGCACAGGTGCAAAATACCATATTAAACAGCCACTCTCCACATACCCATTCAAGGAGGGGTTGACTGCTTAGTATACAATTGCACAATAGAGGCCCGCATAGGGTGCCGTTCACACAAGGATACTGCACAGTGTCTGGTTCACAGCCTATTAGTTATGCCCCTACTATTCGACTAGGCGGGCAGGCAAGTACACTCTCCATGCGCACCAGTGTGAATACCCCTCATGCGAGATCAAAACGTGCTTGGGCTTGATTGCACCCCGAAAAATAAAGTGCAAAAAATACAAAAATAGGGGGTATTAGTTAATATTTTGGCCAAAATCCGTAAGCTTGTAACCTGCTCCAAAGGTCCCCACGCTTACAAGTACCTACACTACACTATCAAATAAAGCCACTAAAGGAGACTCAATGTCTCCAAAAATTCAATATAAACAGCACAAAAAGGCAGCAGCACTCACCTGCCCAGATCTCAGAACAAATGCACTACAGGGTGCAGCCAGCATATAAAGCAAGATGTTAGCAGCACAGGTGCAAAATACCAGATTAAACAGCCACTCTCCACATACCCATTCAAGGAGGGGTTGACTGCTCAGTATACAATTGCACAATAGAGGCCCGCATAGGGTGCCGTTCACTGTTATGTTTCGGTAGCTGAGGAGTGCAGGTAAAAAAGGCAATACACCAGAGCAGTTGGAATCTATGAGATTGCAGTACCCTGACTAACCACCACAACTAGAGGCAGCCGTGGAGCGTTCCTACGTTGGTCCTAGACGCCTCGTCACAGCCTGAGAAACTAACTACACCTAAAGATAGAAAGAGGAAAGCTATCTGCCCCGGAGCAGATCCCCAAAGAACATAGAAAGCCCCCAAACATGTAATGGCGGTTAGACAAGAAGAAATACTGACACAGACAGAAAATAGTATGAGCAAACGTTGGGGCCCAAACTACCTAAATAGAAAAGGATAGGAAGGGCACTTACTGCAATCCCAAAAAACCCTGAAAAGCACCAACTCTACTAATTTCAAAAACACCTGAGATCACACGACCTCTACCACCTAAATTAGTTCTCTGGTGTAACAAAATCAAAACAGCAGCCACTGAAAAAACTGGAAAAAGCAAATGTACAAACATCAGTGGCTGAACTAAACTGAGAGGGCAAAAGCCCCCGGAGGGGACCCTGAAGGCCCCCACAGAAGTGCAGGACAAAATGCAAAAATCAAGCACAAAAACAAAAAGAAGAAAATGTCTTATCTGTTAGCAGGAGATGCAGACACGACACAGCAGGCTACAAAGGAAACAGGAATCAAGGATTGAGACCAGAACAATTGATCACCGGCAACCCTGATGGGAAGGCGACTCCCTTATATAAGACCAGTCAGTAACACCTGATTCCCAATCCTCACAATCTTCACTGGACAGTCCAGTACCGCTTGTAACCACCAGAGGGAGCCTCTGCTCAGAACTCATTTCAAGTCCATTCACAACAGTTCACACAAGGATACTGCACAGTGTCTGGTTCACAGTCTATTAGTTACGCCCCTACTATTTGACTAGGAGGGCTGGCCAGTACACTCTCCATGCGCACCAGTGTGAATACCCCTCATGCGAGACCAAAACGTGCATTTGTTCTGAGATCTGGGCAGGTGAGTGCTGCTGCCTTTATGTGCTGTTTATATTACCCTTGATAACTACCTCCTTAAACTGAAGACTGCATAAAAGCATTGAGCAGTGCCATGTGTACAATGTGCACAGCCAGCTTTTTGTAACTTACTTTTGCTTCCTATGTGGCACTCTATGGTTTTAGGACCTGATCTGAGAAATCTACACCCCTCCACAGATTTTTTATAATCCAAGATAAAATTTGGCTTTGGGACTTCTGTTGTAATACCTCAGATGATGACGGATGCGGTCAAGATAAGGACATTCCTCTTGTCCTTGTACTTGACCACCAGCATGTTGTCGCTGCATTGGGCTCTGGTTTTGTCCTTTCTCAGCAGCTGCCCAATTAACGGTTTAGGAGGGCCTTTCTGATTTTTTCACATGGTGCCATATGCATCAGTAATTCTGGCAGAGAGAGTTAAATAGTGGGATGCTGGAGTACCAAATCTCACACAATTTTCCCACTCGCTCTTAGGACAGTGAGCATTCCGGGGTGGAATTAGGGTGTCTCTCCCTTCATAAACCCCAAGTCTGTGGGTGTGGCCTGAGGAATTTTTGCAAAGCGTGTACATTTTGATTCTGTACTCCCTCTTACTGGGCAGGCATTATTGGAATTTTAGCTTCCCTTTGAAATTAATTAGAAACAAACAGGGAAAAATAAAGTGCGCCAAAAATTGAGCATGGATGCTCAGCGCAGAATGTAATTGGGGGAGAGGACTGGGAGGGCGAGAACAGGGAAAGGGAGCTGTGACTGATGCTACTGCTGTGATCACAGATGAGTCACACAGAGCAAATAGCATGGGAACAGAAGATCTGAAATTCTGGACCGCAGAAGGATGTCAGCCACGGGCCGCCATTTATTTTTCGCGGGTACACACACAAAGGATCTACATATTCACTGTCCATGCCATTTCTGAGTGAAATATGGTGTGCAGAGTTGTGATCATTATATTACAGAAACCCTTTTGGCTCAGATAGGTCATTCAGCACTGACTGATCAATTGGAGCCAAAACGGTTAATAAACAAAGATGGCACTACGACCACCATCCCCATTTTACTAAAGATGTTTGGTGCCATCAGTTCTCTAAGTTTTAATATTTGGGTATTAACATAACACAAATAAACGGTTATGGGAGATTACATCTCACCCCAGTTTTTACTAAATTTAAATATAAAATTGGAGCCCAGACTAAATTGCTATTGTCAGTGGTGGGTCACATTAATTTACTTAAAATTATATGGATGCTTCAACTGCTATACTTTTTACACAATTCCCCCTAACTGGATAGCCCAAAGATACTTTTTTAAAATGAACTGCCTGTTCAGGAATTAATCTGGAACAAGAAAACTCAAAGAATTAGGCCACGTTCACATATCCAGCATTTGGTGACTATTTTACATCAGTATTTATAAGCAAAAAACATGACTTGTTATAATGTGTTGGAGGGAGAGGTTGGGACGTGGGGAATCTGTCTTCCTCCTGTCGGTAAATGTCCTTAAATGTGAAAATTTTTAATAAAAACACATTTGATTTAAAAATGATGTGTGTGCCAATCACAGCAATTGCAGATGTGTGTGTGGGGGAATGCCCGCCTGGGTGATGATTAGATATAATCTGCAGTTAGGAATAACAGTGATCTTTACTCAGTCACCGTGCGATTAAGCACAGTGACCAATTCTTGCAGCGCCATACATGTACGGTGGCTTATGGGAACTTATTTCCTGCTGCGTCGTACGCGGCGGACGCCAGAAAAGAGTTAAACTTCATGTATGAAAGATGAAAAATAGAATTAAAATGTGCCTGGTCAGGAACAGAGGCCTACAGCCGGGTATTGTACTTGGTAAGGGCATAAAAACTGCAAATTTTTCAGCAAATTTCACATATTTTCATAAATACATTAAATGCCAAACACATTGACCTAAATTTACTGCTAACATAAAATGCAATGTGTCATGAAAAAAAAAAGAATGCAAGAATCACTAGGATGTGTATAGGAAAGATGTGTA
Source organism: Oophaga sylvatica (assembly GCA_033576555.1). Classification (NCBI taxonomy): domain Eukaryota; kingdom Metazoa; phylum Chordata; class Amphibia; order Anura; family Dendrobatidae; genus Oophaga; species Oophaga sylvatica. The sequence continues at coordinate 463,958,077 of JARQOD010000001.1, forward strand.
TCTTCGTACCGTGTTAGCCAGTAGATAGAAAAATATTTAGACTTGAGAGTCCTCAGTGGTTGATACCTTTTAATGGCTAACTGAAAAGATGGTAACAAATTGCAAGCTTTCGAGACTACTCAGGTCTCTTCATCAGGCGAAGACTAATACAAAATCTGAAGAATCACATATTTATACACAAGAGGACACAGGAATAATGCAATAGGTAAGACATGTGACGTGAAGTTCTGCTTCACGTCACATGTCTTACCTATTGCATTATTCCTGTGTCCTCTTGTGTATAAATATGTGATTCTTCAGATTTTGTATTAGTTCAGCCTGATGAAGAGACCTGCGTAGTCTCGAAAGCTTGCAATTTGTTACCATCTTTTCAGTTAGCCATTAAAAGGTATCAACCACTGAGGACTCTCAAGTCTAAATATTTTTCTAGGATGTGTATAGGTATTCCAAAGTTATTACATTATAATGTGACACATGTGAGATTTGAAAAATATAAGGCTAAAACTAGCTGATGAGGGTATAGGTTAATGTGGATGATTCATGGTGTCATAAAGCAACATATTTATTATTTGTAATCCTGCCTGAAGAAGGAGCCTGTGTGCTCAGAAAGCTTGCAAAAATATAATTTTCTGGTTAGCCAATAAAGGTATCACTCTAAGAATACTCTTGTCATTTTTGGACGGAAAAGTATTCACATCGATTTTTCTCGCTAACACGGTACCACAATATAATTTGTTATTGTACATCAACATGTTTCATTCAAATTTTACCTTAATTTCCAAAATACCACCAAATGACATCTTGAAGTTGCCTTGTGCATCCTTAGTAAAAACCCTTTGAAACGTTTGCTTGAAGAGAGATGTGTTAAAAGAGTCTCCCATTACCATGTATCCACTGTATATATAAAAGAAAAAAAAAAGTTTAATAAAGTATACAGAATAGGGGAGAAGTAGTGTGCTAGACAAGCCAAATGTGCAGGTGTTCTTAATGTTCTCAATGGGAAGAGAAGAATAATCTGCTGTATATGTCAAATGTGTAATCATACGGAGCAAGCGAAAGGGCTGTTGATAGTTTAGATACAACTGTCAATTCCTGAATGCAGCATTTAAGTGGGGAGTTATATCAGATTTTTATCCAAATTTGGTCCGAGTTTCATCAGTTTTTTGTGGATGAGAGACAAAAAAAAAAGTTTTTCCATCTTCTCCTATCTAGCAGTCCGTGAAAATTACACAGCACATGGTTGGCATCTGACTACGGTCCGATTATTTTATGGGCCCATAGACTTACCTTCGCAATTTTAATCTGACACTCAGATCAATATCCGAAATATCTTTACAATCACAATGAGCCCTAAGTAATATGATTCTGAAATAGTTTTCTGATAACTTGATTTGGAGGTATGATTAACCCCTTCGTGATTAGACCTAAAAGGGCCTTAATGATGGTCAGATTGTAGCCATAACTACACGTTTTCTGAGTGTTTTTTTGCGACATCTTTGCCATCAGCCTTTTTTTTTTTAACGCCAGAAGAATGGGCAGATCACTTCTTTTAACCACTTGGCATGTTTGGAAACCTGTAACAATTAAAAGAAGCTCAAAAGACTGAACATATGAGCAGCAAGTGGTTTTTACATAAAAATGTCTCATGCCGCAGCAATTTTGTCGTACTAAGCCTACAAAATAGAAGAGGCGGTTCACAGTGCTACCGTCTGGCAACCGCGTAATACTGATGTGGCTGCTGAACTATAAGTTGATTCCCTCATCTTTCCAAATTATACAAATCATATAAAGGCCTGAAATAAATTTATTCCTCATGTGTACACGTGGGCCGACTTATACTGATAAATAACCCAATAGTTTTATAGAAAGTTCTATTCTATATACAGGTAAATGAAAAAGACTGAATTTAAAATCTGTAGTTACACTCTATGAAGAAATCTCTAGGCCTGAACCGACCAAAGGTCACCTGACCTGAAGAAGCAGTCTCATAGGCATATACAGTTGTGCTCAAAAGTTTACATACCCCAGCAGAATTTTTGCTTTCTTGGCCATTTCTCAGAGAATATGAATGATAATACCAAAACTTTTTCTCCACTCATGGTCAGTGGTCGGGTGAAGCTATTTATTGTCAAACTACTGTGTTTTCTCTTATTAAATCATAATGACAACCCCAAACATCCAATGACCCAGATCAAAAGTTTACATACCCTGGTGATTATGGCCTGATAACATGCACACAAGTTAACACAAATTAGTTTGAATGGCTACTAAAGGTAACATCCTCACCTGTGACCTGTTTGCTTGTAATTAGTGTGTGTGCATAAAAGCTGAGTTTCAGGGATCCAGACAGACTCTTGCATCTTTCACCTAGCCACTGACGTTTCTAGATTGTGAGTCATGGGGAGAGCAAAAGAATTGTCAACGGATCTACGAGAAAAGGTAGTTGAACTGTATAAAACAGGAAAGTGATACAAAAAGATATCCAAGGAATTGATAATGCCAGTTAGCAGCGTTCAAACTGTGATTAACAAATTGAAAATCAGGGGCTTTGTAAAAACAAAGCCATGGTCAGGTAGACCAACAAGAATTTTGTTCACGACAGCCAGGAAAATTGTTCGGGATGCAAAGAAAAACCCACAAATAACATCAGCTGAAATACTGGACTCTCTGAAAACTAGTGGTGTGGCTGTTTCAAGATGTACAATAAGGAGGCACTTGAGGAAAAATGGGCTGCATGGTCGAATAGCCAGAAGAAAGCCATTACTGCCCAAATGCCACAAGGTATCTCGCCTACAATACGCAAACCAGCACAGAGACAAGCCTCAAAACTTCTGGAACAAGGTAATTTGGAGTGATGAGAACAAAACTGAATTTTTTTGGCCACAACCATAAATGGTACATTTGGAGAGAGGTCAACAAGGCCTATGATGAAAGGAATACCATTCCTACTGTAAAGCACGGAGATGGATCGCTGATATATTGGGATGTGTGAGCTACAAAGGCACAGCAAACTTGGTCAAAGTTGAAGGAAAAATAAATGCAGCACGTTATCAGCAAATACTGGAGGTAAATTTGCAATCATAAGCCTGGAAGCTGCGCTTGGGACGTACTTGGATGCTTCAACATGACAACGATCCAAAACACAAGGCCAAGTTGACCTGTCATTGGCTACAGCAGAACAAAGTGAAGGTTCTGGAGTAGACATCTCAGTCTCCTGACCTCAATATCATTGAGCCACTTTGGGGAGACCTCAAGTATGCAGTTCATGCTTGCCAGCCCAGGAATTTACAGGAACTGGAGGCTTTTTGCTAAGAAGAGTAGGCAGCTTTACCAACTGAGAAAATAAAGAACCTCATCCACAACTACCACAAAAGACTTCAAGCTGTCATTTATGTTAGAGGGGGCAATACACAGTATTAAGAAATGGGGTAGGTGAACTTTTGATCAGGGTCATTTGAATGTTTTGGGTTGACATTATGATTTAAAAAGAGAAAACACAGTAATTGAGAATAAATCGCTTCACACAACCACTAACCATGAGTGAAGAAAAAGGTTTTGGTGTTATCACTCATATTCTCTCAAAAAAAGGCCAAGAAAGCAAAAATTCTGCCGAAGTATGTACACTTTTGAGCACAACTGTAAACGGCTCTTATTTGGGGTCAAGTGGCCAGTAGTCCATTCGGGCATTGCAGTGTATACATGGATCAGACCCTGAAATCAGATGTAAGAATACAGCCTTAAAGGGATATTTCCATCTCCAAGATTCTATCCTAATATGTAGTAGTTGTAATAATTATAATAATAGTAAATACCTCTAATTAGAAATGTAGTATAGTTTTTCTGATTCACTATGTTTCCTTCCTCATGTGCAGGCATTGCAGGATCTTAGGCATCCATGGTTACGACTGATATAGTAACAGTTAGCTAGTTGCTAGTGGTCGAGGATAACTAAGGTCCTGCAATGCCTGAACATGAGGAAAGAGACATAGTGAATCAAAAAAACTATACTACATTTATAATTGAAGGTATTTGCTAATATTATTATTACACCTACTACATATTGGGATAGGATCTTCGAGATGGGAATACCCATTTAAGCCTCATTTAGACATCTGATTTCTGCACTGGCCGTGGGTCCGATTACTGAAACATGACAGCCTCATGCTTGTGAGGCTGTTCATATTTGCGATCAGAAGACTCACGGCCAATGGCAAAGTACTGGAGAAGATATATGTTTCAGTGAGGCTATTAGCTTCAGTGATTTGAAACCCAAAAGTTTACTCCAGCAGACTATGTGTTGAGAGGGTTAAATCGTCCATTTTAACCACAGAGTGGGTGGGAGGTTGTCCACCTTATCTCCTCTCCAGGGTGTGGTCTGGGCTTAAATAGTGGGCCTCCTGAGGCATTCAGTGTTCAGTGTGTCTGGAACGGCTATTTCCAGAGAAGTGTTCATGTTTGTGCTAACCTGAACTGTGTGTTTTGCTAACCCTGAGAGGGCGGATCCCCTGTTACCACAAGGACTGAGCTTTGTGTTACCATTTTGTTTTGTTTTCCTGCTTTTGCCCAAAAGGCCGTGTTTATTTTTTCTTCACCATGGTTTAAGCCGCATATATAATAAAGCAGTGAAGGTCTTAAAGAGACAGTGTTCCTGTGTCTGCCTGCGTGTACACCTGAGTGAGCTGATCTACCACAACAGGTTTGAAAACATAATTCAGGAAGATCAAAGCATATGATATAAAAAAAAGTTCAAGTGTTAAATATATAACTTGGCTTTCTGTATTGTATGGCGCCTTTTATTACCCAGTAAAGTTCGGACAGCATTTCATTTCCAAGACTCCAGTCTGATCTAGCGCACATGCATAGATGTCAATCACATGACCAGAAGCAGCAGCCCGGGTTGCCAGTCCTTCAAAATGCTGCCAAAGAAAGATAGACCATAGATATTTATTTTACTCCCCACAACAAAGATACAAGAATGGCAGCAACATTTCTGTGTATAACTTTATTATTTTTGGATTTACCTTAGCAGTCATGCCCTGTTCACATTGCGTTTCTGCAGTGCATTTGGGAGTTTCTCCTGAATCCCTCTTAAAATGAACCACTGATGAGGTCACAGAATGGAATGACAGGAACTCAGTTCAAATGAATGTTTCTTTCTGAAAGTGTCTGTCTTTTTAGAACGGCACAGAAACGGGGTCTGCTATGTTTCTGTGTTCATCTGAAATCACAGACACTTTCAAAAGACATAAGCATAATTCATTTAAACTCCGTTTGCGACATTGCAGTCCATTTCCCTGTCTGGGTTGATCTGAACCCTATTTTTTTAGCAAGACCTCAGGCAGAATGCCAAAATGCACTGTAGGCACGCAGTGTGAACAAGGCAAAGTTGATTTAAAATTGTTACACTCATCTATGTACTATATAGTACAGACCAAAAGTTTGGACACACCTTCTCATTTAAAGATTTTTCTGTATTTTCATGACTATGAAAATTGTAAATTCACACTGAAGGCATCAAAACTATGAATTAACACATGTGGATTTATATACTTAACAAAAAAGTGTGTAACAACTGAAATAGGGATTTTTGTGTACTCACCGTAAAATCCTTTTCTCCGAGACGTTCATTGGGAGACACAAACATGGGTGTTATGCTGCTGCCACTAGTAGGACACTAAGCTAATACACAAAGAAGATTGGCTCCTCCTCCGCAGTATACACCCTCTGCTGGCTCCAGCCTGAACCAGTTCGGTGTAAAAGCAGTAGGAGAAGATCAACATCATATCAAGGTACGATCATTCACATAATATCAGTGATCACCACATCGGCTGAAAGAGACAAACAGAAGTCGTTAGACTAAAAAAGGTGGGTGCTGTGTCTCCCAATGAGCGTCTCGGAGAAAGGATTTTACGGTGAGTACACAAAAATCCCTATTTCTCCTTCGCCTCATTGGAGACACAAACCATGGGACGTCCTAAAGCAGTCCATGGGTGGGAAACAGCACGACAGCCGAAATCTTAATATACGCAGCGAATAATGTGGTGTGCAGATGCGCTGCTGTCGATTGCAGAAGATATCTGCTTAAGGGTAGCCTTGCAAAGGCTTAAGTGTAATGGTAAATTAACGTGAGAAGACTGGACCAAGTTGCAGCCTTGCAACCTTACTGTATCGACGTTCGGGACAGAATGACCTAGGACGCCTGTACTGATGTAGTGGAGATTACTCTGAGGTTCGCAGGGATAGGAGACCTCAGAATCGGAAAGCTTCTTAAATTGGAGAACAGATATATCTGGCTACTGCAGTTTTATTTTTTTTTAAAAAGGCAGGTAGGCCTTTCCTGTGTCACTCTGGAAACATAGAGAGAAAAAACCTATTTGGAGAAAGGCGCTGTTCTGGAAGTGTTTGTTACAGCCACCAGAAAGGAAGCTTTCCAAGAAGGAAGAATGATAGATACATCTTACAGGAGTTTGAAGAAGACTAGTTGTAAAGCACCTGGGATCAGAAGAAAACAGGGTGGATAGCATTGAGAGAAAACAGTGCCAGGCTTGAATGGAAACCTTTTGGAGGGACTCCCAATATGTACGAAATGGCAAACACAAGTGGAAAACAACGTGGTTGTTAAAACCACCAAGGGAACAAAGCTTTCTCGGATACGATGGAAAATACGCCTGAGAGTAAATTTTTGGACATTGACGATAACGGTAAACGCTACATGTGGCGGTCAATGCTCAGGTCATTAAGCCCAGCCCACTCGAGTCATGGCGCTCTGGAAAAAGAAGATCTGGACGGTTTGGTAACCGCAGAGGTAGGGGTCTAGATGCACTAGAACCACGTACCACGCTCGTCGTATTCAAACTGGTGCGACGAAAGAACAGTGGGATTCCCCCCGCCTTGAACTTCTGGAAGACACTTGGATTAGCAGAAGAGACGGAGAAAAAGGAATAGAAGCAAAACTGATGGCACAGAAGCACCTGGTCATCTGACCCGAGGACAATTGGGTCATAGAACGGATCTAGAAATGCCGGGACTTTGGCGCTTAGCGTAGAGGCCATTGAGGTCTATATGCAGCGTTACCCAGCATTGCCAACCGTGCTAAAAGGCTGCCAGGGAAATAAATAAGAGTCCTGGGATCAGGCCCTGGCGGCTGAGAAAAAGACGTGCGCCCAATTTTCTACCCATAGAACGTGAGCTGCCGACAAAAAAGGTAAATGGTTTGTATCGGCCTTTAGCAGACTGCAAGCTACTTCAAGCATAGCTTCTGTGGTTCGTGAGCCCTCCTGTCCACAGATGTATGCCACAGCCGTGGTGTGGACAGATTGGATCCGGGGGAAATGACCATCGGAAGCAGGCAGAAATTGGATGACTAGTCTGATTGCCCGGATCTCAAGAAAATTGATCAGGAGACCTGATTCCCAAAAGGTAAGCATCCCTGGACCGTGTGGAGGCAGGGAAGCACCCTCCAACCTAGGAGACCGGCGTCAGTGGTCAACACTAGCGCGGAAACAGGAAGAAAGTATTTTCTCTGAATTATTAAGGACAACAACGTCCACTACCTCAGAGACCGTCTGATCCAGAGGAACTAGCGAAAAAACAGCGGTCCAGAGAGGATGGATATCCGTCCCACGCTGGTAGGCAATGTCTGCTACCGACGACGGAGACGTAGACGAGGGAATGGTACTGATGGATTGTCGGCACCATTTTTTATTTTATTTATTTATCCACACTGGGGAAGTGTCCAGGCTTGAAACGAGGATCCTCTGAGATGGGATGAAAAAAGGGATTGCGCAAGTCCTCTAACCGACCTAGGCGAGTGAGATTGTCCACGGTGATGCTGACCCTGTCTGCACAGGCTTGAACGTGCGAACTCTTGAAAAGGAGGTTGCCTGGGTAGAGTGGAATCACTATGCCCCGAGAATACAGGATAGACATAACGACTGCCATGACGTTGGAGAACAGTCTTCTGCGATGGAGAAGTGGGGAAAAACCTTGTCGGGTTGGGAAGGATTGGAAATGAGCGGTGATAACGTAGGGAAAAAACCATCTTGAAGAGCCGCACCCTGACAAACTTGTTTGACAGATTTACTTCTAGTATGGGACGTATAGTTCCGTCCTTGAACAGGTTTGGGAAAGACAGTTCGAACCTGTCTGTGTGTGTGTGTGTGTGGGAAAGTGAGAATGGATCCATAGAAGTGGAGTACATGAAAAAAGGCCTAATAAGGTTGGGCCGCCTGTTCCCTTTTGTCCTAGAAGACGGGACCGGAGAAACGAGTTGGCGAGAGAAACAGGAATTGCATGTCCGTATCTGGAAACCAGCAGATTTCAGACCATGGTCGAGAATACCCGCCAGCCGGACCTGGTAAAGCAGGAGTAGCTGGATGCCTACCCTGTTCGAGTCTTCCAGATACTGCAATACTGAGAAAGTTGTGGGAAGGAGTACCTTCGAGATTGGACCGTGAGGGTCTGCGTTCCCAGGAATGGAAGAGCTTAGGGAAGATAGAGACTTCTTCGAGGGGAAACTGCCCGCCACCCGCGGAGCCATAGGGCTCTGCTGATGATAATGGCGTTGGAGCTATAAGAGCATCGTCGTACACTGTATCTAGGGATGTATGTACCCATAATCCCTGACCCAGGCTATTTGGTAATCCAGACTAATCACCCAGTGAGGTAAGCTATTGTCTTGATTGATCTTAGCTAGGGCCCTAGACCGAACATCATGCTGTGGTCACCTAGGTGACGTTGAGAGAAGGGAAGAGAGTTGTCCCGGAAAACTCAAAAGACTGACCGCGGCCCAATTAGACGGACAGTAGGGATTTTAATAAACAAGCCATCAGTCAAAGACAGTAGAGGTTAATAAGCGAGCTGTAATATAGATCCATTGTTGGAGACTCCGTCCACTCTATTTTTAGAATGTGGACTAAGGACACCGTGATTAAATGGTTTTAGCTCCGAGTATCATTTATTCGGCAACTACTATATCTCTGACCTATGTCAGCAACTCAGGGGGGTTGGTAAAAAACCCTGTGAAGACGTTAGATCCCTTTGAAGGTCTCAGCGAGGTAAAGACTAATTTTTATATTGTACGGCTTGCAGAGCTCTGTTAACCGGTTCGATGAGGGCCTCTAAGGATTCCTGATAGTCTGGCGAATCCGGATATACCCACATGAGACTCATATTTTGAGTCATGTTTGCTGCAATCCCCAGGAACGGGGGAGCTGGGAACTGAAACATTCATACCCCAAGAAAAACAGCAGGATGCATGCCATGGCATTCCCTGCTGCTGTCAGTCCCTGTCTGAAGACTCGAAGGACAGAGGGGGCCTTCATAGGTAAAACTGAAGCCAGAGACATTGCCCATTCGTTGGACTCCTGTGAGAAAATGCAAACTGCACAGATTGAAGTGTAGAGTCGCCGCGGTAAAGGGACATTACACGTAACACACTAAGCATCAGCGTGCGTTCTATCAGCCAGTGCTCCCAGGTCATATGTCCGGCACGGACAGAGACGGCAGATTGCCTAGCGTTGACAGACAAATAACGTAGGTCACAGGAGATTGCAAACCACTCACCAACCGCACTGATTATCTCCTCAATTCACCATACCTTTAATAGGGGGGTGGAGAGGGCATGTTAGCCTCCAGTCAACATCCGCACTGATTATCTCCTCAATCCACCATCCCTTTGAAGGGAGGTGGAGAGATTTTGTTAGTCTCCAGTCACCATTCACTTTTGAACAGTGGTGACATAGTGAGGGTGCACGGGCGTCGCATGGAGTATGAGACGCAGGGGGCTCCCAGACTCATGAAGGGGCGCAGGCCACACAGAAAAACAAAAAACGGAACCGTGCCTTCCTATAGTGAGGTATCTCATGAAGCACACAAGGCATACACAACTGTGTGTGTGTTTGTCAGTCCTCTTAGAGCTCTTGGATTGTGACATTCTGCAATTAAACGAGCCTGTAGACTGCTGCAGGGAAGGGTTAAGCTATTAATAAGCTTACCCCGTGTTCCCGTGTTCGTGCCCACCAGGAAAAAATCATATGTCTCGGGTCCTGCTTGAGGGGAGAAATTCAGGCCGCACAGAACGCGGAGCTGTGCTTACGCGGAAGCGAGGGGCTGCATGAGGCACACGAGGCATATATGACTGTGTGCATTTTTATTGGCTTTGTCGGAGCTATTGATAGCAACATTAAGCTATCAGAGGAGTCTATGAGGCTGCTGCAGAGAAAGGGTTAATACCTGTGTATGCAGCCCAGTGGTCCTGCTGTTATAAAGCAGCAAAAATGGCGGCCGAGACTTAATTGGCGCTTCCCATGGGCTACGAGAAGCGCCAGGGAATGTAGGCGGGGAAAAGGGGGGCGCGCTCCCTGCATAGGGAGGGGCAGAGTTAAGGCCTATCTAGGCCCAAAAGCCGGTGCCTAAATTAATGTGACCGGCGGAGGCGGCCGCAGCTAGAAGGGAGGCGCGCTGCGACGCCATGCTCCAAGGAACCTGTCCAGGAGGTCGCAGGACCGGCAAGAGGGAGCGTAGACCGCAGCGGCAGTGCTCCCTTGTCGGATGAAGGGCCGCTGCAGCGACATGGGATTGCGTCCCCGCTGGCGGTTGCTGCCCAGGAGAGGCCGCAATGGCGGTCTCTAGGGGAATGTCGTGGATTAGGCCTCGGCGTGACTGGAAAAAGAGGTTGCAGCGCTGGATGTGAGGTCGCAGCGGCGGTTCCAATCAGGAGGTCGCGGCGGCGACTGCGATAATGGATGGTGATGACTCGGCCTGTCTTTCTCCTGCGGTTACTGAGGGACCCAACAGAGGGCTGCAGTTAACGTTAGCTACGACCATAGCGGCACCAGACTTGGACCCGGAAGTCAGTACTCACTGTGAGGTGGCCGCGATGGAATCAGCGGCAGATGTGGTCGTGCGTAGCCTTTGGACCGGAGGAGGGTGAGGAGGGGGCAGGCTCCCATTGCATCCCCATAGAAGGAGAGTACTCACTGCGAGAGGCGTAGGTGAGCCCCATGTTGCTGTAGAGGCTCGTTCGCAGGAGCTATGGCTGACCCGGCCGTACGTCCTCAATCCACCGTCCCTTTGATATGGAGGTGGAGAGGGTTTGCCTGCCACCAAAAACACCAGCCGCTTTCAATAGTGGTGGTGAAGGGTAGTCGGGATTTTTACGTCGCCCATCTTGAGGGGCCATCAGCATGGGGAGAGTGGGCCCATTCAAGGGAACCGTCGCCCGATGGTAGCGTTGCAGGAGGGGGTACGTGGAGGCGACACTCCGCGTTCCCGCCTGTTGATGGTTGTGGGAGATCGGGACTTTTCCTACAAGACCCGTCGCCCTTCCATGCATGTAAGAAAGAAAAACAATAAAACTTGAAAAATAAAATTGAACAATAAAAATTGGGGTCTGAAACCAGACCCTAGTGCCTCCTACAGACACTAAGCAAGAACTGGTTCAGGCTGGAGCCAGCAGAGGGTGTATACTGCGGAGGAGGAGCCAATCTTCTTTGTGTATTAGCTTAGTGTCCTCCTAGTGGCAGCAGCATAACACCCATGGTTTGTGTCTCCAAATGAGGCGAAGGAGAAATTATGTCTTATATTCTAGGTTCTTCAAAGTAGCCACCTTTTACTTTGATGACTGCTTTGCACACTCTTGGCATTCTCTTGATGAGCTTCAAGAGGTAGTCACCGGAAATGGTTTTCACTTCACAGGTGTGCCCTGTCAGGTTTAATAAGTGGGATTTCTGGCCTTATATATGGGGTCGCGACCATCAGTTGTGTTGTGCAGAAGTCTGGTGGATACACAGCTGATAGTCCTACTGAATAGTGTTGAGCGATACTGCTCGATATCTAAAAATATCGGATCGGAATGGTATCGCCGATATCACTAAATATCGGCGATATCTGATTCCGATACCGGAAGTCCCATGTAAGTCTATGGGAACAAAATATCGCAACTAAAAAAAACCTTTATTTCCTTGTAAACACTAAATATACACACATAGAATACATATATATATATATATACATGTCATTGTGACATATATATATACATATATGTATAGTTTATACACTTCTACATAGTAAAATATCCTCTGATTCAATTGCCGGGTAAAGCCGGCTTCTGTGAAAAGACAGAAGCACCCGACATGAAATGACACTTGGTGTACATAGGGTTAACCATGTCTTTTCATGTCGTTTGCAATCTGATTTGCACAAACAATTACATCAGTCTATGTGTGCAAAATTTCACACCTGTAGGGGTTAATTAAAGGTGTAAATTTGTTGTAAAAAAAACGGACTTTTTTGCTACGAATTTACACCTTTAATTAACCCCTACAGGTGTGAAATTTTGCACACATAGACTGATGTAATTGTTTGTGCAAATCAGATAGCAAAGGACATGAAAAGACATGGTTAACCCTATGTACACCAAGTGTCATTTCATGTCGGGCTCTGCATTTTCACAAAAGCCGTCAATTGAATTAGCGGCTATTATACTATGTAGAAGTGTATGAACTATAAATATATATATATGTGTCACAAATTCAATGACATGTATATATATATTGTAACATTTCCAGGGGTATTTAGCTCTAGGATCGCTGTCTGGGTAGACAGAATGGCACGGAAACAGTTCATTCAGACAGCAGCTTGGTGAAAACTGGCCGCAACCAGTTTTATTAAAGTCCACAGCACACAGATAAAAACAAAGCATAAACAAAAGACCTAGGCTTGTCTAGCCTCTAATTACACTTAGATAGATGGCCCTCTCTATCCGGGACCCAGACTCTACCAGTCTGTGCCCAAAACAACACATATGATCTCTGTTACCAGTATGGAGTTTCACAGACACTCCTCTTTATGTCTGAAGGCAACTCCAACATCCAGACTTGAGAGAGGTCACCTCCTATTCAGTAGTCACCAGCATGGAGTGTCGCAGAGTCTCCTCTTTGTGTCCGGGGTACATCGAGCACCCAGACAGAGAGAGCCCACCTCCCGGAGTCTCCTTCCGTGCCTGGACTCCTGTCCAGACTGAATGAGCTCCCTGACTGTGCTCCCAAGCACCTACTTCTGGCTTCCTAATCAACACCTGAGTGGATTCAGGTCTGAGCTGCAAGCGTGTACTGAATGGCAGGTGTAGTGACCTTTCTTTACCACCAGGTTTACAAAGCCACACATTTCGCTCATACCAGTCAGCAAGGTACTTAGGTGAAATATACACCTCATTCACCACATATTCCTTCACTGTCTCACATATCCCCTCCCTCTTCTCCAGACCGGAGGGCTGGTCATCCAGACCGGAGGGCTGGTCAACAATCCAACAGAGACAGTGAACTCTGGACCAGTCATGGCCCTCATCAGCTTCATCCTCACCATTGTCATCTGTATCTTCACTTAAAGCAACCGCACTACGCTGTACCGTCCCAGGCCTATGCTCTCTGCGGGCCTCGGGTGTCCTGCACGGTTTCAGCTTGACTTTAGTGCCAGCCTCAGTCTCGGTATAGTGGCTCACCAGATAAGTATGACCAGGCACGTCAGAACAGCTCTGCTGATTCTTCCTCAGAAACTTTCGTACCTCCTGTTTTTGGGGCACTGACCCTGTGTCACCAACTGTCACAGGAGGTATAGGGGTTTTCTCTAATTCCCCCTGAACTTTCTTTAGCACATCTACTTTCTTAAATATCAGCTGATTCATAAATTCTATCTCACAGAACCCAAGCGCCTCTGTCATGGTCTCTGACCATTCCGAGCCACACTGTTCAAACGATTGGCACTGTAGAGGGAGCTGATCGTTTTTCTTGGTCGGTACACATAATTTATCCTCTTCTGGTACAGGCTCACTTTGCATAAGACTCAGAGCTCTTACTTCTTTCTCCAGGAGATCCTCATGGCTACGCATCTTCTCCTGTAGTTGTTGGACGTCCTTTACGTCTTCGGCCCCTTTTTCAGGCTCTTCTGGTAGGACATGCTCAGAAGCCCTACCATCAGTCTTCTTTTCCACCACGTTCTGCATCCCATCTGAGCTCCCGTGTATCGGCAGCGGCAACGGAGCGACACATCGCCCCTCCCACTCACTGGGACGTGGTTCAAGTGTAGACTCCATGAAAATGCGCCTGAGCTCACCAAGGCCAACCCGAGGTCTCAAAATCTCATCTTGGGATTTATCCAGATCCTTTGGGTCGCTCGGGAACTCCGATGGCGCACCGGGCGCCGAACTTCCGGCCCGAGCTTCGCGAGTCGCAGCCACGGATCCGGACAGTACAACCGTCCACGCCGCTGTCTCCGGCAGAAACATATTCCGGGGCAGAGTCATTCCCCACATCTTCAGTCCTGTTCCTCACAGCTTCACCTGAGACATCAGCCTCTGGTGAGGCACCTGGCCTGGTGTCCACCACTTCCATGGCTTTCTCCACCTCTGCAGCATCACCTTCAGAGTCCTTGGCCTGATGCAGATTCACACCATACATTGATAACTTCTCATTTTCAACAGCATCCACTTGTGCTGTGTTCAGTTTCAGAGTCCTGTCTTTCACCTTAGTCTTCGCCAGGGAACCGGCCAACTGTACAACATCTTCAGATGCCATCCTCCGTCCGACTGCAAGGTCAGCCTCAGCCTTCCTCTCAGGACTCTCAATCTCCTCTGCTACCATGCCTTCCTCACTTGCACTGGTTGCTTTATTGTCATCAGATGACTCACTATCACCACCACTATCCCTGTCTGACCCCCTTTTCTCAGCCACATCTGGCTCACTTCCAGGGTTAGACACTTCATTTTCATTCACATCCGGCTCACTGTCAGGGTCATACAATTCATTCTCATCCACATCTTGATCTGGAACCCCAGTTAACATGTCTTCCACAACATTAACTTCACCATCTGGTCCCTGGTTTCCCTCAGGTGGTCCCTCAAGTATGTGACTATGTGATAACCCCAGCACTATACTTCCATATAGCTCAGGTACTAGGAGCTGACTTACGACCTCTCCCTGGACTTCAGTGTCCCTATACAATAGGTTATTGTTCATGGCAGCATGAGGAAACCTCTCCTCAGAGCCGGGCTCTTGGGGAACCTCATTCAGAACCATTACATTTTCCTGTGCCGTTTTAAGAGTGGGGTCTCGCACCGGCTCACTCCCAAAATTGTCACAGGAGCCAGGCAGGTCAGGGACACTCGGTTCCCGAGAACCACCATCCTCGTCTCCCAACATCACCTGCAAAGAAATTTCATCTTTATCACGGTCATCATCAGTATCATCACTATTATGATTAGCATCATCATCATTATCAACATCAGCATCATCATCATGGTCATCATCATTATCATGATCATCATTATCATTATCAATATTATCATGGTCATCATCATTATCACATAAGTTTAACGGCCCACTAGCATTGTGTTCCGCCCCTCGGGACTACGCACCCCCAGTAGGAGCTTCATCACACTGTCCATCAGAAACATTTTTCCCCCAGAGATCCTTAGACCGAGGAAAGTCATTACCCAATATGACAGGGTGCACCAGGTTTTTCACTACCCCCACTTCATATGAAACCTGTTATGTTACGGTAGCTGAGGAGTGCAGGTAAAAAAGGAAATACACCAGAGCAGTTGGAATCTATGAGATTGCAGTACCCTGACTAATCACCGCAACTAGAGGCAGCCGTGGAGCGTTCCTACGATGGTCCTAGACGCCTCGTCACAGCCCGAGAAACTAACTACACCTAAAGATAGAAATAGGAAAGCTATCTGCCCCGGAGCAGAACCCCAAAGATAATAGAAAGCCCCCAAACATGTAATGGCGGTTAGACAAGAGGAAATACTGACACAGAAAGAAAATAGTATGAGCAAACGCTGGGGCCCAAACTATCTAAATAGAAAAGGACAGGAAGGGTACTTACTGCAATCCCAGAAAACCCTGAAAAACACCAACTCTACTAATTTCAAAATCACCTGAGATCACACGACCTCTACCACCTAAATTAGTTCTCTGGTGTAACAAAAACAGCAGCCACTGAAAAAACTGCAAAAAGCAAAAGTACAAAACACAGTGGCTGGACTAAACTGAGAGGGCAAAAGCCCCCGGAGGGGACCCAGAAGGCCCCCACAGAAGTGCAGGACAAAATGCAAAAATATAGCAAAAACACAAAATAAGAAATTGTCTTATCTGATAGCAGGAGATGCAGACACGAAAAAGCAGGCTACAAGGGAAACTGGAAAGAAGGATTCAGACCAGAACAATTGATCACCGGCAACCCTGATGGGAAAATGATTCCCTTAAATAAGACCAATCAGTAACACCTGATTCCCAATCCTCACTAGTACCGCTTGTAACCACCAGAGGGAGCCTCTGCTCAGAACTCATCTCAAACCCATTCACAACAGTACCCCCCCCTTGAGGAGGGGTCACCGAACCCTCATTTGAGCAACCAGGTCGGTCAGGATGAGTTCTATGATACGCACGGATAAGTCTCCTAGCATGGATGTCCGAAGCAAACACCCAAGAATTATCTTCCTGACCATAACCTCTCCATTTAACCAAATACTGGAGTCTTCGTCTAGAAAAACGAGAATCCAATATTTTCTCAACCACATACTCCAGATTGCCCTCAACCAAAACAGGGTCAGGAGGCACAGCAGCAGGAACCACTGGCTCAACAAACCTCTTCAACAAGGACTTGTGGAACACGTTATGGATCTTAAATGTCCCTGGAAGAAGCAAACGAAAAGAAACAGGATTAATAATCTCCATGATCTTATAAGGTCCAATGAACCTAGGCTTAAATTTAGGAGATGCTACTCTCATAGGAATATTCTTTGAGGACAACCAGACCAAGTCCCCCACTTTAAACCGAGGACCATCAGTCCTATGCCGGTTAGCAAACCGCTGGGCCTTCTCCTGAGAGAGGGACAACCTCTCCACTACCTGGTCCCAAATCTGCTGCATACGCTCAACAACAGAGTCAACACCTGGACAGACAGAAGCCTCCGTCTGTCCTGAAGAAAATCGAGGGTGAAACCCAGAATTACAGAAAAACGGAGACATCAAAGTGGCAGAGCTAGCCCTATTATTAAGAGCAAACTCAGCCAAAGGCAAAAAAGAGACCCAGTCATCCTGATCAGCAGACACAAAGCATCTTAGATAAGTCTCCAATGTCTGGTTTGTTCTCTCAGTTTGACCATTGGTCTGAGGATGAAATGCCGAGGAGAAAGACAATTGAACACCCAGTTTAGAACAAAAAGTCCTCCAAAATCTGGAAACAAACTGGACTCCTCTGTCAGACACAATGTTCTCAGGAATGCCGTGTAAACGAACCACGTGCTGAAGGAACAACGGCACCAATTCAGAGGAGGAAGGCAACTTAGGTAATGGCACAAGATGTATCATTTTGGAAAACCTATCACAAATTACCCAGATGGTGGTCATTCTCTGAGAAACAGGAAGATCGGAAATGAAATCCATAGAGATATGGGTCCATGGTCTCTTGGGCACAGGCAATGGCATCAACAAACCACTAGAGCGAGAGCAAGGCTTGGAGCGAGAGCAAGTCCCGCAGGACTGCACAAATTCCCTGACATCGCGAGACAAGGTAGGCCACCAAAAGGACCGACTAACCAAGTCTCTGGTACCAAAAATTCCGGGATGCCCAGCCAATGCGGAACAATGAATCTCAGACATCACATCTCTTTTTCCATTGGTCCGGGACAAACAATTTTCCAACAGGGCAGCGCTCGGGCCTATCCTCCTGACACCCCTCCAGAGCAAGTCTCAAATTAGGCGAGATGGCGGAAAGAACTACACCCTCCTTCAAAATAACAGAGGGATCAGATAGCTCAGGAGAGTCCGCAAGGAAACTCCTCGAGAGGGCATCCGCCTTAACATTCTTAGTGCCAGGAAGAAAGGAAACCACAAAATTAAAACGTGTGAAAAACAAGGCCCACCTGGCCTGTCTAGGATTGAGTCGCTTGGCAGATTCCAGATAGACCAGATTCTTATGGTCCGTAAGGACCACCACCTGATGTTTGGCTCCCTCCAGCCAATGTCTCCACTCTTCAAAAGCCCACTTCATGGCCAATAACTCCCGATTACCCACGTCATAATTACGTTCAGTAGGAGAAAATTTTCGAGAGAAAAAGGCACAAGGGTTACTTTTAGAGGTCTCTGGATCTTTTTGGGACAAAACGGCACCTGCCCCAATTTCAGAGGCATCAACCTCCACCTGAAATGGCAGAGAAACATCAGGCTGCCGTAGAACAGGAGCAGAAGTGAATCTCTGCTTAAGTTCCTGAAACGCAGAGACTGCCTCAGGAGGCCAATTCACCACATCAGAACCCTTTCTGGTCAAATCAGTTAATGGTTTAACAATAACAGAGAAATTACCAATAAATTTACGATAAAAATTGGCAAAACCCAAAAATCTCTGAAGAGCCTTTAATGAAGTAGGTTGGACCCAATCACAGATGGCCTGAACCTTGACCGGGTCCATTTCAATAACAGATGGGGACAAAATGAATCCCAGAAATGAGATCTTCTGTACGCCAAAAAGACACTTTGATCCCTTCACATACAGAGCATTCTCTCTCAAAATCTGGAATACAGTTCGAACATGTTTCACATGAGAGTCCCAGTCATTAGAAAAAATCAAGATATCATCCAAATAAACAATCAGAAACTTGTCCACAAAATCCCTGAAAATGTCATTCATGAAGGACTGGAAGACGGAAGGAGCATTAGTGAGCCCAAAGGGCATCACAAGGTACTCAAAATGCCCTTCTGGGGTGTTAAATGCCGTCTTCCATTCATCCCCGTGCTTAATGCGAATAAGGTTATACGCCCCCCTGAGGTCAAGCTTGGTAAACCAAGTAGCGTTTTTCACCCTGGAAAACAGGTCAGAAATCAAGGGTAACGGGTATTGATATTTCACAGTAATATTGTTCAAGAGACGATAATCAATACACGGCCTTAATGAACCATCCTTTTTGGCCACAAAGAAAAAACCGGCACCTAAGGGTGAAGAGGATGGTCTGATATGACCCTTCTCCAATGATTCCTTGATATAAGACCGCATAGCGTCATGTTCAGGTACAGACAAGTTAAAAAGGCGACCCTTAGGGAATTTACTACCTGGCACTAATTCAATAGCGCAGTCATAGCTCCTATGGGGAGGTAAGGATGCAGATTTACTTTCGCTAAACACATCAGAAAAATCAAACAAAAAGTCAGGAACATCCTCAGCCTGGGGGGAGGCAGAAAAAACAGGAGTGTTGGTATTAACACATTGGCAGCCCCAACTGGTTACAGACACAGATTTCCAATCCAAAACAGGATTATGAGACTGTAACCAAGGGAAACCCAGCACGATAATGTCATGCAGATTATATAGAACCAAAAATTTGCAGCACTCCTGGTGATCAGGTTCAACCCTCATTATCACCTGAGTAGAAAACTGGGGTTTATTCTCAGCCAAAGGGTAGAATCGATCCCCAGTAGGGGAATAGACTTCTGTAGGGTATCAAGGAAATCCACAACGTTTAGCAAAATCATAATCCATCAGGTTAATAGCTGCTCCAGAATCAACGAAAGCCTGAGCAGAAAATGAGGACAGAGAGCATATCAGAGTGACAGTTAATAAAAACTTAGTCTGAACACTACCCAAGACAACTGAGCGTGCAAAACGTCTTCCCCGCTTAGGGCAGACTGAAATAGCATGAGAGGCATCACCACAGTAGAAACATAACCCATTGCGCTTTCGAAACTCATGACGCTGTGCCCCAGACACCACTCCATCACACTGCATGGGCTCAGCAGCTGACTCACAAGGCAACACCACTCCACGCATACTTCTCCGCTCACGCAAACGTCTGTCAATTTGAATCGCCAATGACATAGAATCATTGAGACCAGAGGGGACAGGGAATCCCACCATAACATCCTTTACATTATCCGACAGACCCTTCCGGAAAAGGGCCGCCAAAGCGTCGTCATTCCATTTGGTCAGGACTGCCCACCTACGGAATCTCTGACAGTATAACTCAGCGTCATCAAGCCCCTGATTTAATGCCAACAAGGCTTTTTCAGCTTGATCAGTGACATTAGGCTCATCGTACAATAACCCCAAAGCCTGAAAAAATGCATCAACATCACTCAAAACAGGATCCCCAGGTGTCAGGGAAAAAGCCCAATCCTGAGGATCGCCGCGCAGGAGAGAGATGACAATTTGAACCTGCTGCGCTGCGTTTCCTGAGGACTTAGATTTTAAGGCAAGAAACAATTTACAATTATTTTTGAAATTCTGAAACTTAGCTCGATCCCCTGAAAACAAATCTGGCATGGGGATCCTAGGTTCCACAACAGGCAACCTAGCAAGATATGCAGCAATACTCCGAACCTCAGTGGCAAGCTGATCCACACGGCCAGACAACCGTGCAAACTCCATTGGGAGAAAAGATCCTCCCCAGCACCCAGAGATACAGAGGGAAAAAAAAAAAAAAAAAAATGCAACAAACAGAAAAATATCTCTGACAACTTTTCTTCCTTCAAAATATTTTTTCCCTTCTGTGAGTACCATACAATTTTTATGGCCGGTGATACTGTTATGTTACGGTAGCTGAGGAGTGCAGGTAAAAAAGGAAATACACCAGAGCAGTTGGAATCTATGAGATTGCAGTACCCTGACTAATCACCGCAACTAGAGGCAGCCGTGGAGCGTTCCTACGATGGTCCTAGACGCCTCGTCACAGCCCGAGAAACTAACTACACCTAAAGATAGAAATAGGAAAGCTATCTGCCCCGGAGCAGAACCCCAAAGATAATAGAAAGCCCCCAAACATGTAATGGCGGTTAGACAAGAGGAAATACTGACACAGAAAGAAAATAGTATGAGCAAACGCTGGGCCCAAACTATCTAAATAGAAAAGGACAGGAAGGGTACTTACTGCAATCCCAGAAAACCCTGAAAAACACCAACTCTACTAATTTCAAAATCACCTGAGATCACACGACCTCTACCACCTAAATTAGTTCTCTGGTGTAACAAAAACAGCAGCCACTGAAAAAACTGCAAAAAGCAAAAGTACAAAACACAGTGGCTGGACTAAACTGAGAGGGCAAAAGCCCCCGGAGGGACCCAGAAGGCCCCCACAGAAGTGCAGGACAAAATGCAAAAATATAGCAAAAACACAAAATAAGAAATTGTCTTATCTGATAGCAGGAGATGCAGACACGAAAAAGCAGGCTACAAGGGAAACTGGAAAGAAGGATTCAGACCAGAACAATTGATCACCGGCAACCCTGATGGGAAAATGATTCCCTTAAATAAGACCAATCAGTAACACCTGATTCCCAATCCTCACTAGTACCGCTTGTAACCACCAGAGGGAGCCTCTGCTCAGAACTCATCTCAAACCCATTCACAACAGAAACCTCCCCGAGTTTAGGGACCAAGTCCACGGCAGTCTCTGGGTAGACTTTGGTGTCTCCATGGATGCACACCACACTCAGGTGCTTATCAGGGATGAAGTCCCTATCAATCAGGCTGTCACATACGGAAGTCACTGGACTCTCTGAGTCCAAGAGGGCCTGCGCTGGGCAGCCATCTACAACCACCGGGGACCCCTGTGGTCCAGTCTCTTCGGCTGAGGTGGACACACACACAGGTTCTGCGCAGAGAGAGAGGGATCTGCCAACATCACAACACATAGGCTCCCCCTCATTGGACAGTTGGCTGCAATTTCACACCAGCTCCAACACTGTCCATCACACTCTCCCACCCACATGTCCCCTCGGGCCTGAACCCGCTTATCAGCATACCCCATGTCCCCAACAGCTGGAACGCTCTTACCGGGAGAGTTCAGCGTCCGGGAACTCTGAAGTGACGTCCGCTCAGACGGCTGGTCACGGAGGCAGTCTTTGGGGCCAAAGTACCTTTCTCTCTGTACCTCAGGAGGAAGTGCTCGGGTGTAACGGTCCACTGTCACCTTTTCGACCCTTTGGGCAGTGTTGCTGACGGCAGACTCCCAACTGTATCTCCAGTCATGGACTCTCCTGGCACGGGCTGCAACCGTAACACCCAGCCGGGTAAGAATCGCCGCTTTCAACTTGGCATAGTCTTCGCTGTCCTGCTTGCTCAGGTCAGCCCAGACTTTTTGGGGTTCCCCAATCAGATAGGGTACGACCGCCATGGCCCATTCAGATAGTGGCAGATTCTCCTTCTCTGCCAGTCTCTCAAACCTAGTAAGATATACCTCCACATCATCACGAGGTGTCATTTTTCTCAAGGACCGTCTTACCGCCTTCTTTATAGCGGACAACGCCGGTGCCTTCACAACATTACTTCGGACGCGGCACCAAAATCCTTTTTTGGTGCTGTCATCTGCTCAACAAATAACCGGTTACTCTCCTGCTGCTGCTGCAGGAATTGCTGCTGGGCCTGCTGCATGCGCTGCTGGTGCTGCAGGCGCTGCTGCTCCATGCTCTGCTGCATGCTTCGCTGGGCCTGTGCCAGGTACTCAATGAGCTCCTCCATACTGCCGGACTTATCTGTCTCAACCCCGGCAGTTTTATGTTGCACATTAACTTGTGCCATTTGTTCAAACAGCGCCTCCATGCTGTCATCCATGCTGTCAGACTTCTCTGTCTCAACAACGGCAGTCTTCACACAAGACATACACACTCCACAGTCTTTTCCATAGAAAAATTCAGCTCTGCCATGCAGACACTTTTTTTTTTTTTTTTCTTTGCAAAGTCTATTAGGGCTCCTGTCTCTTTAAGACTGCTCCACAGACTTTTCTTTTGCTGCTGCACATTCCACAGTCATTTTCACAACAAGTTCAGCTTTGCTGTGCATACATTTTCTCTCTGCAGACCCTATCAGGGCCACTGTCTCTCCAAGACTGCTCCAAACAGACGTTTCTGCTGACACACTTTTTTTTTTTTTTTTCTGCTGCTATTTCAATAGACTTCACCTTTAATGCTGTCTCTCGCCACTGTGCTGCATACACACTCCAGCACTAACTGTATCAGGCACTGCGCTGCCCCAGCATTCTCCGCCAATTGTAACATTTCCAGGGGTATTTAGCTCTAGGATCGCTGTCTGGGTAGACAGAATGGCACGGAAACAGTTCATTCAGACAGCAGCTTGGTGAAAACTGGCCGCAACCAGTTTTATTAAAGTCCACAGCACACAGATAAAAACAAAGCATAAACAAAAGACCTAGGCTTGTCTAGCCTCTAATTACACTTAGATAGATGGCCCTCTCTATCCGGGACCCAGACTCTACCAGTCTGTGCCCAAAACAACACATATGATCTCTGTTACCAGTATGGAGTTTCACAGACACTCCTCTTTATGTCTGAAGGCAACTCCAACATCCAGACTTGAGAGAGGTCACCTCCTATTCAGTAGTCACCAGCATGGAGTGTCGCAGAGTCTCCTCTTTGTGTCCGGGGTACATCGAGCACCCAGACAGAGAGAGCCCACCTCCCGGAGTCTCCTTCCGTGCCTGGACTCCTGTCCAGACTGAATGAGCTCCCTGACTGTGCTCCCAAGCACCTACTTCTGGCTTCCTAATCAACACCTGAGTGGATTCAGGTCTGAGCTGCAAGCGTGTACTGAATGGCAGGTGTAGTGACCTTTCTTTACGACCAGGTTTACAAAGCCACACATTTCGCTCATACCAGTCAGCAAGGTACTTAGGTGAAATATACACCTCATTCACCACATATTCCTTCACTGTCTCACAATATATATATATATATATGAGGTGTAAAATTGTTTAAAAAAAATGCGTGGGCTCCCACCCTATTTTCGCAACCAGACAGACAAAGCCAGCGAATGGGGGCAGATAATAATAGCCCAGAGAGGAACCATTATTTTTGGCCCCCCTTGGCTACTAACATCTGCCCCCAGACACCCCAGAAAAGACAAATCTATAATTAGATTCGCCCTTTCTGGCACTTTGCCCGTCTATTCCCATTGCCCTGTAGCGGTGGCGAATGGGTTAATATGGGGTTAAAGCCACATTGCAATTGAAAGGTGACCTTAAGCCAGGTTAATAATTGAGAGCTGTCAATTAGACAACTATCAATTATTAATCCTATTGCATGAAATAAAAATAAAATACACACACTTTAATTAAAAATCATTTTAATGAAATAAAGACACATGTTTTTGACCATCTTTTATTTGACTGCAAAAACCATTTCCTGTAATAAAAATAAAATAAAAAAACAAAATTATTCTTACCTATCCCATGCACAGTCAGGTCCCACGGTGTAATCCTTCAGAAAGGGTTAATGTTTACTGCAGGGACCGCAGCTAATGCTGCAGCCTCACAGTAAACCCCCAAATGAATGAGTTCCTCTCCTGGCTGACAGGAGAGGAAGTGGAAAGCTTAATTGATTGCTTTCCACTTTCACTTCAGGTCAGCCAGGGACACAATCAGTGACGTCAGAGGGAACTGATTAACAAAAATAGGGGTTCCCTTCGAATAAAAAATGGCGTCGGGTCCCCCCTATTTTGTTAACCAGCCTGATGAAGCAGACCGCTGAGGCCTGGATTTTCAGGCTGTTAAGGAGCCAAGATCCATGGACCTTGCCAGCCTGATAATACCAGGCCACAGCAGTCTGCATATCTTGGCTGATTAACAAAAATAGGGATCCCCTCGAAAAAAATTGGCGTGGGGTCCCCCCTATTTTTGTTAACCAGCCAGATGAAGCAGACCGCTGAGGCCTGGATTTTCAGGCTGTTAAGGAGCCAAGATCCATGGACCTTGCCAGCCTGATAATACCAGGCCACAGCAGTCTGCATATCTTGGCTGATTAACAAAAATAGGGGATCCCCTCGAAAAAAATTGGCGTGGGGTCCCCCCTATTTTTGTTAACCAGCCAGATGAAGCAGACCGCTGAGGCCTGGATTTTCAGGCTGTCAAGGAGCCAAGATCCATGGACCTTGCCAGCCTGATAATACCAGGCCACAGCAGTCTGCATATCTTGGCTGATTAACAAAAATAGGGGATCCCCTCGAAAAAAATTGGCGTGGGGTCCCCCCTATTTTTGTTAACCAGCCAGATGAAGCAGACCGCTGAGGCCTGGTTTTTCAGGCTGGTAAGGATCCAATATCCATGGACCTCGCAAGCCTGATAATACCAGGCCACAGCAGTCTGCTTAGCTTGGCTGGTTAACAAAAATA
The DNA here is from genome assembly GCA_033576555.1 of Oophaga sylvatica. Lineage (NCBI taxonomy): Eukaryota > Metazoa > Chordata > Amphibia > Anura > Dendrobatidae > Oophaga > Oophaga sylvatica. The sequence continues at coordinate 463,983,253 of JARQOD010000001.1, forward strand.
GGGGATCCCCTCGAAAAAAAAACGGCGTAGGGGTCCCCCTATTTTTGTTAACCAGCCAAGTAAAATGCAGACTGCTGCGGCCTGGTATTAAAAGACTGTCAAGGCCCATGGATTTTGGCCCTCAACAGCCTGATAATACCAGGCTACAGCAGCCCCACATTTGGCGCATCAAAAGATGTGCCAATTGTGGCACTTTACCCGGCTCTTCCCACTGCCCTGTAGCGGTGGCAAGTGGGGTAATAAGGGGTTAATGTCACCGTTGATTGCACGGTGACAATAAGCCCGGTTAATAATGGAGAGGTGTCAATAAGACACCGATCCATTATTAATCCCAAAGTTATTAAATGTATAAAAAAAAGACAAAGCAAGAAAAAAGTATTTTAATGAAATAAAAGAGACAACACAGTTTTCATTAATTTTATTATACACTCATTCCTGCGACGCCATCGATCTCCTGTAAAAAAAGAAAAAAAACAAACCAAAGTATACCACCTGTCCGACGCAGTCCATACCGACGCAGTCCATAGTAACGACAGTCCCACGACGATCCAGCTCTGCTACAGCATGATGTACCAGCTTTACGCTCCCGGCGGTGACGTCATCGGACTGACTGCTTTACGGCCGGGATTACCCAGCAGTCACTGCAGTTATCGCGAGAAACTGCATGTGACCGCCGGGGAAAGATGATGGCGGCCATGAAGCAGTCCAGCCCGTGACCACCGGGGAAAGATGATGGCGGCCATCAAGCAGTCCAGCCCGTGACCGCCGGAGATCTTCTGCAAGGTAAGTGCCGCTGACTCCTGACAGACCCGACCGACGGACACTGACAGTGACAGTGACAATCCCGATTCCGGTATCCGATATGACGAAAATATCGGTACTCGGAATCGAAAGCCCGATACAGCTAATATCGGCCGATACCCGATATTTGCAGTATCGTATCGCTCAACACTACTACTGAATAGACTGTTAGAATTTGCATTATGGCAAGAAAAAAGCAGCTAAGTAAAGAAAAACGAGTGGCCATCATTACTTTAAGAAATGAAGGTCAGTCAGTCTGAAAAATTGGAAAAACTTTGAAAGTTTCCCCAAGTGCAGTTGCAAAAACCATCAAGCGCTACAAAGAAACTGGCTCACATGAGGAACGCCCCAGGAAAGGAAGACCAAGAGTCACCTCTGCTTCTGAGGATAAGTTTATCCAAGTCACCAGCCTCAGAAATCGCAGGTTTACAGCAGCTCAGATTAGAGACCAGGTCAATGCCACACAGAGTTCTAGCAGCAGACACATCTCTACAACAACTGTTAAGAGCAGACTTTGTGCAGCAGGCCTTCATGGTAAAATAGCTGGAAACCACTGCTAAGGACAGGCAACAAGCAGAAGAGACTTGTTTGGGCTAAAGAACACAAGGAATGGACATTAGACCAGTGGAAATCTGTGCTTTGGTCTGATGAGTCCAAATTTGAGATCTTTGGTTCCAACCACAGTGCCTTTGTGCGACGCAGAAAAGGTGAACGGATGGACTGTGCATGCCTGGTTCCCACCGTGAAGCATAGAGGAGGTGTGATGGTGTGGGGGTGCTTTGCTGGTGACACTGTTGGGGATTTATTCAAAATTGAAGGCATACTGAACCAGCATGGCTACCACAGCATCTTGCAGCGGCATGCTATTCCATTGCGTTTAGTTGGACCATCATTTATTTTTCAACAGGACAATGACCCCAAACACACCTCCAGGCTGTGTAAGGGCTATTTGACCAAGAAGGACAGTGATGGGGTGCTACGCCAGATAACCTGGCCTCCACAGTCACCACACTGAACCCAATCGAGATGGTTTGGGGTGAGCTGGACCGCAGAGTGAAGGCAAAAGGGCCAACAAGTGCTAAGCATCTCTGGGAACTCCTTCAAGATTGTTGGAAGACCATTTCCGGTGACTACCTCTTGAAGCTCATCAAGAGAATGCCAAGAGTGTGCAAAGCAGTCATCAAAGCAACAGGTGGCTACTTTGAAGAACCTAGAATATAAGACATAATTTCAGTTGTTTCACACTTTTTTGTTAAGTATATAATTCCACATTTGTTAATTCATAGTTTTGATGCCTTCAGTGTGAATGTACAATTTTCATAGTCATGAAAATACAGAAAAATCTTTAAATGAGAAGGTGTGTCCAAACTTTTGGTCTGTACTGTACACTTGTGATGATTCTACATGTCTCGAAGAAGAAGAAAAAATAATTAATTCTCACCTTAGTAGCTTTCTTTACATACTTTGCATTATCTTTTTCAATGTCATGCCAAGAACGAATGGGAGTCTTAAGTTCCTCACCAACAACCATTCCAGGTCCCTGAGTGGCTGGTCCTCCGATGAACATCATAATTCTGGCACCAGTGTTAGGAAATGTGCACTAGTCAATAAAAAATAACAATGGCTGAAAGGTTACAGCGCATACATGATGTAAGATTGACACGTCATGCTTCAGCAAATTAAAGGAAATTCGTCAGCAGGCCTTGGTTTGTAATCTGAGCCCACCATTATGTAGAGGCAGAGACCCCGATTCCAGTGATGTGTTACTTACTGGGTTGTATTTTGCTCTTTCAATACAACCAGTGTTTTATCAGCAGGAGATTATCACTACAGGGCAAGCTGCCTCATGCTTTCTAGTCCAACCACAATCCCATCACTGGTTAGCAGCTCTCTTTCACTATATAATGTATACAGAAATCTGCCAATCAGGGATGTGGGCAGGGTTATACAAAGGAAGCTGGCATTCAGTGGTATGGGTGGGGTTATACACAGCTCAGCATTCAGAGAACTGTTAGATCGGAAGCAGAGAAAACTGTGACTCCATCATTACTGCTGCACTAAGTGATACATTGCTAAGATCAGGGTCTCTGTCACTACCTTATGCTGCTTTCAGATTGCAACACAAAATCCTGCTGACAGATTCACTTTAATAATAAGTCTGGGTATATTAGTGTTTTGCACTGGCAGTTTGGCATAACTAATGACTTTGGTCGAACATTTAAGGGTGCAATCAGATGGCTGTATAAATTGGACCAAGATCGGAACACAGTGCATGGACCAGCCAGCGGCTGTCCCGACCCAAGCGTGACAGCTGCATAGAAATACATGAAGCTGTTGTGCTCGGGTTTGGAGAACTGCCGGTCAGTCCGTGCACTGAACTCTGATCAGTTGACTGCATCACAGTAGACTGGATATATTAGAAGCAACTAACCACTAACACCCTGTTCACACAGCGGTTTTATAGTGTATTCGAGAGTTCCTCCTGAATACCAATATAAAAGAGATCCAGATGGACCCCCGACAGGGCCATAGAATGAAATAACACAAACGGAGTTTAAAAGAACCTTGGGATTTCTTTCTGAAAGTGTCAGTCTCTTCAGATCAGAACAAAAACACGGTCTGCTGTGTTTCTGTGCCGATCTGCAAACACAGACACTTTTAGAAAAAAAATGTTCTTCTGAACTCTTTGTGTCATTGCAGTCTATGGGCTGTCGGGGGTTATTTTGAATCCCCTTTTTGATGAGCAGAGAATGGAGTAAGCCTCCATACGACCACAATAAGCCGTACATTCCCTAAAGGTGGCCTTTATGGAAAAATGGGCAGAAAAAAAAGCCTTTGTTTGCACACAAAAATTGTAAGACTCATTTTGAGTTTGCAAAAGGACATGTGGGAGACTCCCCAAATGTATGGAGGAAGGTGCTGTGGTCAGATGAGACCAAAATAGTACTTTTTGGTCACCAAGGTAAATGCTATGTCTAATGCCAAACTAACACAGCTAATTACCTCAAGAACACCATCCCCACAGTGAAACATAGTGGTGTCAGCATCACGCTGTAGGGATGTTCTTTGGCAGAAGGACATGGAAAATGGTCAGCATCAAGGGGAAGATGGATGGTGCAACATACACTGATATTCTTGAGCAAAATCTGTTTCAGTCTGTCAGTGATTTGAAACTGGGATTGAGGTTCACCTTCCAACAAGACAATGACCCAAAGCATACTGGTAAAGCAACACTCGAGTGGTTTACGGGGAAACATGTACCGTATTTTTCAAGTTATAAAACGATCCGGATTGTAAGAAGCACCCCAAATTTTAAGGAGAAAAATAGGATTTTTTTTAATAAAATGGTGGTGCTTCTTATAATCCATGCGTCTTATTGCTTACTGGGGGTGGTGGCTGCGGGGGGTCCCAGGGTCACTGCTGGAGGAGGTAGGAGTGGGGTGATGCTGCAGGCTGGGATGAGAGGGTGTTCCGATTTGCGGCGCGTCGCTGCGGGTGTCTGGTGCTGCTGCGGTGTCCAGCGCTGCTGCGGATGTCCCACGGTGCTGCGGGTGCAGGACGGTGCTACGGGGGTGTCCGGCGGTGCTGCCTGCTGCGGGTGCCCGGCGGTGCTGCTGGTGTCTCCGGTGCTGCGGGGGGGGGGGGGGGGCTCTGCAGACATTTTGCGAAAGGCTAGAGCCCCCAGCAGTACCATGGTTTCCTGTGCTGTGGACTCTGGGAAAATGGCCGCCGCAGATGGAGATCTCGGCACCAAGATCTCGGGAGATGAGATCTCAGTGCTGAAATCTCATCTCCTGAGATTTTGGTGCCAAGATCTCCATCTGCTCATGCGGCCATCTTCCCGGAGTCAACCGCACAGGAAACCATGAAACTCTGGGGGGGCTCTGGCCTTTCTCAAAATGTTGCCAGATCCCCCGCAGCACCGGAAACACCAGCAGCACCACCAAGCACCCGCAGCAGCCAAGGGCAGCACGGCCGGACACCCCCGCAGCGCCGGACACATCTGTAGCACCGCCGGGCACCTGCAGCACTGCTGGACACCCTCTCATCTCAGCCTGCAGCAACAGTACCGGTAAGGTATATATGCATAAGACGCGCCCCAATTTTCCCATGTCTTATAATCTGAAAAATACGGTAAGTGTTTTAGAGTGGCCAAGTCAAAGCCCAGACCTTAATCCAATAGAGAATCTGTGATCAGTGTGATGATACAACAGTTAATTATCCAGACGTCTATTTTCAGAAATCCAGGAGTCATAGACTGTTACCTTTATGTCGACTCTTCTTGTAGGTTGAATTGATATTTGTAAATTGATGAATGGTTGTTATTTACCTCTTATATGAGCTCCTACAGTTTATTGTACTGTTATCGTTGCAAAACAGGGATGCAGTCACTGAACAATTATGTTTACTGATATGTTGATTACACATTATACCAGGCCAAGCAGTTTTTTGACTTGCAAACATTGAAGGATAAACCATAAATAATCAAACAATGCGGGTCAACTTCATCATCCCTTCCCCTTGACCTGTGGATGATGGCTTGAAGGACAACAGACGTGAACTATAAAAAGGGATATGACTCTGTAACAAGACATCCAAGAGATTCAGAAATCCAAAGAACGCTCTTTACAAAACCACAGTCAGGAACACTCTACAGGATAGCTCCCAGATCATGGCTCCACCACAAGAGACACAGATTTGACATTCTACAGAATGCAAGCTTAAGGGACCACGGCCCCAGCTGAAAGAATACAGATCTGCTCCACTGACCATCACTGATCCAATGGATACGTTTGGCGTAGTCAGGATTTGGACCCCCCGGTCACCTGAGCCCTATGGATACATTTGGGAAAGCCAGGATTGGGACCCACTGGTCACCTGGATTCATGGAGATCTTCGGAGAAGCCAGGTTGTGACCCTTCGTTCACTTGGCCTTGTACCTCAATGGACTGCCTGCTTCATAAGCTTGTTGTTATCTCCTCTCTCTGAGTGCTACAGGTGGGGGTAGTTGGCCCTGGAAGCTCTGAAGTCACAGCTGCTCTTATCCTGGCAAGTCAGTGGAAGGGTGAGACTCTGTAATTTTGCACCATCTTGGGTATTTTGTTGGACTGTTCTATGTGTTATTTGCCTGTTTTGTGGTTCAATAAAGTTTTGACGCACTGTTTTACCCTCACCCTAGGTTTCGGCTAGCAGACTAGACCACTCGCCGACCCCCACAGTCAGACTTGAAGATTGCTGTTCACCAGATGACACTATCTAACTTGAAGGAGCTGGAGAAGTTTTTTCTTGAGGAATGGGCAAAAATCCCAGTGGCAAAAAGTGGAAAGCTCATAGAGACTTATCCAAAGTGACTTTCAGCTGTACTTGCTGCAAAAAGAGCCTCTACAAAGTACTGACCTTAGGGGGTGAATAGTTATGCACACTGAAGTTTTCAGTTATTTTGTCCTTTTTGTTGTTTGTTTCACAAAAATAAGAAAACCAAATGCTCACAGTTGTAGGCATGTTCTTTCTATGAATTGATGCAAACCCTCAAAAAAATTTCCAGGTTGTGAGGTAGCAAAACAAATAAAATGAAAAATACTTTTGCAAGCCACAGTAAATTGAAAACTGGGTGATAGAATTGCCCTTATTAGTGGGGACAGTCACTTTAGGGTACGTGCCCATGATCCGGAGTTGATGCTGTGTATTTATGCAGCGTCAAACCCGCAGCGTCCAGTTGTGAGAGCATAGTGGATGGAATTTCAAGAAATCCCATGTCCACTATGCGTCCACAGACGCCCGCGGATCACACACGGACACGGATATGCGGTGCGTCTTTCCAGACTGCAGTATGTCAATCTCTCTTGCGGAGACACTAGTCTCCGCAAGAGAAATTACATCAATAGAATTTATTGGACGCGGTGAATCCGCACGGTTCAGTGAACACATGCAGATTTACCTGCGTTCAATAGACGGTAGCGCTTTGGATGCAGTGAACAAACACTGTGTCCAAAGCGCTGCTAGTTCCGGATCGTGGGCACCCGGCCTAACACTTTGATCCTGTCCAAGGTGTGCTGATATTACTCAAATGGAATGTTAACACTCATTTGTCAATTCATTTACCTTTTTGGAGGGAGGGAAACCTAGTTACTAAACATATAACCACTTTCAATCCTTTCCACCAAAAGTATGTCCAGATTGCCGGTATTTTCCCGTAATCGGATATACAGTGATATCTGATGATGGCATGGGCTCAGGAGTTGTCCACAGTAGGAACCGAATGTTATACACAATAACCTGCTTCATGAGGGAGACCAGACTGAGCAATGGTCCAGGGACTTTAACACCTCAGATGCCACTGGCAATAGTGACATGAGGAGTTTAGCAAAGGGAAATTGCTCTCTTTGTCAGTCCACAGGTATCCCCGTAGCGCAACTGCAGGGTGCCGATGGGTTGATATGGCAACCGGAGGCATGATGATGGCCTCCGTATATATTATAATCCTTTGCCAATCAGATCATGATAGGAGCAGGAGCTGATAGGCTAAAGGTATGCCACACTAAACAATATCGCTAACGGATCGCTAAAAAACGTCACTTTAGCGATCCGTTAGCGATGTTGTTGTGTGCGGCATCTGCCAGCGACGACTTCCTGCTGTGATCTCGCTCGTCGCTGGAATCGTTCCGGACCCTATTTTATCGCTGGCGCTCCCGCTGGGTAAGTATATATCGCTAGTGTGGCACCTTTTCTTAGCGATTAGCGGTACTTTTGTACCGCTAAAGTCGTTAAGAAGATCGCTAACGGCGATAGCGTCGTTAACTATATCGCTAAATGTGGCCGCATTTAGCGATATAGAACAATCCCGCTAGCGATCGCATTAGTATGCGTCGTTATTGTGATCGCTAGCGGGAATTGTTTAGTGTGGCAGTACCTTAACTGTTTGTCAAACACTGACAAGTTAGTGTTAATGCACTGTAGAACAGAATTTGCACAGTATATGATCAATGTGATCAATGGATCGCAGGTTCAAGTCCCCATGTGAAACCAGTAATTCTAAAGGAAAAAGGAAAAAAATGTTTTAAATGTTATTACGGTAAATAAAAAACATGAATATCACACTTTTAACAATAAAAATTTTTTTTTTGTTAAAATAACAATCTCGCAAAAAATCATCACGTTTGGTATTTCCGCATTCCTAACAGCATTTAAAAAAATGTGGAAAATCTGTGGCATACTTGAGGTTTCTGTTAATTTTACCTAAAAAATAAATAAAAAGTGATCAAAATGTTGTATATATTCCAAAAATGGTACCAATAAAAACCACAGTTCATTATGGAAAAAAACAAGCTCTCTTTCAGCTCTGTAAACACAAAAATGAAAACGTTAGGGCTCTTACATTAAAATTACCCAGATTTAATGTTTTTTGTTCATGCCTACTACCAAAAAAGAAAACAAAAAAAAAAAGAAAAACAGTGATCAAAAGTGTTTTATACAAGTGACGCCTCATCCAGATGTCTGATTTTGTGTAGGAGTGCTATCTGTGTTTTTCACGGATAGCACTCGTACCTGTGGTAGTCTGTGGGGCCATTCACATGTCTGATTTTTTTTTCCTCAGACCTAGTGATCAGCAGATAATATCGGAGACATGTTCAATTTTGATTTGAGTGTCGGATCAAAATCAGCAATGCAAGTCAATGGGTGCGTGAAAAATATCGGACTGCACTCGGCTGATAGCCAAGTGCAGTCCAATTTTCACGGACTGTCAAAATGGAGAAGGTGTACAATTTTTTTTTCTAATTTCTCCACTTATGAAAAAATCAGATGACACTCGTACCACACTGTGATCAAACCTTAATCAAACTCTGATCAGAATAATCGATCCGATTTTCTCTCACACAAAACAAAACGGTTGTCTGAATGAGTCCTAAAAGCTAGAGCTTGTCCTACAAAAAAACAATTGTCCATTTACGGAAAAACAAAAAGGTTATGGGTACCAGAATATGGTAACCATAAAAAAAATCTTTTTTTTTAAGTAATTTCTCGTACAAAAGTAGAAAAACTAAAAAAAACTAAAGAAATATGATGTTGCCAAGATCATATCAAAATAAAGTTAACATAACAATTATACCAAAGGAATAAAAGCAGAATTCCTGTTTTTTGGTTATTTTTGTTTCCCAGAGAGTTATTAAAAAAGTGATGGAAAGTCACATGTACCAGAAAATGGAACCAAAGAAAACTACAACTTGCCCCGCCCAAAAAACTCAGAGTTCATACACAGGGCCGGTGTCACGACCTGGCCAAGTGTCGGGGCCCTGCGCAAGTCATAGGTCCCACTTGCCGTCGGGGACACCGGCACGCTACGGGGCCCATGAGTCAGGGAGCCCCCCAGCTTGCTAAGGGTCCCGTCACTTGTAATACTTACCTCTCCCTGTTCCTTCGCAGCTCCGATGTGTCTCTGCGTTTTCTGACTCTGTGATGTCTCAGGACAGAGGGCGTGATGACGTCACTACTGTGCGCCCTCTGCTCTGAGCAGTCACAGTGCAGAGACCCAGGAGTCGGTGACGCTGAGGAGTCCGGACCTGTGGCCAGCGAAGAGAGGTGAGTATTTTATTTTTTTTTATGTATGGAGCAATATATGAGGCCCATTCTGTATGGAGTATTATATGGGGTCCATAATGTATGAAGTATTACATGAGGCCAATTCTGTATGGAGTATTATAAGGGGCCCATACTGTATGAAGTATTACATGAGGCCAATTCTGTATGGAATATTATAAGGGGCCCATACTGTATGGACCATTATATGGAGACCATTCTCTATGGAGAATTATATGGGGCTCATTCTGTATGGAGCAATAAATAACGCCCATTCTGATGGGGCATTATATAGGGCCCATTATTCTGTATAGAGCATTATATGGGCCCATTCTGTATGGAGCAAAATATGGGGCCCATTGTGTATGGAGCAATATATGGGGCCCATTCTGTATGGAGCAATATATGGGGCCCATTATTCTGTATAGAGTATTATATAGGGCCCATTCTGTAAGGAGCATTATATGGGGCCCATTCTGTATGGAGCATTATATGGGGCCAATTCTGTATGGAGCAATATATGGGGCTCATTATACTGTATGAAGGACTATGTTGTGCCCATAATAAAGTATGGAGGACCATGTGATGCCCATATATTATATGAAGGACTATATGTTGCCCATAATACTGTATGGAGGACTATGTAGTGCCCATAATACTGTATGGAGGACTTTGCAGTGCCTATATATTGTATGGAGGACTATGTGGTGCCTATAATACTGTATGGAGGACTAGTGGTGCCCATATATTGTATGGAGGACTATGTGGTGCCCATAATACTGTATTGAGGAGTATATTGTCCGGTCTAAAATGAAAGCTTTTGAATCCCAATAGGGCATGCACTGTGCGCTGCGAGGATTCGCCGGTTTCAGAGCTATCGTAGAAACTACAATAGATATCACTCATGTAATGTAAGAAGTAAGTGAAGTCTTTGGCATCGTACTATGCCTATATTTCACAGCCATATCTGTGCATAATGAATTGTGGTACGTGTTAAAGGGGCCCACTGAGACTCTTTCACCCGAAGCCCACGAAAACCCGGAGCCAGCACTGCTACATTCATAGAAAATTGTAAAACTTTTTTTTTTAACTCAAATAGATTTTTATTAAGAATAATACAGCACTATACTTATTACAGAGATACAGTCATTTTCTGTTTTTAAAAAACAAACCCATCATAACAAAGCAAGACCACCCCCACCCCCCCCCTATAGACAGCTCACATTATCTCAACAGCATGATCTGTATGAATATATAAATTTGAGACATACAGTTTCACCTAAGAAAGCAGTATGGACTAGCATTTCCACGTATGAATATCCCAAAGACCGTTCCCCATTCATCCGACTCTTAACCTAATTCCAGCCATGGCGTCCACAGTTTGTCATACATCACCAGTTTTCCCCTCTTCTTATAGACCCCCTTCTCCAGATTATTGACATGCTTCACATATTGAAGGTATTCTCCTCTCGAAGGTGGATCTTCCTTTACCCAATTCCTCGCTATCACCTTCCTAGCCATATATAGCAGTCTGGCAATAGCCACCTTAAGGGAGTTATCCACTTTTATCTCCTCCACATATCCCAACAGACAAACCACCGGTTCCCTTGGGACCATGCATCTAAAAGCCCCTTCTATCTGACTCAAAACCACCAACCAAAAATCAGCAAACATTGGACACGTCCACAACATATGAAGCATTCCAGCATTTCCATTCTTACATCGAGAGCATTCAGAGGTAGATCGTAGTCCGGCCCTATACATAACCTTCGGAGATCTATACACTCTATGTAAAATATAAAGCTGAGTCAACCTGTACGGTTCACTTAATGACAATTTTGGTATCCACTCCAGAACAGACTCCCATGTTTCATCCTCCAAACAGCCCAGCTCTCTTTCCCACTTAGCCCTCGCCTTGATCGGAAATTTCAGTAGATGAGTATGTAATAAGTCTCTATACAAGGAGGAAATAACCCCCCTCAAAGTCCCATCCCCACAAACATACTCCAACACTAGGTCTCCCTGGATATTGAGACAGTCACCCCTGTTCTGAGCCCCATGCGCATGCTTCACCCTGGCATATTGAAATCCCCCTGAAGACCAAACTCCGCTTGCAGCTGTGAAAAGAGCTTGCGCTGAGCCAGTATTTGGAAGACATAACGTATCCCCTTAGCCTGCCATTCCGGCACATCCCAGCACCACAGACTACGGCAAATTATTATTGTACCATAACGGAGAAAACCTAGTTAGGCCGGTGAACCCACAAATTTGTTTAATCCTCTCCCACTTTTATATATCAGAAATAATGTTGGGTAAGTCTTCCCAAGTGCCCCCAGGGACCAGTCTTCCAAACTTTGTACCACAGAACATCTTTTCGTCACCCCCTCTATTAGACGCTGTATTACGATAGAAGTCACCTTGTGCACCCAGCCCCTAATATGTTGGCACTGGGAAGAAAGTATATTTCCGGATTAGGCAAAGCTAAACCCCCTCGTCCTTGGGCCGTTGAAGTGTCTCCAGCCTGATACGAGGATACTGTTTCCCCCCACACCAAGCTTCGAAATAAAGAAGCTGTTTAAATTTCCCCCAGGGTATCCAAATAGGTGTGTTGTGCAAGACATACAACACCTTAGGCATCAGAATGATTTTAATAAGATTAACTCGGCCCACCACCGACAAATGTAGATTAATCCAAGCCCCAACCTTTACCTTAAGAACCCCCTGAACAGGAGTCAGATTTTTATGCAAATAGTCTGTAATCGGCACAGAAATCCATATCCCCAGATATTTGAACTGATCTGCAACTTTAAGTCTGCCCCATCCACGGCGACCCCCACCTCATCCCCTGCATCATCTACCTTAAACAGAATTGATTTGTTCCAATTTATCACCAACCCCGACAGAGACCCAAATCCCTCAATAAGCTGAATGGCACCACCCAGAGAAGTGTGTGGATCACTTAAAAACAATAATATATAGTCCGCATAGAGCGCTATCTTCTCTTCTATGGACCCATATTTGAACCCGGAGACTTCGGCAGACTGTCGAATCTTGGCGGCCAACGGTTCCACAGCCAAAGCAAACAAAAGAGGGGAGAGTGGACACCCCTGCCTCGTCCCTCTGTGTAACTTTATGGCTTAAGATAACTCCCCATTCACCCTAATTCTAGCCACTGGTTGTGCGTACAGCAGTTGAACCCAAGATATAAATTGCGGCCCAAAGCCCATACAATGCAAAACCTGCCACAAATATCCACATTCTACGCTATCAAATGCCTTGTGGGCATCTAAGGATGCGCTAATCCTCTGACCACAGTTGTCGGCCCGCAGCTGCACATTCATAAAGAGCCTTCTCAAATTGACGGCCGTGGACCTGTCAGGCATAAAGCCAGTCTGATCCGGATGTATAAACTTAGAGATAACACCCGTCAGCCGATCCGCTAACACCTTGGCCAGAAGCTACACATCCGTTGTCAGCAAAGAAATTGTACGGTATGATTCAGGCAATCGTGGCTCTTTATCTTCCTTCGGTATTACCACTATTATGGCTTCTCTCATGGAGGCTGGCAAAATCCCTCTACTCTTAGCACCTTCCAAAACCACTCTTAATCTGGGCACTAACACCTCCTCTGTATAAAAATCCGTAAAGTCTCTTAAAATATCTGGGGTCTCCGACACCTTTGTGCCGTTTCCCGAAATCAACGAATGCACATATGAGGTACTCCTCTGGGCAGACGCCACCAGCGACAACATGTGGCCCACTATCTCCCCCTCCTGGTAATAAGCCAATTGCTGAAACTCCTTTTTTCTCTCCGCCCTTTCCAATAGAGTCCTATCCATATTAATCTGAGCCTCTTTTAATCGTTTCCCTGCCAATGGGGTGCCAAGCGTAACCATCTCATCCTCCGCTTTCCTTAGACACTCCGCCACTGCCTTCTCAGCCTGTTTTGCCCGACCGTTTACATCTACTAATATCCCTAAACAGCAAACCTCTCAAATACAATTTTATAGCCTCCCATATAGTGGATATATCCGTACTCTCATCATTAAACTCAAAGAACTCCACTGCCTCCCGCTGTATACTCTCTAGATCCACAGTATGTAACCAGTTAGGGTGAATTTTCCACTCTCCCCTGCACGCGGCTTGTGACCCCGTCGGTCGTAGCTCTACCTCAATTGGACTATGGTCCGAGAAAGCCCGTGGTAGGACCTCACGTCTCCCACCATTGCATCTAACAACCCATTACCAAGAGCCATATCTATTCTAGATAGGGTATCGTGAGCTGGTGAATAGCAAGAGTACCCCCTCTCCCCAACATGTAGCACTCTCCATAAATCAATCATGCCAATTTCTCTAATATATGTACCAAACACAGTAAGATGACTCTCAGACCTACTCCGAGTGTTTTTATTCTTGTCCCAAAAATCATCGCATATATTATTAAGGTCCCCAATAATTAACACTGGCATCGTTCCCCTACGTCCAGCCATCTCCAACACTTCCCTAATTTTCCTGCTGGAAAAAGGAGGCGGAATGTACATAGCTGCCACACACATCTACACGCCAAACATTTTACATACCACCACTACATATTGTACATCCACATGAACCCCCACTTCCTCGCACCGTGCCCCCACAGCTATCAGTACCGACACTCCCCTCGAATACGTGGAAAAGGTGGAATGATATGCTTTTTGTGTCCAGTTCCTACGTAAAACATCAATCTTCTCACGCATTAAATGTGTCTCAAGCAGGCATATCATAGAGGCTCTCTGGTCTCGAGCATACTGCAAAACCGCCGCCCGTCTGGTCTTATCCGCTAGACCTCTTACATTCCAGCTCAATATTTTAATAAGGTCCCCCATCACACCACTCATCATTCATCATGATATCCACTGTTCCCAATATAAGCTGTCCAATCCCCTCTCCCCCCTTGAAATCGCCATTCCCCCCTTCCCCAAACTAAAGCTTCTTCCTCTCATCCAGAGCGGGGCTCCTCTGCCCAATACACAGAATTGTTCTTTTGTTTATATTTCTTCCCATCAAGAGTTCAGAAAAGTAACTAATAAGTTTTAAGTAACCCAAAAACAACTCATCCTGAAAAAAAACCTATCCCTTATATGTCTATATCGCTGTAAAAATAAAAAAGCTATGGCTCCTGGAATGTGATAGTAAAAAAGTGATCTGGCGAAAAGGCTAAAACCGGCTGTGACACCAATACTAACCTCAAGAAGCCCCACTGCTATGGAAAGGGCAACGCCTGATGATCTCAGTGGTCTCTTTCCTTGTGTCACAGGCCATGGATCTCGTTGAAGCTCTCCTAAGAGGTCAGTAAGGTTCATGTCAATTTTCTGCACAGGCTGCAAAAACCTGGAAGACAAAACGAGCTGATGAATACTGAGGTCATATCTTCTTCTTTTCAATCTTCACAAAAAGAGTGAAAATAAGGAGTCTTAAAGTTCCAATGTTGGCTATCGTGTAGGCATGTTATGCAATTTACAATATCGTTAAATTAGGTTCTGGGGGGGATATAGGGTAGTTGTACAAAAAAACAGGATCTACAGAGCAGACGAGGAATTGGAAGCAGCATGTGGTTAAAGGGAACTTAATGAGGGTTCGTAGGTGAAATACTGACTTCCGGTTCCAGTGCTTGGAACGCAAGTGTGGCACGCATGTTGCTCCAGGTGCATCAGACCGGAAGTCATCGAGTACCGCAAGTTGCACATGCGCACACAAAGAAAGCAACATCATGGGAATAGGTTACAAGCACCGGAACTGGAAGTCAGTATTTCACCTACGAGTGGGCTGCAAGCGCTTCATGCGCTGCCCTCTTTCACAGCAACTCTACAGTCATGGCCAAAAGTTTTGAGAATGAAACAAATAATATTTTTTCACATGATCTGCTGCCCTCTGGTTTTTATGTGTGTTTGACAGATGTTTTTATCACAGACAGAAATATAATTGCAAACATATGAGTAACAAAAGCTTATATTGACAGTTAGAATGAGTTAATGCAGCAAGTCAATATTTGCAGTGTTGACCCTTCTTCTTCAGGACCTCTGCAATTCTCCCTGGCATGCTCTCAATCAACTTCTGGACCAAATCCTGACTGATAGCAGTCCATTCTTGCACAATCAATGCTTTCATTTTGTCAGAATTTTTAGGTTTTTGTTTGTCCACCCCTCTCTTGATGATTGACCACAAGTTCTCAATGGGATTAAGATCAGGGGAGTTTCCAGGCCATGGACCCAAAATCTCTATGTTTTGTTCCCTGAGCCATTTAGTTATCACCTTTGCTTTATGGCAAGGTGCTCCATCATGCTGGAAAAGGCATTGTTGATCGCCAAACTGCTCTTGGAGGGTTGGGAGAAGTTGCTCTTGGAGGAGATTCTGGTACCATTCTTTATTCATGGCTGTGTTTTTAGGCAAGACTGTGAGAGAGCCGATTCCCTTGGCTGAGAAGCAACCCCACACATGAATGGTTTCAGGATGCTTAACAGTTGGCATGAGACAAGACTGGTGGTAGCGCTCACCTTGTCTTCTCCGAATGAGGCGTTTTCCTGATGTCCCAAACAATTGAAAAGGGGATTCATCAGAGAAAATAACTTTACCCCAGTCCTCAGCAGTCCACTGCCTGTACCTTTTGCAGAATATCAGTCTGTCCATGATGTTTTTCTGGAGAGAAGTGGCTTCTTTGCTGCCCTCCTTGAGACCAGGCCTTGCTCCAAGAGTCTCCGCCTCACAGTGCGTGCAGATGCACTCACACCTGCCTGCTGCCATTTCTGAGCAAGCTCTGCACTGCTTGTAGCACCGATCCCGCAGCTGAAACACTTTTAAGAGACGGTCCTGGCGCTTGCTGGTCTTTCTTGGGCGCCCTGGAGCCTTTTTGGCAACAATGGTACCTCTCTCATTGAAGTTCTTGATGATGCGGTAGATTGTTGACTGAGGTGCAATCTTTCTAGCTGCGATACTCTTCCCTGTTAGGCCATTTTTGTGCATTGCAATGATGACTGCACGTGTTTCTTTAGAGATAACCATGGTTAACAGAAGAGAAACAATGATGCCAAGCACCAGCCTCCTTTTAAAGTGTCCAGTGGTGTCATTCTTACTTAATAATGACAGATTGATCTCCAGCCATGTCCTCATCAACACCCACACCTGTGTTAATGGAGCAATCACTAAAAAGAGGTTAGCTGGTCCTTTTAAGGCAGGGCTGCAATGATGTTGAAATGTGTTTTGGGGGATAAAGTTCATTTTCTAGCCAAATATTGACTTTGCAAGTAATTGCTGTTAAGTTGATCACTCTTTATAACATTCTGGAGTATATGCAAATTGCCATTAGAAAAAGTGAAGCAGTAGACTTTGTAAAAATTAATATTTGTGTCATTCTCAAAACTTTTGGCCATGACTGTATATATCTAGTGTTTTGTGAGCTGTCAGTGTGATTTTACAGTAGCCGGGGATGAATTGCCGGCTTTTCAAAGGAGACTGGTGCATATAAATCGGACAGCACTCGCATGGTGCGAGTGCTGTCCGATTTTTTATCGCATCCATTGACTTGCATTAGCGATTATCATGCCAAAATCGCTGCAAATCACAGCATGCTGCGATTTTTTTCTCAGACCGATTTCAGCTGAGAAAAAAATCGCAAATGAGAAGTCACCTATTGAATAACATTGGTCCGATTGCAATCCGATTTTTTATCGGGTTGCAATCGTCCGTTTTTATCTCCAGTGAGTATGAGCCTTAAGGCACACGTTCAGCATTTGGTCAGTATTTTACCTCAGTATTTGTAAGCCAAAATCAATAGTGGGTGATAAATACAGAAGTGGTAATGTGTTTCTGTTATACTTTTCTTCTGAGGCCGGGATCACACATGCGAGGAAATCGTCCGACACTTGCATGTGAAATCCCAGCTCTGGCGCCGGCACTCGGGAGTGGAGCGAGCGGCTGCATAGAACTACATGCAGCCGCGCACTCCACTCCTGAGTGCCGGAGCCAGAGCTGGGATTTCACATGCGAGCGTCGGACGACTTCGTCGCATGTGTGATCCCGGCCTCAGAAGAAAAGTATAACAGAAACACATTACCACTTCTGTATTTATCACCCACTATTGATTTTGGCTTACAAATACTGAGGTAAAAAATTCACCAAATCATCAACGTGTGAACATGGCCTAAAATTCTCAATAGGAAATGTAAAAAAAGAAATCAAGCTATCAAAGTTAGCTAATGAAATATATTTAAATTTATTCAGTATGCAGTATGAGCGCCACACGCAGAAAACCCCACACCTACTCGCCTTGGTTGCTGTCAATGAGATTTAGGCCGGCGTCACACTGGCGAGTTTGATGCGAGTAAGTCGCACGACTTTCTCGCATCAACACCCGGCACGGCCGCCCGCTCTCGGTCCCGAGTGTGCGGCTGCATGTATTTCTATGCCGCCGTGCACTCTGATCCGAGAGCCGGCGGCCGTGCCGGGTGTTGATGCGAGAAAGTCGTGCGACTTACTCGCATCAAACTCGCCAGTGTGACGCCGGCCTAATAATGGTTGTCTGAGGAATAGTGATGAGCGAACATGCTCGGATATGGTGTTATCCAAGCAAGCTTGGGTGCTAACCGCTTATCTTCGGCATGCTCACATTTTTTTTGTAAGGAAATCCCTGCATGTGTTGCAGAACTAACTCACTGACAGATTCTCATTTAACCCCTTAACGACCAGGGGTATTTCAGTTTTTGAATTTCTGTTTTTTGCTCCCCTTCTTCCCAGAGCCATAACTTTTTTATTTTTCAGTCGATATGGCCATGCGAGGGCTTGTTTTTTGCGGGACGAGTTGTACTTTTGAATGACACCGTTTGTTTTAACATATCGTGTACTGGAAAATGGGAAAAAAATTCCAAGTGTGGTGAAATTGCAAAAAAAGTGCAATTCCACAGTTGTGTTTTGGGTTTCTTTTTTTTACCATGTTCACTAAATGCTAAAACTGACCTACCATTATGATTCTCCAGGTCATTACGAGTTCACAGACTCCAAACATGTATAGATTCTTTTTTATTTAAGTGGTGAAAAAAGATCCAAAATTTGTTAAAAAAAAGAGCTGTAGAGTTTCCAGAGCTGGGTGAGGGCTTAATTTTTGTGTGCCGAGCTGGCGTTTTTATTGATACCATTTTGGTGTAGATACAATCTTTTGATCGCCCATTATTGCATTTTATTGCAATGTAGCGACGACCAAAAAAACGTAATTCTGGCTTTTTGAATTTTTTTTCTCATTTCTCCATTTAGCTTTTTTTTATATTGCTAGATCAGGCGATTCTGAACACGGCGATACCAAATATGTGTATATTTTTTTTTATTGTTTTATTTTGAATGGGGCGAAAGGGGGATGATTTGAACTTAGTTTATGACTCTTACTTTCCTTCTTATGAGATCCTCTTAGCAGATTTATAACCACATGAAGGTTATAAAAACTTAACTCCAGCTCACCCAGTTGCTCTATGCTCTTCCACCTTGGGCTCAGACACCGGCTTTGCCCTGGCCTCACATCAAGGATAAGGCCAGCGTCACACTGGCGAGTTTGATGCGAGTAAGTTGCATGGCTCTCTCGCATCAACACCCGGCACGGCCGCCCGCTCTCGGACCCGAGTGTGCGGCTGCATGTATTTCTATGCAGCCGCGCACTCGGGTCCGAGAGCGGCCGGCCGTGCCGGGTGTTGATGTGAGAAAGTCGTGCGACTTACTCGCATCAAACTCGCCAGTGTGACGCCGGCCTAATAGAAAAAATTGGAGTTCGGCTCAACAGGGCATGAAGGTTACCCTGAATCCTGCTGTCAAATCAGCTGAATGGAGGTTAGCAGAAGGATGAGTTATAAGATCTCCCTTCAGAATGATCTCACTGACAGTGCAACATAGAGCCTGTACAAGGCAAATGGTGCCAATTTTTCAATTTAAAAAAAAAATGATTTTATGCCCAAAATACATACAATTTAGTAAATTTAAAAAAAAAAATTGCCGTTGAAGGTGTACCCTTATCCCTCAGCTATCTAGTAGTGATGAGCAAACGTGCTTGGATAAGGTGTAAACTAACCATGCTCAAATAATATGTTCGAGTCCCCATGTCTGCATGTCTTACGATTGTTCGACAGACACAACACATGTATGGATTGCCAGTTTGTTAAACAATCTCTGCATGTGTTGCAGGTGTCGAACAGCCGTGAGACATGCTGCCGCGGGGACTTGAACATATTTTTTGAGCATGCCAAAGTCACTCGGTTAGCACAAGAGCATGCTCAGATAACACCTTATCTGAGCATGTTCGCTACTACCTAACACTGTCATCAGTTTTGATAGGTCAAGAAATAGGTGTACATACCTATTAGAAGGAGGAGGTTGTTGAACTTGAGGTCCACTCCCTGACGAAGCAGCAGGAACTTTTGCAAGGGACAACATTTCCTAAAATAAAGGTACACACAGTTATGTACAGATATACAGAGAACCCTTCCTGTACCAATAATATTTCTGGAACTTCAGTTCCCGAACACCCAATCTGTGCGATTTACATTTTAATAAAGTAACATTTCAGCAACTTATTTGCATAGATAATAGACTAAATCATCACCAGTATTCTAGCTGTGTACTTTGATTCATCCCAGCTCAGCTGAATTATGGTGTAGCGACATATTTTGTCATAGATAACAAAAGACAGACCGTCACTTCCAAACAGAAGACTAGTGTGTACAGGTGCAAACTAAGAATAGCCATCACTATACAAAACTAACAAGTAAAGTTACTCTCTGTAGCGCTATAGCATGTAAACATGAAATATATGAAATTAGAATAGGATTACTGCTATAGATAATAAGAAAAAATGAAGATACTTATTGCATAAATTGGCCAATTCATGTGTGCCCGGCAGCCAACGACAAGGTGATCTCCTTTTGCTGAGAAAGTATGCTAATGTGAATCCTCTCCTAGGCTGAAGCCTGCATTATATGGGTAGGTAGGATCCTGCTGTAATTAAAACCGCCACATGCTGATGGGAGGAGTGCTCGGCCAGAGAGCCTATATGTGCTAAGTATCATCATTTTTTCCTATTTTCTAGAACAGTAATGCAAATCATATTTCATATATTTCTTGTTTACATGCTCTATAGCTGCACAAAGTGCAACTTTTTTTGTTAGTACTTTGTCATAGAGTTGCAAATATGGACAAATCTGTTGGATTTTCTGTCGCTGGTCACAAGTGGTGCGTAGTACACTTGCCATAGAATTCAATGCTAGATGCACGCAACAAACGACTTGTCTGCAACTTAACGGTTTTATTTATAGCGAAATCACAGCTCTAAAATAGCCGCACAACAGCAAGTCGTGGACAAGTTGCATAGATGTTTTTGTTGCATGACTTAGAATTGCCGTTAGGCATTATATGTCACCGTGTAGATCTAGCCATATCTATACATTTCTTGTGAACTACATTATACATAAAATCCCTCTAAGCAGCCATCAGACACTTGCTGCCCCGACACACCTGGACCATGCTTGTTCCTTTTATGCCCACCATACAACTGAAGATATAATTTCTGCTTTATATAACAGAACAGTCCATATAATAATTAGCTGCAGTTATACAGCTCCCCTGACTCGCACGGTCTAAATTTATAAATGAATTGTGGTGATTCTGTTTCACAATACTATGCAAAAAAGAGAAGAAAATGAAGCGTAAGCGCACGAGAAAAGGCTGTCGCCAGTCTTTACTTGTTTTCCCCTGGCCATATGTGCTTTTATTTTTTTATACAAATAAAGATGACTTGTACTAAATAGTTTGTACTATTTGCTGAGATATCACCATCTTAAACCTTGCCCTCTTACTCCATCTGATACTACCTGCAAGTTTATAATTAGTGATTTATGAGGTTTCTAATTCTTTTCTCTTTTTTATGTGATCCAGATTCACACTAGTTCCCTTTTCATCTACTTGTAATACCTGACAGGTAGAAACCTATCACAATTTCCATACTATATTTGCTGTTATACGCCTTCCAGGACTCAAACAGGCTATATTAAACAGTGATTTGTGGTCATTCTCTATATAGTGTATTCCTTAGGACAGTGTTCCCCAACTCCAGTCCTCAATAGACACCAACAAATCATGTTTTCACGTAGTATTGCATGAAGAATTAAATTATCACAAGGACAATACTAAGGATATCCTGTAAACATGATCATTTGATGACTCTTGAGAACTGGAGTTGGAGAACACAGCCTTAGCAGATGCAGCTTCACACTACTTCTCCCTTCTGCTACATTTAAAACTTGACACGGAGAAACCTATCACGAGAAGGAGGCACGAGAGATAGACTAATCTATCACTGCTGCCATTAGAAATGATTCAAGCAGAGCAAGTGCAGTGTGTGATGAAACTCTGGAAGAGGCATCACGGGAAATTCAGCCTGCATTGAGGTAACAATATTAGGGGTGAAAAAGAAATCAAATGGAACCTGGAAGTTGATTCATGCTGATCAAATCACGGTTAGCATAAATCAAACAATTGCTGCATTATTGCAGCTGTGTACAGTATGGTTAATTCTGAATCTTAGATTCAGTTCAGAGAAAACATACTATGAAAAGTCATCCAGGGAACATGGATCTCTGAGGAGTAATCCGAGGATGGGCTCTGGCACACCCACAAGTGACGTCACTGGTCTCTGCACGCTAGGTATTCTGACAACGTGCTCTGTTGCTGGCTTGGTACTGCTTATATAAGCTGGCAACAGAGAGCGAGCTGTCATTGTGAATTTCGGACAGTGCACATTGTACTAGGACTAGCCAAGCCCCTGAAAGGAGCATCGCTGATGACATCGTTTCAGGGACGGAGCAGAGGCTATGGCAGTGACCGCAGCTTCTGCCCCGTTATGAAGCTTCATTTGAGCATCCCAGCATGCACTGAAGATTCTTAAACAAAGCTTGAACAAAAACAAAGTGGAAAAGAAAAGCAGTTAGACAGTGTACTGAGGGAAGGATAGGGAATTTTTAATTCAAGTATATTCGAAAATAGTTTATTAATTAGATAAGGATTTAGGAAAAAAATTACTTTGGACGTTGGACCAACCCTTTAAGCAAAGATAGAAAAAACAACACAATTATAGATCATTAAATACTCACCTGTAACTGTTTAGCAGTAAGGTCTTTTGTTCCGCGGAATACGTAGCTCTTGGAAATGCCTTCACATCCCAACTCATGGACATGCACCATTCTGCCAAAGGTGATAAGCCCTACCAGGGCTGTAGGAGGCAGCAGGCTTAGAGACATTTGCATTGACTCCTTCAAAGCCTGAAGATCTTCATCCTCCATACATGTATCAACAACATAAAGAAAGATCAAAGGCATCTGAGGACCTCGCTGCAAAAAAAGATAAAATGGCATATTAATACTTAAATTGGGGCTAAGACTAAACAGTAAAATTAACCAATGTGTTTCATTATAATCAGATGCACATGCACCACCGTCATTGGGGTCTGACACTGACACAAAAAAATCAAAATAAGAGATGATTTTGCACAGATATGTGAAACTGGTCAAAAATCACAGACAGGAAATTGACCATGGGTATGTGCACACAACATCTTTAAGATGATGGTGAACTCACCAAGGTATCCTAGGCAAAGCTGCTTCAGGAAAAAGCTGGCGATCTTTTTCTTGAAGCTGGTGGTTTTGCTGTCGCTTATTGGGGCCGCTCCGCCACAGGCATCTTTTCCCTATACTTACAACTATAAAGAGTGGGTGGCTTCCAAATGAAGCCGCCGGAAGAATGTACATATCACCTCTTTTACCCGCTTCACGGACGTGCACAGCAATGTGGCTTTTACATTGCTGTGCAGTATGTTCATTTTTTGCAGCAGTTCTGCAGTGCTTTATCACTTGATTGTAGGTGGAATCTGCCTAAAAAAGAGGTCATGGGCCCATACCCTAATCCTGCCTTTACAAAGATGAAAAATCTGGATTACATTGCCAGGTAAAAGTTCAGCCAAAAAAACTCTGCGGCCACCTTTCATCGCTTCTGGGGTGGAAGGAAGGAGGAAATTACATCACTTTAATTTTTTTTTCTTATAGTATGAGATGATTTTTGCGACAAAAACCCGCAAAATAATTTTTTTTTGCAAAGTTAAGAAAACATTTTTTTTCTTTCTTTCTTTAAACTGTTTTGTGACTTTTTAGGGGAAAGAGTAGCAAAAATTGCACAAAAATTTTTGGCGTACAGGGGAGACTAGAGGACATTCAGGCAAAAACATCTGGAAATGTTAAAACATGCCCACAATGGTGAACATAAAAAAACAACATGCGAACACATACAAAATAGACTTAAAAAAATGAATTTGATGGAAACAAAAGAAGGCACAAAACATCAAAAAGCAGACGCTAATCCTGTAATGGATCGGGCCAGCTGGCTTTCTCTCATGCCTCCCCGATTATAGCTACCGCACAATTTCTCCTTTCATTACCATATTGTATCATGGACAGATTACTACGCATGAATGGTCGGGGACAGAACAATGAGCAGACATTTTTTTTTTTTATTGAACACAAAGTACAAAAATGAACATTTAAAAAAAAACAGAATTACCAGTCTCTTAAATCTTGGCTGATCCATCAGTCCAGCATATATTGCGTAATGGTTCCAATTAGTACCCAGACAATCATCATAAGCATTTTGTCAGGGCAACAGGGGCAGTGGATAAGAAATAAAAAGTCATATACAAACAGGAATTGCAAACCAAACACTTGTCTTGTGCTCCAAAACAAGATACAGTATAGCAATGAAGAAAGCCATTCAATTGCTGATCATATCTAGTGAGTAATTTCCATTAAAGGGGAATTCTCCTCTCCAAGATCATATATGTAGTAGCTGTAATAATAATATTAGCAAATACCTTCAATTAAAAATTTAGGTAGTTCTTCTGATTCACTATGTCGCTTACCCCATATTCAGGGCATTGCAGGAGCTTAGTTATCCATGGATATGACCACTAACAACTTTCTAACTACTGTATATACTCGTGTATAAGCCAAGTTTTTCAGCACATTTTTTGTGCTGAAAACGCCTCCCTCGGCTTATACACGAGTCAATTGTCCCAGAAAGCCGGCGGGGGAGCGACGGAGCAGCGGCTGTGGCTAAAGCCTGTGCCGCTGCTAAAGAGAAATGAATATTCATTTCTCTTATAGAGCGCACAGTGACAGCTGCAGCCGCCGGCTTCCAGAAGACATCATGCTCACCCTCCTCCAACGAGCCCTCGCAGTATCTGGTTGGTCCCAGGGCCCTCGCAGCTTCTCGTTGGTGCCGACTTCCAGCAGCACTTCCTGTGCTGAGCAATCACATGGCACCACTCATTAAGGTAATGAATATTCCCTCCACGCCCATGGGAGTGGAGACGCGTGCATACTCATTACCTTAATGAGCGGTGCATGTGATCACTCAGCACAGGAAGTGCTGCTGGAAGCCGGCACCATCGAGATGCATACCAGGACAGCGACGGGGGGAGCCACGAATACCAGGACAGGGATGAGGGGACAATGCATATCCGGCTTATACTCGAGTCAATAAGCTTACCCAGTTTTCTGTGGCAAAATTAGGTGCCTCGACTTATACTTGGGTCGAGTATACAGTATACGGTAACTGTCACTATATGAGTGGTAATAACCATAGATACCTAAAATCCTGCCATGCCCTGCACATGGGGTAAGCACATAGCTTATAAGAATAACTATACTACTTTTCTAATTGGAGGTATTTGCTAATATTATTATTATTATTATTATTACACCTACTACGTATTGGGATAGGATCTTGGAGAGATCGTCAGTCGACGACACTTCTGTACAGACAACTCTGAAGTATATGCTTTTACTTAAATTACACAAATTATGGCATTTTAGCCCTTGCTTAAAAGCTACACTAACAAAGATGTACCACTTTTCTACAGCATCACCTCAAGTGTGGACAGTTCCACACGACATGGATGACATCTGCTCTGGGATCATCATATATTACATGTAACATTTTGAATCTTCTCTTTAACCCAACTTGCAAAGTAAAGCATGGGTCTTAGGCCAAGATCACATGTACAGTAATAATGTAAAAAAAATGGATCCAGCAACGATCCGTAATTTTAGCAGGCCAAAAAAGTTATGCAGACACAACGTAAAAAAAAAACTAACTGCAATTGGATCCATTAATTTAGCATTGAAGTGTCACGATTCCTTCGCTCAGTGAGTGATTGCTATGCTGTCCTATGGAAACTGGGTCACAATAAGTTTTCAGTGTTTTGATTGATAGCTCGACTGGCCAATCTGGGAGTGAGAGGTGAGGAACTTTCTCCAGGTGTTATCTGTCCTGGAGATTGCCCAAGCTAATTAACTGAGCTGTTTGTCTCTGATCCCTGCCAGACGTAGCTTGTGTTTCCCGGTGAGTATTAGCCTGATTCTGCTGTTCTGACTTCTGATCTTCCGCTGCCGGACCTTTGGACCGTGTTCTGAATATCCCTTTGTCTTGCTCTTTTGCTTTGATCAGCTATCGCCTGTATGTGACCTCGAACCGTTCCATGACTTACGCCTTTGTCTTTTGATTGGTTATCTACGTGCTCTCTTGGTACTGACCAGAACATCTGACTTCTCTGTCTCACGGTCTGTTCACGAGTAGTCACTAGCGTCACATGAAGTCTATGGAAAACAAATTCTTTAAATGCTGTAGTTATTAATGTTTCTTCAATTTGAAAGGGATCCTTTTTTTGCTTAAAGGATCAGTCTCAAATGGATGACTAGTAGTCATTTAAAATTGATCTAGTAAGCAAAAAATGGATCCTTTTCAGATTGAAGAAAAATAGATGCCTAATTATTGGATCCTTTTTCCATAGAGTTCAATGATGAAAAAACGGATCCAGTTGCAATCAGTTTTTTAGCCAGACAAAAAAGACACAACTTTTTTGTCTGTTATTAAAAAACTGATTTCAGCTGGATCACTTTATTTTAACATTAAAGTCTATGGAAAACAGATCTATTAATTAGCCATCCGGTTTTCTTTCATTTGAAAATGATCTACTTTTGCTTACAGGATCCATTTCAAATGGAAGAAAACAAATGGCTATTTAAGGCATCCATTTTACATAGACTTTAATGTTAAAATAAACGGATCCACCTGAAATCAGCTTTTAATAATGGACAAAGAGTTGTGTCTGCACAACTTTTTTGCCAACGGATTGCTTTTGGATCTGTTCTAACTAATGATTACTGCACAAGTGAACACAGCCTGAAAAAAAAAATGATTTCAACTGTTTTTTTTTTTAAATTGAAGTCTACAGAAAACAAATCCATTATATAGCCATCGTTTTCTTCCTTTTTGAAAAGGATCTGCACGGTGGCTCAGTGGATAGCACTACAGCCTTGCAGCGCTGGAGTCCTGGGCTCGAATCCCACCTAGGACAACATCTGCAAGGAGTTTGTATGTTCTCCGCGTGTTTGCGTGGGTTTCCTCCGGGTACTCCGGTTTCCTCCCACACACCAAAGACATACTGATAGGGAATCTAGATTGTGAGCCCCATCGGGGACAGCGACGATAATGTGTGCAAAACTGTAAAGCGCTGCGGAATATGTTAGCGCTATATAAAAATAAAGATTATTATTTATTATTTATTAGGATCTATATTTATTAAGGGAAGTATTAACTGATATTTTTTATATCTGAGGACTTACTGGAGGTTTAAAACTTGGATAAGTATCATGTACAAATAACTCCAATTTGAAATTTGGCAGATTTATTAGCAGAGGTTTCTATTTGTAAGGCAACAGCACAATGTAGGGTCCAAATTATATTTTGCATCTCCTATTCTGGACTCGAAAAGATCTAATTTCAACCAACTTGTGTGTTTATCAATGTATCAGACCATTGTTCAACAGCTATAATGTAAATTCAATGAAAAGTAGTGCTTTGACACCCTCAAGACTTGTATTGCAGCCAAACAAAAATTGTATTTTCTGGGTTGAGTAGTAATAACATGGACCCAGGATGGACCTGTAGAAGCGCCAGCAAGGCGTAAAACGGCCGTAGTCCAGCAGATCTCACTGTTCATGGAATAACTCCCCTGACACCTGCACCTCCACAAATATCAATGTAACCAATTTTATGGATTAAAACCACATCTTGAAAGAAGGATCGGGTGAGTGCTGCTTTTCTTGTTACTTTTTCTGATATAATAACATGGACAAATTCATTCATACTTCACAATCTAAGATAACAATAAAAAGTGCAAGGAACCAAAAAGGAGCACTATCCCCACCATCATCAATATGGGAAGATTCCTTACCCTCAGATGACTCATTTCTAAGTATAGGTAAGGCAATCTCCAGCATCCTTATGCCAGTAATAGTCACCAGACAAAAGCGTATCCAGCCTCATACATCTTATTGTGCCACAAGTAGCAAATCATAATAAAAAGGAACACAACGATGGAACAGAGGGCGTTTCAATGTTATATATTTTTCTTCCATTATTTGGGGTTGGAAGGCAGGGGGGTTTAGGGATTCTCTCTGGCACTTACAGATTCCCCTCGAACCTTTACAATTCCAGTGATTTCAGATTTTTTTTGGAGGCGCAGTAGAAGAAATATCAATTTATTTTGAGCAACAGCAAAGGTCGTTCTGAGAGGTCATATAATCTGTTATGTGAAGAATCGACACCTTTGAAATGTGGTGCTGGAAAAGGATGTTATCAATGCCATGGATGGTAAGAAGAACGAACAAATCAATTTTGGAACAAATCAAGCCCGATATGTCACTCAAAGCAAGGATCATCAAGCTACGACCTGCGCACTTTGGACACTTACAAGGAGAGTAATCAGTGGAGAAGGACATCATGGTCAGATGAATAGAAGGAACAAGACGAAGAGGAAGACCAGCAACTCGATGGCCTGATACTATCAAGATAATGGCGGAGAAGACCCTGGTGGACCTATCTAGGCATGCAGAAGATCGATCCTGCCTTGGCTCGAGATTAAGCTATAGGCCGTAAATAATAATAATCTAGGCAAAAGAAAAAATTACTGTCCATTATTCATCCCTTACTCTCCAACCTTGCATAAGCATATGCAGTTGGACTTATGGACTAATGAGGCCAAGGAACGTTACTACAACAAAATAAGGCTTTGCACTCTGTCCTCCCTGAACAAGCTTCCTCTCATTTAGCAAACCAGAAAAAATGAACACTTCTGCTGGGAAAATAGACCGGGTAGGCTTTAATCCTCAACATAATTGAAAAAAATCCCATCCATTTCTTCTCTGGAAACAGGTGTAACCAGAGACAATGTGGAGATTTGTAATGTATTAGAAACTTTTTTTTATTTTAGTGTCACTTTTCTTAATCAAGCTAATCCCCCAAAATTAAGTGAAGATCAAATAGAAATGTTTAATAAACCAATCTCTATTGAAGATGTAACAATGTAATTAGATATTTAACAATTACATATCTATACAGGTTTCGATGGGTTTCCATGTAAATTCTCTAAGATCTTACAACCACTAGTTTCCCAACATCTCCTAACGCTTTTTAGAGAAATGGTTGACAATGGAAGCATGCCAGATCACTTCAATGAAGCCGGTATATTACTACTACATAAAACAGGCATGGATCCCCTACTACCAGGATCATATGGACCAGTATCTCTCCTGAATGTTAATTTTAAGCCATTGACCAAAATGATGGCAGTCATTCTCCAATCTATCTTCCCCAATATTGTAACATCTTCCCAGATAGGCATTGTTCACAGGCGCTCTATTACAAACAATATTAGATCATCAGTTGGTGATATTATACAAATTACTAAAAAAAAATAGAGACCACATTTTAATTAGCCTTGACGCAATAGGGTAAGGCCTTCGATAGAAATTCTTGCTCATATCTAATCAGACCATGAAAGTTTTATCTTTTCGTTGTTCCCTTCAATAGGCTTAAACTTACCATCTACTCCAACTCATCTTTCACTCTACTTCAAACAAGAAAAAGAGGTTTTTCAATATAAAATGTAATTTTTATTTAAACAATCCTTTAAAATAAATTAAAATGTACATACATATACAAAAACAAAAATTAGGGACCACAGATGCAACAAAAATATGTAAATCAAACCTAATAAGGGTATCTATGCCAATAATCACATAGTTGATGGCTAACTAGGGGTGTTATTTAGGGAGGAGATTCATATGCTGCATTATATAGCAGGTAGATATATCGCATTTGAGCAGCCTCTTTTCTCCCTGCATTATTTACCTGGCCCCCTTTTTGTGATTATTGGCATAGATACCCTTATTAGGTTTGATTTACATATTTTTGTTGCATCTGTGGTCCCCATTTTTTGTTTTTGTATATGTATGTATATTTTAATTTATTTTAAATGATTGTTTAAATAAAAATTACATTTTATATTGAAAAACCTCTTTTTCTTGTTTGAAGTATATTTGTGGAGGTATTTTTTGTAGGCTTCTTTTATATATATGAATATCATCTTTCACTCTGTAGATTAATGGAAGACAATAATACCTACTTCCTATTTTTAGAGGAACAAGACAAGGATACCCCTTTTTATTTAAATCCATTACTAAGAACATTAGACTCTTTTAAAGGCATATCTACAGGAATAACTGTCTTGAAAACCTCAGCCTTCGCAGATGACATTCTTCTTCTTGTGGCTAACCCTAGAAAAGCAATGTCTGACATTTTGTCAATACTTGTTCATTTTGGTCTTATATCGAGCTTTAACAATAACTACTCGAAATCTCAAGCTTTAGCAATTTTTAGACAATTAACAAGAGATTGGAGGGAAAGTCTCCCATTCAAGTGAGGAACAGATGGGAATTAGGCCTATCGCGAACCCTCACTCGCTTTATAAAGAAAACTATTTTTTTTTATTTAAAGGGTTATCCAGCAGATTCAATCATGGGCACCATTACAGCTCATCATCTTAAAATGATTTAACTCCAAAAAATTGTTTAAACCCTACCTTCATACATTAATAGATCTGATGAGTTAAAGGGAATCTGTCACCCTAAATTGGCGGGATATTTAAATGGTGGCAGTCAGGTCAGATGGGCGGTGTTTTGGGTACTTGCCTTAACATGTTGTTCGCCGCTGTCTCCATTATTTCTGGGAATTGTAGTCGTTGCCCTCCATATAACGCGCCTGCGCATTGCAATCTGCGGGCAAAGCATACCGCGCGTGCGCAATTCAAGATTGCAATGCGCAGGCGCGTTATATGGAGGGCAACGACTACAATTCCCAGAAATAATGGAGACAGCGGCGAACAACATGTTAAGGCAAGTACCCAAAACACCGCCCATCTGACCTGACTGCCATCATTTAAATATCCCGCCAATTTAGGGTGACAGATTCCCTTTAAGACTCAATAATAAGTCCTTTAGAACATGCATTTGAAAAAACGACAAAACAAGTGGTATCAGTTTATTGAGATTTCAGTAGTCCAAAATCTTTGCCTATCCTAAGAATATACGATATTGCAGCCATTATGAGATACACTAGATATAGGATAGGAAAGATTTCTGTAACTACTGACATACAAGATGACGCTGAATTTTGTGGTCCCATTAAATTTCGAGCATTGTTAAATCTTAAACTGTCGAGTATATCCCAACAACCATTAAAGCTAACCCACTGATTTATAGAACCAGAATAGCTTGGAAAGCTTTGATAAAACCTTGTAAACAAAACCTCACAAAACAATCCTGATCCCATTCTTTGGAAACCCAGACTTTTTAAAGGGTAGCTCCGCTACAGTTCTGTAAAATTAGGAACTGAGTGAATGTGATGGTGTATCTGATATGTAAGTAATTACTAAGTTCCCTCCTTTGGCTGGGAATTAATTTGTATACCTACAATTTAAAAACTATTATGGCTTTAATTCCTGAGGAGTCTAATGAGGATTGTTCTTAATCTAATAAAAAATACTAGTTAGGTCCTATGTTACCTGGACTACATATTCAATGCTGGAGAACTGTGGAAGAAGTTCTGCAGGTTGGTTCATTTCAGAAATGCCGGCATAAGTTGGTGGAAACTGAAAAAATAAAAAATAAAACAAACATCAGAATATATACAGTGACAGCATGACCCAAGTTAAATTAACAACATCTTAATTACCGTATATACTCGTGTATAAGCCGAGATTTTCAGCACCTTTTTTCGTGCTGAAAATGCCCCCTCGGCTTATACACGAGTCATAGGGCAGAAACCAGCGGGGGAGGGGATGCCGCGGCAGGAGCCGGTGGCTGGGATCATACTCACCCCTCTCCGTGCCATCGCTGAGGGTCCCTGCAATCCTGCATTCCCCGGCTTCCTGCAGCTCTTCAGCACTGAGCGGTGAGGTAATACCCGCTCATTAAGGTCATGTAATATGGACGCGACGCCACTCCCATGGGCGTGGCCTCCATATTCATGGCCTTAATGAGCGGTATTACATCACCGCTCAGTGGTGGAGAGCTGCAGGAAGCCGGGGAGAATGCAGGATTGCAGGGACCCTCAGCGATGGCACGGAGAGGGTGAGTATGATGGAGGAGAGGACAAGGAGCACGGAGCTGGACTGGGGATAGAACGGTGGACGGGGGAAGCATGGAGGAGGACGGGGGGAAAGAACGGAGGACGGGGGAAGCATAGAGGAGGACGGGGGAAGCATGGAGCAGGACGGGGGGAGGACGGGGGAAGCATGGAGGAGGACTGGGGGGAGAACGGAGGACAGGGGAAGCATCGAGGAGGACAATGAGCACGGAGCAGGACGGGGGGAGAGGATGGAAGGCACAGAGGAGCACGGAGCAGGAGGGGGGGCACAGGAGGACGAGAAGGAAGGGGGGAGCACAGCGGAGGACGGAGCAGGAGGGGGGAGTACAGAGGAGAATGGGGGAGCACAGAGCTGGATGGGGCAGCAAGGAGCAGGACGGGGGCAGCACAGAGCAGGAGGGCAGTTTATACACCCGGCTTATACACGAGTCAATACGTTTTCCCAGTTATTTGTGGCAAAATTAGGGGGGTCGGCTTATACACGGGTCGGCTTATACACAAGTATATACGGTAGTTCAAATAAAAAGAAAAGTATTTACAAAAAAAGAGAAATTGAAACACAACTTGTACAATTTCAAATATTAAAATTTTGCAGCTGACATTCAATAAAAAGTGGAAAAAAGCTATATACTGACAAGCAAAAGGGTAACAATGTTTTGAACTTTTGAGTTTCAGACTCCATATAGCATCATCCATTACTGTTTTGAATGTGAGACTAACATCATTTTATAGACATCAATTTTGGCTATTTCATACATAAATTTGACTTGCTACTATTTAGCATATGATTAGTTATGCATATTCTTGTCGTGTCACTGCATTGTTTCTGTTTTGCTCCTGGTGGTGGAAAATATTTTTCTTCATGTATATTACAAGTTACAACCTGTTCTCACAATCCCTAATAGCTCAGTGTGAAAGGTCACTGGTTCAAATCGAAGAGAAGCCATGAAGGAGATTTCCCAAGAAAACAGAAACCACATCATCCAGCTCATCAATAGCAGTCTCTTGGCCAACAAAATTGACAAACTGCATCATGTGATTGCCATGACAGTTGGAAGAATACGAAATGAAGTCCATACATCCATTCAAAAGCCAAGCGGTGGATGTCCAGGCAAAATATCGGAATCAGCAAGTCGGCTCAACACAAGGTCTATCAGTTCTGGCGTGACAAAAATGTCAATGGAGGTAGCTCGTCTGCTTCATAATAGTGAGATCACAGGCGTCCATGCAAGCATCATGTGATGCACGTTACACAAGTCTGGAATAGTGGCCCAAAAAAAAGGTGATGAATCCTCAACTTCAATATGGTCATAAGAAACACCGGCTTGAGTTTGCAAAAAAGTACAAAAAGTGGACAGTAGAAGATTGGAAACAGATGATTTGGAGCGATGAGATGGAAGTCAATAGACTAGGCTCTGATGGATGCAAATGGGTCTGGAAGAAACAAGGAAAAAAGTGGATAACTGATTGAGAAATTGAAGGAACTGTCAGGTTCAGTGGAGGAAGCCTGATAATATGGGGTTGTTTTCCAGCCAAAAGAGTTGGAGACTTGATCAGGATGGATGGTGGTCTCAATGCTGAGCTATATGTGACTGTCCTACAAGACGAGTTACTTCATACACTTGAGTACTATGAGTATGAAAAGGATGACAATGTTCCAGCAGGACAACGACCTGAAGCAGACGTCAAGATTGGCGAAGAATTAATTCAATGACAATGAAATTGCTGGATTGGCCCCCACTGCCACTGTCCCCAGACATCAACCAAATTGAACACTTGCGGGTAGAGTTGAAGAAAAAGCTGTATACACACCCAAGTGAGTGGAACAATATGCACCAACTTTGGGAACATGTAGAAAAAACTAGCATCAGATTTTGGTAAAAAAATGCTTGAATCTGATAGAGAGCATGCCCCAAAGGATTCAGTCAGTATTGAAAGCCAAAAGTGGATTTACAAAATACTAACTAAAATAATAAATAATAAAATTTAGATTTTTAGGAGCAAAACATTAACACTGCAGTGATATGGCAAGAATCTGCATAACTAATCATATGCAAAATAGTTGCAAGTAAAATTTATGTATGAGACAGCCAAAATGATTGTCTATAAAATGATGGTAGTCTCACGTTCAAAGCAGTAGTGGATGGTGAGATATGGAGCCTGAAAGTCAAACGTTCTAAACATTGTTACCATTTTACTTGTCTGTGTACTGCTGCTATGTCTCAAACTGTAGAGTGTAACTCGTGACAACTAGTTAAAGGGAATGTCCACTATTTGGACAACCCCTTCTGAATCCCTTTGCCCCCAGGATAACGATAATACTAAAACTCGCTTCCGGTACCAGCAGATAGCACTGGCTCTCTTCCTCTGGATGTAAGTGATTCGTCTGAAGGCAGGAGGAGTAAAGCCAGTGATGACTGGCCTCCAGAGGGATCGCCTGACATAACAATGTCCCTGGGGAGCCAGTGCGGAAGCCACTGGAACAACGGATACTTCGGAACAGCTGATTCTTCTGCAGACTCAAGATCTCTAGGAGTGCTGAACGCCTCTGGAGAAAAACCCGCACACCAGAAGACTTCATCCACTTTAAATTC
Source organism: Oophaga sylvatica (assembly GCA_033576555.1). Taxonomy (NCBI): domain Eukaryota; kingdom Metazoa; phylum Chordata; class Amphibia; order Anura; family Dendrobatidae; genus Oophaga; species Oophaga sylvatica. Next base: position 464,017,824 of record JARQOD010000001.1, read on the forward strand.
ATGTTAAGAACTTATTATGCTGCCCTTCACCTCGCCAAACAGACCTACTTCACCACCCTGATCTCCTCACTAGCCAACAACCCCAAGAAACTTTTTGACACTTTTCACTCCCTCCTCAGGCCAAAAGCACAAGTCCCTATCACAGACATTTGTGCTGACGACCTGGCCTCCCACTTTATAGAAAAAATAGATACTATCCGTCAGGAAATCTGCTCTCAACCACCAAGTGCTGTGACTCCCATCCTACCCTGCATTTCCCTGGCTCACTTTCCACATTTGATCCCATCACAGAAGAAGAAGTCTCCAGACTCCTCTCTTCCTCTCGTCCGACTACATGCACTACCGACCCCATCCCCTCACATCTCCTCCAGTCTCTCTCTCCAGTTGTCACAACTCACCTAACTACAATCTTTAATCTCTCACTCTCCTCTGGCATATTCCCATCCTCCTTCAAACACTCCATCATTACTCCATTACTAAAGAAACCCGCTCTTGACCCTTCCTGCACAAACAACTACAGACCGGTCTCCAATCTCCCCTTCATCTCTAAACTTTTGGAGTGCCTAGTCTACTCCCGCCTCACCCGTTACCTCTCCACTTACTCCCTCCTAGACCCTTCACAGTCCGGCTTCCGCCCCCTACATTCGACTGAAACTGCACTCATCAAAGTGACCAATGACCTTCTTACAGCAAAACGTAACGGCGACCACTCTCTGCTCATTCTACTCGACCTTTCTGCAGCTTTCGACACTGTTGACCACTGTCTCCTACTGTCTAGGCTCCAGTCACTAGGTATTAAGGACACTGTTCTCTCCTGGTTCTCCTCCTATCTTTCTGACCGCTCCTTCAGTGTTTCGTTCTCTGGCTCCACGTCATCTCCTCTTCCTCTCACTGTCGGTGTACCCCAGGGCTCAGTCCTTGGCCCCCTTCTCTTCTCTCTCTACACGGCCCCAATTGGACAGACCATCAGCAGATTTGGCTTTCAGTACCATCTTTATGCCGATGACACACAACTATACACGTCATCCCCCAACCTTACCCCCGCTGTTCTACAGAACACCACCGACTGTCTGTCCGCAGTCTCCAACATCATGTCCGCTCTCTATCTGAAACTTAACCTCTCCAAGACTGAACTCCTTCTGCTCCCGCCGTCTACTAACCTCCCTAAATCTGACATTTCCCTTTCTGTGGGCGGCACCATAATAACACCCCGGCAGCAGGCTCGCTGTCTGGGTGTTATGTTTGACACCAATCTCTCCTTCACCTTCCATATACAATCTCTTGCCCGCTCTTGCCGTCTACACCTAAAGAACATCTCTAGAATCCGCCCTTTTCTCACCATGGAAACAACAAAAACCCTCACTGTAGCATTGATCCACTCCCGCCTGGACTACTGCAACGCTCTATTACTTGGCCTCCCCATTACTCGACTATCCCCTCTCCAGTCCATCCTTAATGCAGCAGCCAGGGTCATCCATCTGGCTAATCGGTACTCGGACGCGTCCGCTCTTCGCCAGTCTTTACACTGGCTGCCCATTCATTATAGGATCCAATTCAAAGTACTGGTTCTCACCCACAAAGCTCTCCACAGTGCAGCACCCCCCTACATCTCCTCCCTCATTTCTATCTATCGGCCTAACCGACTGCTGCGCTCTGCAAACGACTTTCGACTAACCTCTGCACTAATCCGTACCTCCCACTCCCGACTCCAAGACTTCTCCCGCGCTGCGCCAATCCTCTGGAATGCTCTACCCCAAGAAATTAGGACTATCCACAATTTGCATGGTTTCAGGCGCTCCCTCAAAACACATTTGTTCAGAGTGGCCTATCACATTCACTAACTAAAGTCGTTCTATGTTTAAGTGTGTATGTGTAGCCCATTCACTATCTCCATCCATGCCTCACTCCCTCAAGATGGCTGGACCATCATTGTAAATGCACCATTGTATATACACACCTGTACTTTGTATCTCCCCCACCTCATTCTAGATTGTAAGCTCTCATGAGCAGGGTCGGCTTATTTTGCTTTAATTATTGTATTGTTAACGTTGTTACCTATGACTTGTGTTTTGAAACTGTTAAACTGTAAAGCGCTGCGGAATATGTTGGCGCTATATAAATAAAGATTATTATTATTATTATTATCTGCGTAGACACGTGAACACCATTTTTCCTTTTCACAGTGCTTCTATAGAGCTAGAGCCCAGCAGCAGCAACAGAAACTAGGATCCTACATCCAGGTCAAAGATTTGATTTTTCTGTAGTTAAATATCTTGGCAACAAGCATATAAAGATGTGTTGGCACTCCTATGGCACCCAGTACTGCAAATCCATTCCACAGTTTAAGCTAGTTTAGAAACTCGATGAGCAGGAAATTTCACACAATCCCTGTTCTCACGGTACTATATTCCTGTGACACAGGCATCATTGACTACAGCCTCAGTTAAAGGGAATCTGTCAGCAGTTTTTTTTCTGAGCAATTCTGTAATTTATTTTGGGCGTAGGGGGTTGCTTTACCATTTTCACTATATGGTTAAACTTACCTGGCAATATGATTCTCCAGGGCAGTACAATTACAGTGGGGGAAGTAAGTATTTGATCCCTTGCTGATTTTGCAAGTTTGCCCACTGACAAAGATATGAACAGTCTATAATTTTTTTTTTGGGTAGGCTAATTTTACCATTGAGAGATAGAATATCAAAAATAAAATCCAGAAAATCACATTGTATAAATTATATAAATTTGCATTTTGCAGTGAGAAATAAGTATTTGATCCCTCTGGCAAACAAGACTAAATAGTTGGTGGCAAAACCCTTGTTGGCAAGCATAGCAGTCAATCGTTTTTTGCAGTTGAAGATGAGGTTTGCGCACATGTCAGGAGGAATTTTGGTCCACTCCTCTTTGCAGATCATCTCTAAATCATTAATATTTTGAGGCTGTACTTTGCAACTTGGAGCTTCAACTCCCTCCATAAGTATTCTATGGGATTAAGGTTTGGAGACTGGCTAGGCCACTCCACGACCTTAACCCCTTTACCCCCAAGGGTGTGTTTGCATGTTAATGACCAGGCCAAGTTTTACAATTCTGACCACTGTCCCTTTATGAGGTAATAACTCTGGAACGCTTCCATGGATCCTGGTGATTCTGACAATATTATCTCGTGACATATTGTACTTCATGATAGTGGGAAATTTCTGTGATATGATCGCATTTAATTTGAAAAAAATGGAAAATTTGAGAAAATGTTGAAAATTTCACAATTTTACAACTTTGAATTTTCATGCCCTTAAATCAGAGATATGTCACATAAAATACTTAATAAGCAACATTTCCCACATGTTTACTTTACATCAGCATAATTTTGGAACCAAAATTTTTTTCGATAGGAAGCTATAAGGGTTTAAAATTAAACAGGGATTTCTCATTTCTACACCATTCACCAACACCAACACATCACATTTGAAGTCACTTTGAGGGTCTATATGATAGAAAATACCCAAAAGTGACACCATTCTAAAAACTGCACCCATAAAGGTGCTCAAAACCACATTTAAGAAGTTTATTAACACTTCCAGTGTTTCACAGGAATTTTTGGAATGTTTAAAAAAAAAGAACATTTAACTTTTTTTCACAAAAAATTTACTTCACGTTCAATTTGTTTTATTTTACCAAGGGTAACAGGAGAAATTGGACCCCAAAGGTTGTTGTACAATTTGTCCTGAGTACGCTGACACCCCATATGTGGGGGAACCACTGTTTGGGCGCATGGCAGAGCTTGGAAGGAAGGGCGCCGTTTTACTTTTCAATGCAAAATTGGTGGAATTGAGATCGGACGCCATGTCGTGTTTGGAGACCCTGATGTGCCTAAACAGTGGGAACCCCCCAATTCTAACTCCAACCTAAACCCAACATACCCCTAACCCTAATCCCAATCCTAACCATAACCCTAACACACCCTTAACCCTAATCCTAACCCTAATCCCAACCCTAACCCTAATCCCAACTATAACCGTAATCCAAACCCTAACCCCAACTCTAGCCCCAACCCTAACCTTAAATTTAGCCCCAAACCTAACCCTAACTTTATCTCAACTCACTTTAGCCCAACTCTAACCTAATGGGAAAATGGAAATAAATACATTTTTTATTCTATTATTTTTCCCTAACTAAGGGGGTGATAAAGGGGGTTTGATTTACTATCTGTGATAGGGTCTATCACAGTGATCAAAACCCGTTATAGCGGGTTTTTATATTTGGCAGCTATCACACACTAAAAGACGCTTTTTATTGCAAAAAATAGTTTTTGCATCACCACATTTAGAGAGATATAATTTTTCCATATTTTGGCCACAGAGTCATGTGAGCTCTTGTTTGTTGCGGGACGAGTTGATGTTTTTTTTTGGTACCATTTTTGGCACATGACATTTTTGATCACTTTCTATTCGATTTTTGGAGACAGAATGAGCAAAAAGCAGCAATTCATGAATTTCTTTTTGGGGTGTTTACACCGTTCCGCGTGTGGTAAAATTGATAAGGCAGTTTTATTCTTCGGGTCAGTACGATTACAGCGATACCTCATTTATATCATTTTTTTATGTTTTGGCGCTTTTATATAATAAAAACTATTTTATAGAAAAAATAATTGTTTTTGCATCACTTTATTCTGACAGCTATAACTTTTTTATTTTTTCGCTAATTACGCTGTATGGTGGCTTGTTTTTGAGGGACAAAATTACGTTTTCAGCGGTACCACGTTTATTTATATTAGTATTTTTGGTCGCGTGTTATTCCACTTTTTGTTCAGCGGTATGATGATAAAGCATTGTTTTTGTAACTTGTTTTTTTTATGGTGTTCACTAAAGGGGTTAACTAGTGGGACAGTTTTATAGGTCGGGTCGTTACGGATGTGGCGATACCAAATATGTGTACTTCTACTGTTTGGATTTTTTTTCATTCAAATATTTATTGATAGAATAAATATTGATTTTTTATTATTATTTTGTAAAATATTTTTACAATTACTTATTTTTTTTACTCTGACTTTTACACTTTGTCCCACTATGGGACAATCATTTTGTGCAGGCTGATCTCTTCTATAGCATATTATTTCACATATTTTTTTGCTAGAGACTACTTGCAAAAAAATAATTTGAAGTGACACAAACATTAGTTAATAAAAAACAAATTTTATTAATCATAAATTTAAAAACAGAAAATTCACTATTTTACAGGAAATAATACTGAGAAATGGAAGTTTAATAGGAGTCACAAAAAGGCTTTGGAACAGTACCTAGTGGGAATAGCTGTCAAGATACAACTTGTGCTTGTTTTTTATTTTTTATTGTTACACAGATACCTCATATGTGGTCATAAACCACTGGGCACACGGTAGGGCTCAGAAGGGAAGGAGCGCCATTTGACTTTTTGAATGGAAAATATGCTGGAATATTTAGCGGTTGCCATGTCGCATTTGGAGAGTCCCTGCATTTGGATTAGCTCCAATCGTTAGCGGACACTATGTCGTGTTTGGAGAGCCCCTGTGTGCCTAAACTTTGGATCTCCCCCACAAATGACCCCATTTTGGAAACTAGACCCCTAAGGAACTTACGGTATCTAGATGCACAGTGAGCACTTTGAACCCCCAGGTGCTTCACAGAAGTTTATAACGCAGAGCCCTGAAAATAAAAAATCATTTTTTTTCTCAAAAGATGATTTTTTTAGCCCCCTATTTTTTTTCACAATGGTTACAGGAGAAATTGGACCCCAAAAGTTGTTGTCCAGTTTGTCCTGAGTACACTGGTACCCCATATGAGGGGGGTAACCACTGTTTGGGCACACGTCAGGGCTCGAAAGGGATGTAGTGACGCTTTGAAATGCCGACTTGATGGAATTGTCTGCGGGCTGTTACGTTTGCAGAGCCCCTGATGTGCCTAAACAGTAGAAACCCTCCACAAGTGACCCCATTTTGTAAACTAGACCCCTTCAAGGAAATTATCCAGATGTGTGGTGAGCACCTTGAACCCCCACGTGCTTCACAGAAGTTTATAATGCAGAGCCGTGAAAATAAAAAATCATTTTTTTCCTCAAAAACTGATTTTTTTAACCCGCAATTTTTTATTTTCACAAGGGTAACAAGAGAAATTGGACCCCAAAAGTTGTTGTACAGGTTGTCCTGAGTACACTGGTACCCCATATGTGGGGGGAACCACTGTTCGGGCACACGTTGGGGCTCGGAAGGGAAGTAGTGACGTTTTGAAATTATGATTTTGATGGAATGTTCTGTGGGCATCATGTTACATTTGCAGAGCCCCTGATGTGCCTAAACAGTAGAAACTCCCCACAAGTGACCCCATTTTGGAAACTAGACACCGCACGGAACTTATCTAGATGTGCGGTGAGCACTTTGAACCCCCAAGGGCTACAAAGAAGTTTATAATGCCCGGGCATGAAAATAAAAAAATCATATTTTTTCCACAAACATAATCTTTTAGTCCCCAATTTTTTATTTTCCCAAGGGTAACAGGAACAATTAGACCCCAAAAGTTGTTGTACAATTTGTCCTGAGTACGCTGATATCCCATATGTGGGAGAAAACTACTGTATGGGCAAACGTCGGGGCTCGGAAGGGAAGTAGTGACGTTTTGAAATGCCCAGAGCCCATTATGTGCCTAAACAGTAGAAACCCCCCCAAGTGACCCCATTTTGGAAACTAGATCCCCCAAGGAACTGCTCTAGATGTGTGGTGAGCACTTTGAATCTCCAAGTTCTTCACAGAAGTTTATAATGCAGAGCTGTGAAAATAAAAATAATTTTTTTTCCACAAAAATAATTTTTTTAGTCCCCAATTTTTTTTCCCAAGGGTAACAGGAGAAATTAGACCCCCAAAGTTGTTGTGCAATTTGTCCTGAGTACGCTGATATCCCAAATGTGGGAGAAAACTACTGTATGGCACACGTCGGGGCTTGGAAGGGAAGTAGTGACGTTTTGAAATGCCGACTTGATGGAATGGTCTGCGGGCGTCATGTTACGTTTGCAGAGCCCATGATGTGCCTAAACAGTAGAAACCCCCCCAAATGACCCCATTTTGGAAACTAGATCCCCCAAGGAACTCCTCTAGATGTGTGGTGAGCACTTTGAATCTCCAAGTTCTTCACAGAAGTTTATAACGCAGAGCTGTGAAAATAAAAAATCATTTTTTTTCCACAAAATTAATTTTTTTAGTCCCCAATTTTTTTTTCCCAAGGGTAACAAGAGCAATTAGACCCCCAAAGTTGTTGTGCAATTTTTCCTGAGTACGCTGATACCCCATATGTGGGGGTAAACCACTGTTTGGGCACACGTCGGGGCTCGGAATAAACGGAGCACTGTTTGACTTTTTGAACGCAAAATTTGCAGGAATCAATGGTGGCGCCATGTCGTGTATGGACACCCCCTGATGTGCCTAAATAGTGGAAACCCCTCAATTCTAACTCCAACCCTAACCCCAACACACCTCGAACCCCAACCCTAACCCCTACACACCCCTAACCCTAATCCAAATCCTAACCATAACCTTAACCCCAACACATCCCTAACCCTAATCCCAACCCTAACCATAACCCTAACCACAAGCCTAACCCTAATCCCAACCCTAATCCCAAAACAACCATAACACTTATCCTAACCCTAACCCTAACCACAAACCTAACCCTAATCCCAACCCTAACCCTAATTCCAACCCTAATTCTAACCCTAACCCTAATTCCAACCCTAACCTAATTCTAACCCTAATTTTAACCCTAATGCTAACCCTAAGGCTAAACCTAACCCTAGTTCTAACCCTAACCCTAGTTCTAACTCTAACCCTAAGGCTGGGTTTATATTGCGTTTTACCAGCCCGTTCAACACATAGCATTGACGGGCTGGTAACGGTATAGTACAACGTGATCGCGTTATGGTATACCCGCTAGCGTAGATGAATCAGATGATTCATCTGCGCTAGCGGTGACAGAGCCCAGACGCTGCAGGCTGCGTCCGAGGCTCCATCACTGAATGACGACACGTCGCGAACACATGCCGCTTTACGGCATGCATCGCGATGCGCCCGCAAATGGGGGTGAATGGCAGCGTTATACAGCGGTGTAACGCAGTCCGTCTAACGGACTGCCATAACACAATATGAGCACAGCCTTATACAGTAATCATAACCCTAACCCTAATAAGAAAAAAAATATATATATTTTTTTTATTGTATTTGTCCCTACCTATGGGGGTGATAAATGGGGCGTTTATTTACTTTTTTTTATTTTGATCACTGTGAGAGTTTATCACAGTGATCAAAATAAATTTCTGGACTCTGGAGGGCGCACTGCGCATGCGCCCGCCATTTTGCAAGATGGCGGCACCCATGAAACATCCCGGACGGACGCAGGGACGGATCCAGGGACATCGGAGGACCAGGAGAGGTGAGTAGTGGGGGGTCGGAAGGTAAGGGGGGGGATCGGAAGGTGGGAGGAGCGGAGGCAAGGAGAAGGGGAGCATTTAGTGACGGCGGTGACCGATCGCCGCCATCTATCAGTGGCGGTGGCCGATCGCCGCCGTGACTCGGTGTGGGGGGGTCGGATCTCGGTCTCCAGCCATGGCACATGCTATTGCAGCATCGGCCATGGCTGGATTGTAATATTTCACCAAATTTCATTGGTGAAATATTACAGATTGGTTTCACTTTTAACAGCCAATCAGAGCGATCATAGCCACGTGGGGGTTAAGCCAATCCCCCTGTGATGAAGCACAAAGGGTCTTGTGCTTGCGGGTCGGGTGACCTTTCAGTGACCCCGGTCACCCGACCCGCAGGAACGCGATCCTTTCATGACACAGGGTATGCGTCATAGGTCGGATTGGCACCGACTTTCATGACGCATACGCTGTGTCACAGGTCGGGAAGGGGTTAATGCAGGTAACGAGTTGATTAGGAGTGTCTAACTGGTCTGTAGGAGCCAGAACTCTTAATGGTTGGTAGGGGATCAAATACTAATTTCTCACTGCAAAATGCAAATAAATTTATATAATTTATAAAATGTGATTTTCTGGATTTTATTTTTGATATTCTATCTCGCAATGTTAAAATTAACCTACCCTTAAAATTATAGACTGTTCATGTCTTTGTCAGCGGGCAAACTTAAAAAAATCAGCAAGGGATCAATTACTTATTTCCCCCACTGTACACACATACCAAACACATATAGTTTTTTTTTATTTAAGCAGTGAAAAAAAAATCGGATATTTGTAAAAATAAAAACATGTTCCGAGACCTGTAACCAGGGCTGTGGAGTCGGTAAGCCACAGTTGCGACTCCGACTCCTGGATTTTATCAGGTTCCGACTCCGGCTCTGACTCCTTCATAAATGGCCAATTCGTAACAATAAATTTACTGTTGTAAAATATTAATATCGTGCTTATTCAGTTTCTCACCATCATATTATAAGTACCGTATATACCCATGTATAAGCCGAGATTTTAAGCCCATTTTTTAGAGCTGAAAGTCCCCCTCTCGGCTTATACGCGGGTCATATACGGGGGTCGGCGGGGGAGGGGGAGCGGGGGTGTCGGATCATACTCACCCCTCCGCCGGCGCGGTCTCTGCAGCCCCCCTGCTTCTCCCAGGATCTCCGGCTCCTTCCTGCAGCGGTCACATGGCACCGCTCATTAAAGTCATGAATATGCACATATTCATGACTTTAATGAGCGGTACCACGTGACCGCTGCAGGACTGAAGCGCTGCGGAGAGCGCCGGGAGAAGAGGAGACGCTGCAGGGACGCGCGGCGGAGGGGTGAGTATAGCTATATTTACCTGTCCCCCGGTCCACCGCTGCGCACTGCTCCCTCGGTCTGACTCCTCTGGCTGTGAATGTTCAGGCAGAGGGCGCGATGACGTCGTTAGTGCGCGCCCCGCCCCCTGCCAGATTATTCACAGCCAGAGGAGTCAGACCGAGGACGCAGCGCAGTGGTGCAGAGAGGACAGGTAAATATCACAGGTGCCGGGGTCCTGAGCGAGCGGTGACACCGGCACCTGTCCCCCATAGCGCGCCGGTGTCACCGCCTGCTCAGTACACCGGCACCTGGCCCCCAGCGACGAGAGGTGAGTATGTCATTTTTTTTTTGCAGCAGCAGCATATGAGGCCTATACTCTGGGGCATAATTGTGCAGCATATGGGGGCATAATCTGGAGCATATGGGGGCATAATATGGAGCATATGGGGCATAAGCTGTGGAACATATGGGGGCATAATCTGGAGCATATGGGGGCATAAGCTGTGGAACATATGGGGGCATAATCTGGAGCATATGGGGGCATAAGCTGTGGAACATATGGGGCATAATATGGAGCATATGGGGGCATAATCTGGAGCATATGGGGGCATAATCTGTGGATCATACGGGGGCATAATCTGTGGACTATATGGGGGCATATCCTGGAGCATATGGGGGCATAATCTCCGAAGCATATTGGGCATAATCTGGAGCATATGGGAGCATAATCTGTGGAGCATATTGGGCATAATCTGGAGCATATGGAGGCATAATCTGTGGAGCATATTGGGCATAATCTGGAGCATATGGGGGCACAGTCTGTGGAGCATATTGGGCATAATCTGTGCAGCATATGGGGGCATAATCTGTGGAGCATCATATGGGGGCATAATCATTTTCACCCTACGCGAGTCAATAAATTTTCCCAGTTTTTTGTGGCAAAATTAGGGGGGTCGGCTTATACACGGGTCGGTTTATACATGAGTATATACGGTAATCAGACCACTTAGAACAAAAACTATATTTATTAGAATATAGCAAATAACTTTTATAAACTTTTCTAAACTCTTGTACGTAAATATGCAAAAAACACTGTTATGCAGTTAATAAGAAGAAATCTATAAATTTGTCCTCAGAAAAAGTATTGCCTCTGTCAGATCCTCCTTCATGGATGCCCTCAAATCTGATCTAATTATTTTGAGAGCAGAGAACAACCTCTCTACACTAACTTGGGTTGGTGGCAAAGCAGTAACCACTCGGGCAACATCTCTGACAATGTCAGGATACAGAGGAATCGCTTGTTGCACTGTTATTTTTGATGAACGGTCAAATTTCTCAATTTCTTTTAGTGCACATGAAAAATTCTGCTGAAATGTACTGGCTGTGTTCTTTGATGGGGATGACTCTTCTTCTATGCGGGAACGCTTTGCACGGTCTTTGTGATCCAAATATTTTTCGAAATTAAATTCTTCATCAGTTGATGAGGCCATGAGGGTGAAGATGTGGCAGGACGACCAAATTCTTCTTGTTCCTCCTGACTGTTCTGCAACCCTTTCATCCTTACTGCTATTTCAAACAGAGCTTCTTTTCCTTTAGTTAGCTGTTGATCATCTAGAACAGGGGTGGGCAATTAATTTTCCCGAGGGGCCACATGAGAGACCATGACTGTTGTGGAGGGCCGAACTAATAGCTTGAAATTAATTCTACTCAACATTAATTTATTAATATTAATTGTATCACTTAATATTGAGCATAATTAAGTATGCTGACATTCCCTATATATCTTTGAACCCCCCCACAGCCCCTTAAATACAGCATGAGCCTCACACAGTCTACTACATATGCAGCATGAGCCTCACACATCCTACTACATATGAGGCATGAGCCCCACACAGCCTCCCTATATGTGGCATGAGCACCACATAGCCTCCCCATATACAGCATGAGCCCACAAAGACTCCCTATATGCGGCATGAGCCCCACACAGTCTACCTATATACGGCATCAGCCCCACCAAGGCTCCCCATGTAAGGCATGAGCACCACACAGCCTCCCCATGTACAGCATGAGCCCCACACATCCTTCCCATGTACGGCATGGGCCCCAGACAGCCTCCCCATGTATGGCATGAGCACCACACAGCCTCCCCATGTACAGCATGAGCCCCACACAGCCTTCCCATGTACGGCATGAGCCCCACACAGCCTCCCCATGTACAGCATGGGCCCCACACAGCCTCCCCATGTACGGCATGAGCCCCACACAGCCTCCCCATGTACGGCATGAGCCCCGCACAGCCTCCTCATGTACTGCATGAGCCCCAGTTTCCCCATATACTGTGAGGCCCCACAGCCTCCCCATGAACTGCATGAGCCCCACACAGCCTTCTTTATATATACAGCATGAGCCCCACACAGCCTTGTTATATACAGCAAGAGCCCCACAGTCTCTCCACATACTGAATGAGGCCCCACATAGCCTCCCATATACTGCATGAGGCCCCCACTGCCTCCCCATATACTGATTGAGCCCCACACAGCCTCCCCATATATTGCATGACAGTATACAGTCTTTCCATAGCCTCCCCATGAGCAGCATGTCACCCCCATAGAATCCCCATGTTCACCCCATAGAATCCCCATGTCCACCCCATAGAATCCCGATGTTCACCCCATAGAATCCCCATGTTCACCCCATATTCATACACATGAAAAAAAAAAAACACCACATACTCACCTCGGACCCGTTCCCAGGCGCCCTGCTTCTGCTGTTGTCTCCGATGCGCTGACTCTCCGGCAGTTCACAGCCGACGTGATGGCATGACATCATCGCGTCAGCTGTTTCACACGCTGATTGGTGGAGGAAGTGGCTGGAGGCCCCTCCTCCACCAATGCTGACTGCGGGAGACAGCGAGCGGGCGGGCACGGTACGGCCGGCGGACCTCAGGTTTTCAGCCCTACGGCTGTCTCGGTCCGCGGGCCGGACTGAGACAGCCAGAGGGTCGGATGTGGCCCGCGGGCCGCACTTTGCCAGGTCTGATCTAGAAGAATCCGATGCATTGGGTCTACATAAACAGCTGCCAAAATAATGTTATTTTGTAATAGTAGCTCCTATCTCCGTTTCATTGATGTAGCAATGCCACTTGCAATTAACCCTCCTCTTTGGGACAGGCGAAACATCAGGTTCTTCCACTCCTTTAAGAAAATACCTGGAGTTAAGTCTTCTGCTTGTAATTTTTTAGTCACTGTAAATGGGTGCTCTAGCAATTTTTCCAGCTCAGTCACCTGATTCCACTGACTTTCATTTAGCGTCAGTTGAGGGTTAGCCATGTCTACAAGAAAGGTTTTCAGTTCAACCAAGAGCTGAATCATTAAGTAAGTACTGCCCATCGTGTGGCTTGATCAATAATTGCCCCTTTTCCAGCACGTCTCTTCAAAATTGAGTCAACTTTAGGGGTTCTGGCAACAGTAGCCAATTTTCTCACCTTGCCAATCAGTGCAGCAGCATGTCCTTCTTGCAGACTGTCTCTTATAGCCAGCTGTAGCGTATGCACAACACAACGCATGTGATGAATGAAAGAACGTATTGACACAGTTTCAACAAGATCATCTAAACTATCATGTTGCTGTTCATCTGAAGCAACTTCAGTTTGCTCCTCAGTTACAATACTGTGTTCCTCTATTTCAAACATTTCTGTGTCTGTGGACCCAGAATGTTCTTCTAGCTGCTGGTCACCATCATTACTCTCATTCATTAGCTTAATAGTACTTATCATATTTGAAGCATTGTCAGTTACGACAGAAAGAACTTGCTCTTTTTTAAGTTCATAGTCTTGCAGAACCTTTTCCACCAAGAACTGGAGAAACTCACTGGTGTGATGAGCTTTGGTGTCTTTTACTGCCAATGTCTTGGTAACTATTTCATTTTTGTCACAAACAAATCGGACATTGATGGCAAAATAGTTCACTCTGTGACGTGTGCAGGCAGCCATTTTAAGAAACAGAAAGCGTCCCTTGAGAGTTTTTTTAAGTTCTTCCTTTTGTTTAAAAGCTTCTTCGATTACTAATTTTCTAATATTCTCTCTCTCCAGAGAAACACCAAGCTTGCGGGCCATTTCCTCATTCAGACACATAAAAGCTGGTCGTGAAAATAATGAAATAGGCACACTATCCTTTACAACAAGCTCTATGATCTGTTTTTTAAATGTATCTACTGTCATTGTCACAGTAACTTTGTCACTGACAAAATATCTTGCAACTGATGGCTGCAAAGTTCTCTGCTCCTTTGTTTGGCTGGAAGAGCTGGGCACTGGTTCATTGGTTTGGATGCAGTCTTTCTCATCCACTGCTTTCAGTACTTCTGGATGAAAGTGCTGTAAATGTCTCTTTAGATTAGAAGCTCTGGTAGGAGCATTTTTATCTTTGCCTGAATATGCACTGATCTTGACTTCACAGCATTTGTTTTCATCTGGATCATTTGTCATACACTGACAGACATAATGTTTTCTATCTTGAGTGATGGTGAAATGTTCAAATACAGCTGATTTAATGTGACGCTTCTTTGACATTCTCAGGTTTTTATTTCTACATTCACAATCCAAATGACAATTGTTTTTCCTAAAAACAATTGTACAAAATTATTGCCAGGTCGTACAACTGATATAGTGGTCAGTAATACTGTTATTCCTCATGTACTCACAGTTAACTGATGCAAAGTTTGTTGAAAGGATAATACTTCTTACAGTCTTCCTCTTCTGAGTAGCAGCTGTGAGATGCTTGAAAGACGCACGCCTAGTAAACATCTAGTCTAGAGGAGGAGCTTTACTACTAAGAATTTGCAACACATTTTCACTTTCAGTTTCATACATTGTAAGTAGGGGAGTTGGGGCAGCATGAGGTTAACCAAGTATAAGATTAGATAAGGGCAGTGGAGAACAGTGACACACAAGTAAAGGCTGGGTCTCACATAACGATACACCAGCGATCCCGACAACGATATGCACTTGTCAGGATCGCTGGTGTATCGCTACATGATCGCTGCTGAGCTGCCAAACAGGCAGCTCAGGCAGCGATCTGGGACAGCGACACTGCGGGTAACATCGCTTAGTTACCCGCAGTGTACCTTGGATACCAGCGCGCTGATGCAGGGAGCTGGTATCCAAGGTACACAGCGGGTTTCCAAGCGCTGCGCGGTGCCTGGAAACCCGTTGTGTACCTTGGATACCAGCTCCCTGCATCAGGGCGCTGGTATCCAAGGTACACAGCGGGTTTCTAGGCACAGCCCCGCGCCTGAAAACCCGCTGTGTACCTTGGTTACCAGCGGATCGCTGGTCTCCCGCCTGTCACACGCAGCGATGCGTGCCTGTCAGCGGGAGACCAGCGATCAAAAAAATGTCCTGACATTTCAGCGACGATCAGCGATACCCAGCAGGGGGCTGATCGTCGCTGAATGTCACACACAGCGATATCGCTGGGAGCTCGGTGCTGCGTCACAAAACTAGTGACTCAGCACCGATCTCGGTAGCGATATCGCTATGTGAGACGGGCCCTTAAGAAATGTCTCTATCTCCAGCAGAACTGCTTATCACTGTTGTTCATAGTTTGATAGAACATATATATTTGAGTAACATTTATAAAATTCATAGGAAAGTTCAATTATGAAATATTAATACATTTTTTTTAAAGCTGGAGTCAGAGTCGGTACATTTCTACCGACTACGACTCCAACCAAAACTAACTCCGACTCCACAGCCCTACGCTGTAACACTTTCAATTTTCGGGGTATGGGGCTGTTAAATGGCTTATATTTTGCACCCTGAGTTGATGGTTTTACTGATAACATTTTGGGGGGTATACAATATTCTGATCACCCCTTATAGCTATTTATTGCAACCAAAAAACATAAGTCTGGTGTTTTGATATCTTTCCTCATTACGCCGTTTACTGATGAGATTAGTTTATTTTATATTTTGACAGATCGGAATTTTAAGAAGCAGTGATACCAATTATTTGTCTTTTTACATTTTTTTTATTATTGCTTTATTTTAATGGGGCAAAAGGAGGGTGATTTTAACTAGTATTTTTAATTTTTTTCATATTTTTAAAACATTTTTTCCTTATACTGTATTTAATAGTCCCCTTGGTGCCCTGTGATCACGTCACAAGCACGCCGAAGTGTGCACGGAATGATGCCGCCCCTCTGCCACTATGCGTTAAATGCTGCTGTCAGAGGTGACAGCTCTGTTTAGCAGGATAACAGTCACGGATGGAGATCCACTCCACCCATGGCTGTTAAAGACACATGATGGCTGATTACATATGCGGACTTGGCTTGTGAGCCCACATTAAAGGTAGGGACACGGCATATGACGTACATGTACTTCATATGCTGTGAAGGGTTTAAGCTAAAGGTGCCAAAATTTGGCTTAACTTGGGGAATAAAAAAACTGCTTTTCATGATTTCCAACATATTTATATGCATTTTAGACATGTTCTGCTCCATGTCCAACAAAAGGGCAAGGCCGTTATAAAAAAGGTGTGGTTTGTCAGAAAAGTAGAATGGCCAAGATACTAAAACCGTGAGCCCAAAAATTTCTGACCAGATGTGAACCAACTAATAGCTGGTGTAAACTTAAGTAGACACTCAGTCTTACAATAGCAACAGTCCAAACGATAGCTGGCGCTTACATCTTTTTAAATTAATTGCTTTGTTGATCCAGTAGTACAGGGGTGGGGAACCTCAGGCCCCAGGGCCATTTACAGCCCTCGATGACCTTTTATTCGGCCCCCGGGCAGATTCTCAGGAACCGCATTCTTAGGCAGGGAGCTGTATTTTGATTGCCACCAGCTCATTAATTTCTTCTTGCTCTGTTAGCACACACAAGCAGTGTTCACTACTGAAGACTGAAGGGCATGCAATGAAAGATTATGTCCTGACACCAGTGACAGAGTCAGGATGTACTTTGTGGGCGGAGTTTATGCGGCCCCCGAAGGATGGTATAAATATCCGAATGGCCCTTGGCAGAAAAAAGGCAGTAGTAGTAGTATAAAAGGCACAAAAAATAGATAGTTGAACACAGCAGCAGAAAAATTAAAAAGGCAGAAAAGAAATGTCCGCTGCGCTTCCAGGCAACATGTTTCAGACCTGCATGGTCCTTTGTTAAGCCTGACACAGTGTATCAATTTCACTCACAGGACTAATTTTCGTTTCATTGTTCATGTTCCGAGTAGTCAAACTTGGAATGTTGCCTTGGGTTCAGAAAGGCTTATAAACAATAGACTTACTAACAAGTCTCACCTGATTTCGCTGGTAACAGAAGTTGCAAGCCCAAAGCTTTGCCCGATAGTCCACTTGACTACAATGCAAAAGATACACAATTACACAATTAAAATGGAAAGTATATTTTAACTTCAGAAGCAAATAAACTTGAGCAATTCTAAACTATATTATCTCTGTCTAAATTCACTATCCACATCTACACTGTACCCAGTATTCGAAAACATAATTTTACATTAAAAAACAATTCAGCAGAATTTAATGTTTCCCATTGTTGGAACCGATGCAAAACATCATCATCATATAGGGCAGGGTTCCCCAACTCCAGTCCTCAAGGCCCACCAACAGGTCATGTTTTCAGGATTTCCTTAGTATTGCCCTGGTGATAATTGCATCACCTGTGCAAAACAAAGGAAATCCTGAAAACATGACCTGTTGGTGGGCCTGGAGGACTGGAGCTGGGGAACCCTGATATAGGGAACCAGGAGAGTTCAGTAATTACCAAACGAGTTTAGAAGAGACTGAACAGAGGTTGGATGCAACATTTATGGGCATTACATCAACTGAGCCGGCCAATTGTCCAAACCCGTAGTGAGTGTATACCGTGGCACAACCGAGAAGGTGCTCAAAAAAGGTTCCCACACTTGAACAATAATCAATAAATGAATTTTTGGCACTCAACTTGTGATCTTATGGATGAATTTTATTAAGCAGTTGCGGTAAACGTTTCGGTCATCACATTTGACCTGTTTCAATACACTGCAAGATATAAACAGTACAAAAAAACATAACTGTGACGTCCGCCCACTGCAGGTCTGAACTGCAGGTAAGACAGCACCCCGAGACCCTTTACCCCTATACAGGGATCTGGAATTATAGCAAAGCCCAGGGAGTAGCTACCTATGAGAGCAGTGGACCGGAGTAGGAAGGACGCTAGGAAGGGAATAAAAAGCGAGACCAAATGCGTAGTCAGAAGTCCAAGGGTCAAAACCAGGAGGGAGGCAAAGGTACAAAATCGGCAGGCAGTAGAAGGGTCAGAAATTCAGGCTAAAGTTAAAGTCAAAACCAGGCGGGCAACAGAGGTACAAAATCGGCAGGCAGTAGAACAGTCAGAAATCCAGGCAAAGGTCAGAAATACAATAGCAAAACAAACTAGCACACTGGGGAAACCAAGACTATATCTGGCGGCCTACAAGCCAGGCTCCAAGGCATTTGAAGGGCATGGCTACCTCTCACAGGTTCACAGTCTGATGCCCTCACCTGGACTGCCCCCATAACCAGGCCAGATGGTGATGCATGACTGACACCAACCACTTCACCTCTGACAGAAGAGCGAAGCCTACGCCCACCAGATGCCTGCGCAGGGACCCCCTCTCTCTCACCAACATTACCCACAGGCGAAACATGGCGATGCGCAGTGACAGAGGCCGGTGTCAAAGGAGCGGAACCATATGAGGATACCGCTCTCCTATCACCGGCACCACCAGCCGAAGGAGTCCGGCGCCTCCCAGCGGCCGAGGCAGGAACACCAGCCACTGAATCCAACGGCGACGTGACAGTACCCCTCCCTCTAAGAGGGGCCTCTGGACCCTCAAAACCCGGTTTGTTGGGATGAAGGAGATGAAACTTCCTGATCAAACCCTTGGCATGGACGTTACTGGCAGGCACCCAGGACCTTTCATCCGGACCATAGCCCTTCCAATGCACCAGAAACTGCATGGATCCTCTCACTAAACGGGAATCAAGGATCCTTTGGACTTCATATTCCAAAGCACCCCCTACCAAAACCGGAGGAGGAGGGGACTGGACAGGACGAATCGGAGAGCGGTACAATTTGAGAAGGGACAGTTTAAATGATTGAGGGAGCTTCAGACGAAAGGCTACAGGATTAATCACCTCAATAATTTCATACGGACCAATAAACCTGGGACCTAGTTTGGCAGATGGCACTTTGAGCTTAATATTCCTGGTAGAAAGCCAAACTTTGTCCCCAAACTCCCAGGTCCAAACTCTTGGAGCGCCGTCTATTAGCAGACGAAGCCTGTCTAGTCTGAGCCCCTTTCAAGTTTACGTTGACTTCTGACCAGATAGTTTTTAACTGGTCTATGGTCCTTTCTACCCCAGGGACATCTGACATCCTAGGAGAGAACGAACCAAAATGTGGGTGCAGCCCATGATTACAGTAGAAAGGGGTAGTCTTGATGGACACCTGGTACTGATTATTCATGGCAAACTCTGCTAGCGGTAGGTGTTCCACCCAATCGGACTGATGCTCAGAGACATAACAACGTAGATTCTGCTCAAGTGCTTGGTTGGTGCGTTCGGTTTGACCATTGGTTTCAGGGTGATAGGCAGAGGAAAAGGACAATTCCATTCCAATTCGTTTACAGAATGCCCTCCAAAATTTCGAAACAAACTGGGTGCCCCTATCGGACACGATATTCACAGGAATACCATGCAATCGCACAGCATGAGTAATGAATAATTTGCTCAGGGTCTCAGAATTAGGTAATCCGGACAGAGGAACAAAATGACACTGCTTGCTGAATCTATCCACCATCACCCAGATACACGTCTTCCCTTCTGAGAGTGGCAGATCCGTAATAAAGTCCATGGAGATATGGGTCCAAGGACTCTCAGGGCAGGCAGGGTCTGGAGCCACCCAGCAGGGAGATTATGGGGAGACTTAGCGCGAGCACAGGTTTCACAGGCCAGTACATAGTCCTTACAGTCCTTTACTACAGTTGGCCACCAAAAATTCCTTGTTACAAGTCTGATGGTGTTTTTGATGTCTGGATGCCCTGCAAGGACGGAATCATGTGATTCCTTCAGAACTTGAAGGCGGAATGTGGCCGGAACAAATAGTTTTTGGGGAGGAGTAGTGTCAGGTGCCTGTTCTGGGGATCTACGGATTTCTTCCAGAAGATCCAAGGATACAGTTGAAATAACAATTCCCTTGGCTAGTATTGGAGTCGGTTCAGAGTCCTCGACCTGTGAGGGGCAAAAACTTTGAGAAAGGGCATCAGCCCTTACATTTTTAGTACCCAGTCGAATAGTAATCACAAAATCAAACCTAGAAAAGAACAAGGCCCACCTTGCCTGTCTAGGATTCAGTCTTTTTGCTGACTCCAAGTAGGTCAGGT
Organism: Oophaga sylvatica; assembly: GCA_033576555.1. Taxonomy (NCBI): domain Eukaryota; kingdom Metazoa; phylum Chordata; class Amphibia; order Anura; family Dendrobatidae; genus Oophaga; species Oophaga sylvatica. Next base: position 464,038,031 of record JARQOD010000001.1, read on the forward strand.
TCTTGTGGTCAGTAATTACAGTGATCTTATGTTTGGCACCTTCGAGGAAGTGGTGCCATTCCTCAAAGGCCCATTTGATTGCCAACAATTCCCGATTACCTATATCATGATTCCCCTCGGTGGAAGAGAATTTTCGGGAAAGGAAGGCACACGGACAAAGTTGAGTGAGGGATGCAGTGCCTTGCGATAGCACTGCTCCGACTCCAACTTCAGAGGCATCTACCTCTACAATAAAGGTGCGGTCCAGATCAGGCTGAACCAATATCGGGTTAGAGGAAAAACATTCCTTTAAGGCAGAAAACGCATGAAGTGCTTCAGGCTTCCAGTTAACCACATCCGCCCCTTTCCGAGTCAAATCAGTGAGTGGTTTGGCTATCTCGGAAAAACCTTTAATAAATTTACGATAGTAGTTAGCGAAACCCAAAAATCGCTGTAGTGCCTTAAGAGACTGGGGTTGTACCCATTCCTTAATGGGTTGAATTTTAGAAGGATCCATGTGAAACACTTTAGCCGACAAAATATACCCCAGAAACTGTATCTCCTGTGTCATGAAGACACATTTCTCTAGCTTGGCGAATAAAGAATGCTCTCTGAGTCTCTGGAGGACAGAGCAGAAGTGTTGGACGTGTGTCACAATGTCAGAAGAGTAAATCAGGATGTCGTCCAAATAAACGACCACATAAACACCACTAATATCTCTGAAAGTCTCGTTCACAAAATTCTGAAACACTGCAGGAGCAGTACTGAGCCCGAACGGCATTACCAGATACTCAAAGTGGCCGAGGGGTGTGTTAAACGCGGTCTTCCACTCATCTCCCTTTCTTATATGGACAAGATTATATGCTCCTCGGAGGTCAAGTTTAGTAAACCAACGGGCTCCCAACATCTGATTATAAAGATCAGGAATGAGTGGAAGCGAATACTGTTTTTTCACAGTGACTGCGTTTAACTTACGGTAATCAATGCAAGGTCTGAGACCACCATCTTTCTTTTCCACAAAAAAGAACCCGGCCCCCACTGGCGAGGTGGATGGTCTAATAAACCCTTTTCGCAAACTGTCTGTTATGTAGTCTTTCATGGCCTGATGTTCTGGACCAGAGAGGTTAAAGTCTATGGGGAAATCGTACTTTCTATGAGGGGGTAATTTCTCTGATTCCAATACAGAAAATACATCCTCATAATCTCTGAATGCATAGGGTACAAAGGGGAGAGGTGTGATTTTAACTTGGTTCACTGATAGCGATATACAATTATCCTGACACTCTGGGCTCCAGCGTACGATATCACCCAAGTGCCAGTCAATGACTGGATTATGTTTGCGTAACCATGGCATACCCAGAATAACAGCGGATGATATATTATGAATAACAAAAAATGACACATGTTCAGCATGTAACAATCCCACTGACATTGATATTTCCTCAGTGACAAACTCCACTCCGTTCTGGACGATAGGAGTGCCATTAATAGCAGTGGTTTTAATGGGCGCATTAAGCCTTAGCAGTGGTACACCAAGATTTCTCGCTACTAGGAAATCTATGAAATTGCCTACTGAGCCACTATCCAGATAAGCCTCCACACACACAGATTTCTTCAGGTAAGACAAAGAAGTAGGTAAAAGGACTTTGGCCGCATCAGCGGGCAATACCTGGGCACCTGGGAAGGCAAGGCCAGCGCTACCCAGGTGCTGACGTCCAGGCAGTGAAGGCTTCTGACGTCCAATGTTCTCCCAGAGGTCTCCAGACTGTGGCTTGTGCAGCATGTTAGTAGAAGATGATGGGAGTGATCCTCCACAGGATTGAGCAATGAAGCAGGACACAGGTGCTTTAGCAACACAATCAGCTCAGAAGGGAGAGGAAAGAAAAAAAAAATTCAGAGAAAGGGTTAGAAAATGCTTTTATATATATCCAGAATATATATAAAAACGTTTTTTTAGGACCAGATATAATGTGACATCCGCCCACTGCAGGTCTGAACTGCAGGTAAGACAGCACCCCGAGAAACCCCGAGACCCTTTATCCCTATACAGGGATCTGGAATTATAGCGAAGCCCAGGGAGTAGCTGCCTATGAGAGCAGTGGACCGGAGTAGGAATGACGCTAGGAAGGGAATAAAAAGCGAGACCAAATGCGTAGTCAGAAGTCCAAGGGTCAAAACCAGGAGGGAGGCAAAGGTACAAAATCGGCAGGCAGTAGAAGGGTCAGAAATTCAGGCTAAAGTAAAAGTCAAAACCAGGCGGGCAACAGAGGTACAAAATCGGCAGGCAGTAGAACAGTCAGAAATCCAGGCAAAGGTCAGAAATACAATAGCAAAACAAACTAGCACAATGGGGATACCAAGACTATATCTGGTGGCCTACAAGCCAGGCTCCAAGGCATTTGAAGGGCATGGCTACCTCTCACAGGCTCACATTCTGATGACCTCATCTGGACCGCCCCCATAACCAGGCCAGATGGTGATGCATGACTGACACCAACCACTTCACCTCTGACAGAAGAGCGACGCCTTACGCCCACCAGACGCCTGCGCAGGGACCCCCTCTCTGTCATCAACATTACCCACAGGCGAAACATGGCGATGCGCAGTGACAGAGGCCGGCGTCAAAGGAGCGGAACCATATGAGGATACCGCTCTCCTATCACCGGCACTGAAGGAGTCCGGCGCCTCCCAGCGGCCGAGGCAGGAACACCAGCCACTGAATCCAACGGCGACGTGACAATAACTATGACAACAATGGCACAAAAGTACTCTCATTAACACTAGAAGTCCCAGAAATTTCGAGCTCCCACCTGAAGTCCCGAAAGAGGGTCAAATGACCAAATACAATAAACTGAATAGAACTAACTAGAAACTAAATGGCTAAACTCAATGGAAACAACAACCTCCTGTGGTGCGACAGTAAGGGCCTTAATTACAGAACAAAAGACGGTGATTATAGGATGTTAGCTAAAATCCTTCAGGTCATTCGACCCGTCTCTGGGTTCCAAAGGTAGAAATGTTAAATGACCCCACTCTGGGACTTCTAGTGCTAATACATAAAATGTGGGTGCACAGGTGACGAAAAAAAGAAAGGAATGAAAAAGGAAAACAAGAAAACATACCCAACTGCTCCCCTACCACTGAGATTTAAATAAATGGTGTCTGCACAATAAGTTGTTGGAATGAATCCTGTTGTCATAATTATGTTTTTTTTGTACTGTTTATATCCTGCAGTGTATTGAAAAAGGTCAAATGTGATGACCGAAACGTTTACCTCAACTGCTTAATAAAATTCATCCATAAGATCACAAGTTGAGTGCCAAAAATTGATTTATTGATAATTGTCCAAACCCAACACAACCAGCAAATAAGATTAGGAAGTCGCCACAGTCAGCAAGAAACGAAAGCATCAAGGACCTTGAGAGGGTATCTATTCTATAGTTCTTCTCATTGACAGGACGGATTTTGTGTTCTCACTGTCAAAAATATAACACCCTCCAAAAATATTACCATTCTCCCAAAGCAAGTTTCACTGTTGTAGCTCATGGCCTAAGACTGAGTACCAGACTAAGGCCACATTCACACGTTGAGTATTTGGTGACTTTTTTTACCTCAGTAATTGTAAGCCAAAAACAGGAGTGGGTGATAAATACAGAAGTGGTGACGTGTTTCTATTATACTTTTCCTCTGTTCCACTCCTGGTTTTGACTTACAAATACTGAGGTAAAATACTGAACGTGTGCACATGGCCTTATAGTCTTCATTCTGATGAATAAAGTAATAAACAGCAATAGTGAAAAACTGTTTTTTTTTTGGAGATCTCGTGATGTAGGGCTTATTCCTGGAATATAAGTTAGCCCTGTTCCATATACCTGTAATAATAAGTTATATCCTTCATGCGAGTGATGACGTATCGCTATAGTTCTAATAATGGAACCTGCTTGAGTGCTTAGTCCCTTCCCGGTGTTTCTCCGCACACTGTGGCCTCTGTTCATCTTGTGCACAAGGGCTCTACTTTACTTGTTCCAGAAAAAACAAAATACGCCCAAATGGAAATACGCCATTTATCACACATATTTGCCTTCTACAATATCAAACCACTGGCTCCAATGCAAGCTGCATGGCTCCTATCAAACAATTCAACTTTTAATCCTATCCTATGAGATGTACGGCAATTGCTCCGAGTTAGAGGGAAAACTTCATTCCAACATTCTCCGACCTTTTCAAGTTTAGTCCCCTTTCATTAAAGCCTCTAGACCTTCTTGAACTTGTATACCATTTTGCATTGTATAAGAGCACTTACCAGAGAGGATTAAGAACTGCTCGGCAAGTGGTTCTGCTGCATAGGACGGGTTCATACTGTATCGGGGGCAGGTCTGGCCTCTCTTTTAGTGGAGTGAAGAGGGTTGCTACCGGAACCACCATTCGGGTGGCCTCTAAGCGACTTGATGGCCACACATTCCAACTGAAACGGACACCATCCCTATCTTCGTTCTGCTGAATAAACTCCAAGAAGGTGGTCATGGTAAAGTGTTCAAACAAAACCTAAAACAAATTAATATATATTTAATTGAACAGATACATGTGAAACTTCGTAAATATGAGATTCTATATGTGTCTAAAAATAACGTTTAATCAATGTGTATTCATAAGAGTCACAGTTGCTCATGGCCAGCCCCCTGCCCATAGGTCCCTCACACCACACCAGCAACGTTAATAGCACAGGGCAAGAACCATAATAAGCTAGATTTGTGTTCTAAGGATGCATATATACCATTGGATACTCCAGTGGGTCAGGGAAGTCTCCAGCTTCTTGTTCTGCTATTTATATTCACAGAACACAGATCACTATATGTATGAAAAAGATGCTGATGGTTGCCATGGCAACGCAATGCCAATTAGTGACTCCAGGAATCTGCCAGCTATGATGGCCTGACATGAGCATGGTCTAACAAGCCATATGTCATTGCAAAACTGACAGATCTCATGCCCTAGAGTGCAGTAGACTAGCAGTCAAAAACTAACATCTCCAACTCTCATAGTAGGACTTTGTGAAAAAGTAAAAATAAACGAAGAAAATAAATATGAATAAATATTGTACAAGTGTGAAAAAAGCACACGAAGAATCAGTAAACTATTTTGCAATTAAATAAGAAAGTGTTATATAAGAACAAAACAAAGTACACATAATTAGAATCGCCATATCCGGAAAAAAAAACACCTAGAAAACTGTCGCATTATTTAAGCAGTACAGAGAAAATCGTTAAAAAATAGATATAATGACACCATAATGTAACTTTTTCACCATACGGACACACAAAAAATTGAAATATAAAGCTATCAAAATATCATATGTAAACAAAAATGGTATAATTGAAAACGAAAAGTAATCCTACAAAAAAGAGCCCTTGTACAATTCTGTTGGTGGAAAAATAAAATTATAGCTCATAGAATTCAGGCGTGCAAAACACAAAAAAGCTATATAAGTGTGATATTGCTGTAATCCTGACCCAAAAAAGTAAAACTGCTTTTAACCCCTTCACGACCTTGGACGTATAGGTACGTCCAAGGTCGTATCCCTGCCTTTGACGCGGGCTCTGACGCTGATCTGATCAAATGTCATGTGCCTCTAACAAGTTAAATTCTGCTGTCAATCTCTAACAGCGACATTTAACACGAGACAGCCAGAAGCATGTCACAAATCCCGCCCACCGGTGCCCCCTTCATGTGATCACTGATTGCCGATCGGTTGTCAAGACAGACGCGGTCTGCAGAAGAACCCCGTGTCTGTCATTGTGAATCTCCTATAAACAGTGGCCTGTGGCCGGCGTTCATAGGAGATCGCGATTTTTGCTACACATGCAAGAGCTAAAGCACCTGCTTATGCATAGCACAGACAATTGGATAGCCGCAGCTTCAAGTCTCCTAGGGGACTATTGAAGACAGTAAAAAGTTAAAAAAATAAAATTTTAAAAATATTTAAAAAATGAAAACAACTCACGTTCAAGTCACCCCTGTTTTGCTTTATTAAAAATAAAACAATAAACAAATACAAATATTTGGTTTTGCTGCATTCAGAAATGTCCAGTATGTCAAAATATAAAGTAAATTAATCCAATTGATAAACAAAGCAACAAGAGAAAAATCGAAGTGCAACAATTACTTTTTTTGGTTGTCGCAACATTGCAATAAAATGCAATAACAGGCGATCGAAACATTGTATCTATCCCAAAATAGTATCAATAAAAATGTCAGCTCAGGGCGCAAAAAATAAGGCCCTCACTCAGCCCCAGATCCCAAAAAATGGAGATGCTACAAGTATCAGAAAATGGTGGCATACGCGAAAAAAATTTCTTACAAATTTCTGTTTTTTTTTTTTTTCACCACATAAATAAAATAGAACTAATACATGTTTGGTACCTGCGTACTCGTAATGACCTGGGGAATCATATTGACAAGTCAGTTTCAGCATTTATTGAACCTGGTAAAAAAAACAAACTAAAAACAATTGTGAAATTGCACTTTTTTTTACAATTTTATCGTACTTGGAATTTTTTGTTTGCAAGTACGCTATATGGTAAAATGAATGGTGTCATTCAAAAGTACAACTCGTCCCACAAAGAACAAGCCATAATACGATTATATTGACAGAAAAACAGAAAAGAACTTTTTTTTGTAATTCGTTTTAATGTCCAATTTTCATTGGGCAACATGCACTGCATGCTTATTCGTGTGGGGTTAAAATAGTCACTACATCCCTAGAAGAATTCCCTGAGGGGTCTAATTTCTAAATACCTAGTCATTTTGAGAGTTTCCTGCTGTTCTAGGACCTTCTGTAAATGACTCCCGTAAAGTATTTCACTTTGAATTTTTATGCCATTAAAACACAAAATAGTTACCGTAATAAAGAAAATTTGCCGTAAATCTACTTTACGTCAGTGTCGCTTTTTAAACAACTTTTTCATTTGTTTGGATGTTAGAAGGGCTAAAGGTTTAGTAGCAATTTATTATTTTTTTTTTCAATTAAATACAGTATACTGTAACTCTGAGGGGCCTATATACCATAAAACCCCAAATAAATTAATGCAAAGTGAAGGAAAAAACAGAAAAATAATTTTTTTTATACAGTGTTACTCTATCCCCACATTTTTCCTTTTCACTAGTGCTAAAGGAGAAAATGGACCTCACACTTTGTTGAGCAATTTATCTCGAGTACTTCGATATCTCATATGTGGTCAGAAACTACTATTTGGGCGCACGTCAGGGCTCAGAAAGGAAGCAGTGCTATTTTATTTTTTTAACGCAAATTTGTCAGGAATAGTTTGTGGACGCCATTTTACATCTGCAGAGCCCCTGATATGCCAAAACAGCAAAAACCTCAACAAGTAACCCCATTTAAGAATCTACACCCCAAGAGGAATTCATGTATGGGTGTTATGTAATAAATTAAAGTCCAGCTCACCAGTAAGACATCATGAGGATCGGAGCACGGAACCGCTGTGTCATGGCAAAAAAGGTTTTCAAATGAGAAGAAAATCCAGCTCCCTTCAGGTGTCATGACTAAGGGTGCTGTGACACCTGAAACGCGTTGATAACGCACTATTTGCTGCCATCTATGCTGGTACTTTTATCCTCTATTTTGTAATTTTTGAGTGAATAAAGAATGGACTTTAACTTCATCGTGGAGCTGGATTTTCTTCTCATGGGTGTGATGTGCATTTTGAACCAACGGATGTTTCACAGAATTTTATAATATTGAGTCATGAAAATTAATTATTACACTTTTTTCCACGAAAATGCAGCTTTAGCCCCAGATTTCTCATTTTCACAACGGCAACAGGAGAAAATGGACATCGATGCTTTTTATGCAATTTCTCCTGAGTATACCGATAAGTGGTCAAAAACTAGGAGGGGAAGAGGCGCCATCTGACTTTTTGCTTGCTAGAATAGATTACGGATGCCAAGTCACATTTTGAGAGCCATTTAGGTGCCAAAAAAGCAGAACCCCCCAACAATTAACATTATTTTGGAAACTGCACCCCTTATGGAATTTATCTAGGAGTGTATTGGGTATTTGTAGAAAGCACAGGAAGGCAGGATGCAGTGATGAGCAGGAGGCAAAGCAAGAGTTAAAGGGTTTATTACAGGGGATACTCCACGCAGGGAGAGTATTGGTGATATAGCGGTAAAGCAGATTTGTAAACAGGGGGAACAAGAAAAACAATTGTTTAAGCAACTGGTAAACTTATCAGTCTGATGTTTTCAGGGCAGTGTAGGCTAGTTATCCTCCGGGGGCACAGCAAGAAGAGCGTGAGATCTCTGGCTTTGTCCTGAAGGAAACTGATGCACTGTGTCCTGATGGAAGCGGCGAGTCCTGGTGCTCCTCAGCGAGGTCCTGCGGGGACGAAGCAACGTACGTGACGTGAAGTCGTCTCTGGTTCCACCAAAGTGTGGCTGAGTTTGGTGGAGGAGGTGGGAAGAAAGCTACCTGGCTCCGGTGGATCATTCGGTGCAGAAGTGGGCCGCGCACCTGCGCCAGTCAGCGGAACGGCACGTGTGGACAATGCAGACCTAAACGTAAATGAAGACACACGGCCACGTCTCTCTCGGTCAGCAGAGGTGCGGGGTAGAGTACGGCGTGTGGGCCAGTGCTCTGGCGTCGTCTCACTGAGAGAGAATTAACTGTCTCCTGCCGAGTCTGTCTTTTTCCCGTGCTCAGCTACTTTTATCGCCGTTACGCCTCCTTCAGTCAAGTGCAAAGGTTGGTCCAGGTCAGAATGCTTTCCCTCCGGCAAAAATGGTAAACAGCTCCGATGGTTCTGACAAATTTATGCAAAATTATGGAAAGTTCTTAAGAGTTAAAGGGGTGGTTTGACATACAAAGTCATTTTCATCCCAAATCCCTATCTATTTAATGCCATAATATAAACTATTTTCTAATGTACATTAAATAATAATTCCCTATCCTTTCCTCACTACACTTACTACTGCTGTTCTTTTTTTTCCTACTTCCTTTTTGATGATGCTTCGTTTGAGAATCCCCAGTGCATTCTGGGACACTGAAACAAAGCATCTTTAGGGGGCAAAGGCTGTAGTCACTGCCACAGCTCTTGTCCCCACCCTGAAACGAGGCGCCATCAGTGAACTTCATTTCAGAAGCTGGGCTAGTTCCTGTGTGATGTGCACAATGACAGCGCGCTTTCTGTTGACATCACTTGCGAGGGCAGCGCTGGTCTCAGTGGGCTGGGAAGTCTTAGAACACACACTAACAGTGCACTCTGTTGCCAGCTCATTACTATTAATATCATTACTGTTGATACATAGTGAATTGTTTTTCGTGACACATAGGTCTTCATTTTGAAGTCATTGTCATATTCTCTTTTGTTTTTGGTAGATATTGAGTGATATAGGTGGAAAAATAGGCAAAATAAGAACCCAATTCATCAAAGTTTTCACTCAGAATTCTGGAGTAAAAGCTTTGCAAAGTCGCAAAACTTAGGCGACTTTTGGTGTCTTCCCACCAGTTTCTCCCAGCTCTGCTAAAATAGGTGCAGCTGAGGCAGGACAGGGGTGTGAAGGGGGTGCCACAAATTTCACTCCAGTACCTGACTGCAGTGAGATTTCTGGCGTAGCACACATCTTCATGAATCACGATCGTCTGACTCCAGCACGCCTCCTCATCAAGACCGGCATGAGCAATACTGGTCTTAATGAATCAAAGCCCTGGTCTAAGATGGGGCCTTATCTCAGAAGAGGAGCAGAAGCAAAAAATAAGAAATGCCAGATTCAGCATAACACTGGCAGACTGTCAGTCATTACATATAAATAGAAAATTGCTTGTAGCACTCAAATATAGACACTGAAATTGTCACACGGCTATAGCGACAAAGAGCGGCCAGAATATTGCGGCATCTGGTTACACAAACTCCTGCACTATTAAATAGTGCAGGTTTTACTAGCACTGTCATGGCTAAGCTTAATCAGTTCAGTTGATCTCCTGGAGCTCTCCGTCCTGAATGGTCTCAGCTATTCAGTGTTGACCATTCCCATCTGGTATATAAGCTCGCCACTGGCCTTTGGGAGTTGCCATTGATAGTTTTCTACCTCCTGATTTGGAGTTGAAGGAGTTCAGTGTTTGGAGTTGGCAGCTGGAGAGTTTTTCAGGAGATTGTTGCATGGAGTTGGTTTGCTTGTTTACTCTTATCCGTTCTCATTTGGTTTGTGTCTCCTATACCTCTGCTTTTTCCCACTCTGTTGTTTTGTAAGTGTACTTGTATGAATGTAGTTTTCTTTTATCCCTGTCTGTCTGGTTAGCGTTTTCCAATACACTTCGGCTTCACACATCCCTGAGTGGGGAGGTAACAGATAAGTGTAAAATCGGAGCATAACAAGGTGCAAGGCCCCAGCGTCTCCACCATGCGGTGTAATCCGGGGGACAGGGTTTTCCTAGGGCGCCCCTAGCTCCAGGGATCGTGTCGGTGAAATAGACGGCAACCAAAAAACGTATTTTATTCTGCTATAGATGAGACGTTTCGAACTGCCATATCTTTTTAAGGCCTCTTTCACACATCCGGCGGGCGCCTGGCGGCGCCCCCGGCATTTTACCGCAGCGCCGCATGTGAAAAGCTTTCACACTTCCGGCGCCCAAAATGCGTTTTTTTGCCGGATGGTTTCTGATGCTTGGAGAGATAAGAAACCATCCGGCAAAAAAAAAAAACGTTACATGCGTTTTTTTCCGGACGCCGCAATGTACATTTGCGCCGCATCCGGACAAAACCGCATGCAACGCATTGACATGCGGCGCCATGCGGCGCTAATGCATGTCAATGCGAAAAAAGCCGCATGCGGCGCATCAGATTTTCAGATGCGGCGCTGCGGGAAAATGCCGGGGGCGCCGCAAGGCGCCCGCCGGATATGTGAAGCCAGCCTAAAGCATACAAGACGGTGTAACATGTCAGGATTAAATAGTATACATTACAGAAAAGCCAACTAGAAGCATCGCCACCCCCTAATTCTCCTCTCCCACCCCAAATAAGACAACGAAAAACATACAAGGGAAACCGTCTAATAACTTTGCTTTTACAACTGGAGAGTCTGAACCTACAGATGACTCAAGTATAGAGCCCCAAGTACATCTTCTTTTTTTAGGAAAAGATTGGAAGGAGACAGAGGAGGCATAGAGGTGGCCAGAAACATAGAAGAGAAAGACAACAAGAACAGAGAGTGACGAGATTAGCATTGAAGGAGATACAGTTGATGGAGGGGAGAATGGACCATTACGCAGTGATAAATTGGTGGTAAATATCTCATCTCTTATTCTATCCGATGCATAATTGAATGTAGTTCTCACATCACCAAACTGGTAGAAGGTATATGATTAAGGATAGGTACACATTTTTATGCTGAAGGGGAGAAGGTGGGACATTTATTATCTGTGATAGCCTCGGCACAAAGAAATAACCCGTTTATCTATAATATGGTGAATGAAGAAGGGAAGACTGTTACTGACCTGGAGAGGATACTGACGGCCTTTAGAGATTTTTATAAAAAACTTTACTCCCCAGAGGAGAACTTAGCAAATGAGGAAACCGATAAATTTTTGGGGTTGGGAATGCTAACCTAAGCTAAATGATGAAAACAGAGAGAGGCTGGACTCCCCCATTACTGTGGAGGAGATGGAGAGTGCACTGCATGGCATGGCTAATGAGAAAGCTCCCGGTATTAATGGCTTACCGTCAGAAGTGTATAAGCAATTTGCAGAGCTTTTGCTCCCTAGATTACTGACAGTGTTTGAGGAGGCCAGAGAGAGAAGGTTGCTGCCGGCATCTATGAGGGAGGCGGTGATAGTGGTGATCCCCAAGGAGGAGAAGGACCCCAGAGTACCCGAATCATATAGGCCAATCTCATTACTGACTGTTGACGTTATAATCCTGGCAAAAGTTTTGGCCAATCGGCTGACTGGAGTCATTTCTTCTTTGATTCACCCGGATCAGTCGGGATTCATGCCTAATAGATCTACAGCGGTAAATGTAAGAAGATTATATCTTAATCTCCAAATGCAGGTTGACAATCCGGGTCATAGAGTAATAGCCTCACTGGATGCCCAAAAGGCGTTCGATAGTGTACAATGGGAATATTTGTGGAGGTTATGCAAAAATTTGGCTTTGGACCACGGTTTATTGAATGGGTGCAATTGTTGTATTCCCAACCTATTGCTAAAATTAGGGTCAATGGAGCGATCTCCTCCTCTTTCCCTCTGGCAGGGGAACCAGGCAGGGATGCCCACTGTCGCCGCTCCTCTTTGCGGTGGCAATTGAGCCGTTGGCTGCAGTCATTAGGAAAACGAGGGAAATCCAAGGGTTCAAATATGGGAGAAAGGAGGAAAAAATAGCTTTGTAGGCGGATGATCTCTTGCTATTTTGGGAGACCCTTCTGAATCATTGAGCTGTGCCATGCAGATAATCGAGAGGTTCGGGGTGATATCGGGACTGAAGATCAACTGGTCCAAATCAGTTCTGTTTAATGTGGATCGAGAAGTGGAGTGGACAGACAGAGAAATAGAAGCTAACAAACTACAGTGTAAAGAAGTGTTTAAATACTTGGGGATACAGATATCCTTGCCGGTATCGGATTATCTTAATATCAATTTAGCACCATTACTTCAAAAACTGAAACCTAAAACTGAAATCTGGAATAAGCTGCATTTAACGGTGGTGGGGAGGATAAATCTTTTTAAAATGATTTTGATGCCCAAATTGTTACCGTATATACCCATGTATAAGCCGAGATTTTCAGCCCATTTTTTAGGGCTGAAAGTCCCCCTCTCAGCTTATACGCGGGTCATATAAGGGGGAGCGGGGTGTCGGATCATACTCACCCCTCCGCCGGCGCGGTCTCTGCAGCCCCCCCTGCTTCTCCCACGATCTCCGGCTCCTTCCTGCAGCGGTCACATGGCACCGCTCATTAAAGTCATGAATATGCACATATTCATGACTTTAATGACCGGTAGCACATGACCGCTGCAGGACTGAAGCGCTGCGGAGAGCGCCGGGAGAAGAGGAGACGCTGCAGGGACGCGCGGCGGAGGTGTGAGTATAGCTATATTTACCTGTCCTCTCTCCACCGCTGCGCTGCTCCCTCGGTCTGACTCCTCTGGCTGTGAATGTTCAGGCAGAGGGCGCGATGACGTCGTCAGTGCGCGCCCCGCCCCCTGCCAGATCATTCACAGCCAGAGGAGTCAGACCGAGGGAGCAGCGCAGCGGTGCAGAGAGGACAGGTAAATATGTAGGTGCCGGGGTCCTGAGCGAGCGGTGACACCGGCACCTGTCCCCCAAAGCGCGCCGCTGTCACCGCCTGCTCAGGACACCGGCACCTGGCCCCCAGCGACGAGAGGTGAGTATGTCATTTTTTTTTTTGCACAGCAGCAGCAGCATATGAGGCCTATACTATGGGGCATAATTGTGCAGCATATGGGGGCATAATATGGAGCATATGGGGGCATAAGCTGTGGAACATATGGGGCATAATCTGGAGCATATGGGGGCATAATCTGGAGCATATGGGGGCATAAGCTGTGGAACATATGGGGGCATAATCTGGAGCATATGGGGGCATAAGCTGTGGAACATATGGGGGCATAATCTGGAGCATATGGGGCATAAACTGTGGAACATATGGGGGCATAATCTGGAGCATATGGGGGCATAAACTGTGGAACATATGGGGCATAATCTGGAGCATATGGGGGCATAATCTGTGGAACATATGGGGCATAATCTGGAGCATATGGGGGCATAATCTGTGGAATATATGGGGGGATAATCTGGAGCATATGGGGGCATAATCTCTGAAGCATATTGGGCATAATCTGGAGCATATTGAGGCATAATCTGTGAAGCATATTGGGCATAATCTGTGCAGCATATGGGGGCATAATCTGTGGAGCATCATATGGGGGCATAATCATTTTTCACCCTAGGCTTATACGCGAGTCAATAAGTTTTCCCAGTTTTTTGTGGCAAAATTAGGGGGTCGGCTTATACACGGTCGGCTTATACATGAGTATATACGGTATATGTTTTACATAATGTGCCTATGTGGATATCCAAAAAGAAGTTTAAGTCTTTGAATGTAATGATCAGAGCTCTGGTATAGGGAAGAAGCAGGCAAGAATAAGACTGGAAATTCTTCAGAGACCCAAAGATGAGGGGGGAATGGCGCTGCCGAACCCGGAAGTCTATTACCTGGCAGCTCAGAGTCAGCACTTTAGAGGGTGGTCATGCCCCGGATCTGGTGGATCTGTTAAAAGAATCTTAGAACATTCCATGGAGGGTAGGCCGATATTGGAGGGCCTGGAGGGTGGTGACGTAAAAAGGTTGGGAGAGAAAATGCCTACTTTAGATCTTATACATAAAATCTGGAGTACACTAAAGAAGGTGAGAGGGGTAAAGGGTCTAACCAAATTTACGCCCATATGGAATAACAGTAGTCTCCCGGAGATCCAAAAAATAGGCACTATAAGAGAGTGGACAGGTAGAGGAATAACCCATATACATCAAATAATGGAGGGGGGAGAACTAAAACAATTTTCGCAGCTGCAGAGTGAATTTCTGCTGCCAAACACGGAATGGTATCACTACAGACAAGTCAAACATGCAATTAGATATCAGAGAGCCAAACAAACACTAGTGGTGGAGACAGATCTGGTACTGGAATATATTTGTCAGGAGGGGGCCACTAGGGGAGTAATATCCAGCACGTGCAGAGATTTGCTGCGTACGTTCTTCCTGGAGTTTCCACTGAGAGCTAAAGGTACTGCCACACTAAACGCTCCCGCTAGCGATCACGATAACGACGCATACTAATGCGATCGCTAGCGGGATCGTTTTAATATCGCTAGTAGCGCACTAATTTAGCGATGTCGTTAAGGACGCTATCGCGGTTAGCGATCTCCTTAACGACTTTGGCGGTACAAAAACACCGCACATCGCTAAAAAAAAGGTGCCACACTCAGCGATATATACTCACCAGCGGGACGCCAACGATAAAAATAGGGTCCGGAATGATGAGAACGATGAAGGAGATCACAGCAGAGGCACAGCAGGGGCCACGTCGTTAGTACATGCCACACACAACAACGTCACTAACGAGATCGCATAGTGACTTTTTTAGCGATCTCGTTAGCGACGCTGTTTAGTGTGGCATACCCTTAAGAGTATATGGGAAGAAGAAGTGGGACATGCAGAAGATGATATATGGGAAAATATCCTGGAGTATATACCCAAGCTCTCTATGAGCGAACCTGCAAGATTGTCACACATTTACGTAATTCACAGAGTTTATAGATCACCGCTAATGTATAAAATGGGGCTGAGGGTAAACTCAGAATGCCCGAGATGTAGAGAGGAAGAGGCAGGTATATTCCACATGATGTGGGAGTGCCGTAGGCTATCAGCGTTCTGGTCTGGGGTAATAGCTATGATTGAAGGGCATATAGCTGCGATGTCACTGGAGATCCGGTTACTTGTCTGTTGGGTTATGTGGAGGAAATCGAAGCTGACAACAATACTAAAATAGCCATTGCCAGGTTACTTTATTGCACCAGGAAATTAATTGCAAGACATTGGACAGCGGTTGATCCACCTTCGGGTGAGGAATTTTCTAAGCAGGTAGCATACATCATACAGTTGGAAAAAGGTATTTTTGAAAAAAGAAGGAAACTGAACATATATGATAGAATGTGGACACCATGGATACAATATAAGGGAATGTAAAAGGAATGGTCCCCAATCTGTAATATAATTGATATTCTGTCTTTTGAGGGATACACCTTTTAGGGCCTAAACTATAAAGGGGAACTGGTAATTAATTGTACTGTTCTTTCCTTTTCTGATCCTATTCTTTAGGATATGATAAGAGGGGTAGGGATTGCTGTCAGGGCCGGAGGGGATGGGGGGGAGGGATGGAGGGGTTGGGTTTGTTAAATATGTCATAATTTGCAATGTTACCTGATGTTTTGACATGACACTGTCTGTTTAGACTATGTTCAATGTTCAATAAAAATGTATCTGATTTAAAAAGGATAGGTACACATGTTCAAGTAGCTATGTAGTTTATGTCATATCTTGTCCTTATGGCCTGCTCTGCGTTGGTGAGACCACAATGGAGATATGGACTCTTTATAAGTAAACACAAGAGTACAATCAGAACAGGTCGTATAGACCTACTGATTCCTAAACATTTCATAAAGACTAGGCATTCTGTTAATCAACTACGGTTTAGGGTTATGGATAGTGTACCAGTATTTAGTAGAGGAGGCGACAGATTAGGATTGTTATCCCAGATGCGCACGATCTGAAACTAGCAGCGCTTTGGATGCAGCGTATGTTTACTGCGTCCACAGTGCTGCCTTCTATTGAACGCAGGTGAATCCGCATGTGTTCACTGAACCGCGCGGATTTACCACATCCAATTATTCTATTGATTTTACTTCTTCTGCTGAGACTAGCGCCTCCACAAGAGAAATTGACATGCTGTAGACTGGAAAGACGTGCCGCATGTTGGTGTCTGCGGGTGATCCGCGGTCGTCTGCGGGTGATCCGCGGTCGTCTCCGGACGCATAGTGGACATGGGATTTCTTGAAATCTAATCCACTATGCTGTAACATCTGGAAGCTGCGGGTTTGACGTTGCATAAATACGCAGCATCAAACCCGCAGCAATTACTGATCGTGGACACATACCCTTAAAGAGAAAGGAGCTACGTTGGATACATGAGCTTGATTATCTTCAACCAAAGGCGTTAAATATTAAAAATACGTGGATGACTTTTTGGATAATTTTTCTGGATTTTCTTATCCAAGGTTTATTGTGTTTTTAATATGTTTGTGTTTTCTATTATTTTAGGTTGCTCCTATGAGGGTAGCGATTGAAGACAGAGACCATGAGGGCAGTGTTTATTTGGGTTGTCATTATGGGATTTGCTTGTCCCTTATCCACCTCTCTTTGTGTCCCTCCTCTCTCTTCCCCCCTTATTTTTTGTTTGTCATTTATGTTTTTTATTATATACAGTGATTTATTTGGCATTTATACTTTATTATTACTATTTATTATGATGTGATGGGATGTATAATAATTTATTTGGTGCTTCTAATTTAATATATTATATTGTTAACACTAGAACTACTGATGGAGTCATTTTGACTCCTTTCGTTTTTTATTTCTCTTCTGTGACTACATTTTTCAGAATTCCGGCTTGAAACTCGGTGACTTTTCCTCAAATATGATGTGAAAAAAGATTTTGTGAGAATAAATAATTTTGGTGAAAAATTTGCGCGTTTTTTTCAAAATTTACCAAGAACTACTGAAGGGAGTCATTTTGACTCCCTACTATATTTTGAGGTCCTTTTGTCACTAAATGTTGCTATAAAGTTTTGTGCATAATTTTTTCACTCTGTCTTATTTACCCTGATGTTCATATAGATGTAGTTCAATTTACATGTCAACTTTTCACATTTTCCTTGTGTTTTACCTGCTTGTATTACTGTGTAATGCTGAACAAAATAGCTTGTTTACTCTAGGCTCTTATCTTATGCTAATTTTTGATTCATATATATAGACACATATAAAGAACTGTACGCTTGCAGAAGCATGCAGGAACAATAATTTACAGTTTACTCTATCTGATGAGGAGCTAGATGCATTCATTGCAATATTCTATGCTCGTGGAATATCTGGCACGAACCGTCACTCGATTAGCAGTATTTGGTGTAATGACTGGGGAATACCGTTTTGCAAAGCGACAATGTCTAGGGACCGCTTTGTTGAAATTATGAGGTTTCTCAGATTTGATGAGAAATCTACTCGATCGGAGAGACTGCAAACGGACAAGTTTGCTCTATTTTCTACTGTGTGGGACAGGTTTATTGAAAATTGTATTGCGTGTTACAAACCTGGCCCATACATAACGGTGGATGAGCAACTTTTCCCAAGCAAAACTAGGTGTCCATTCACGCAGTACATGCCTTCCAAACCAGATAAATATGGCCACAAATATTGGCTAGCTGTTGATAAGGAGAGCAAATATCTGGCAAATGGCTTCCCTTATCTAGGCAAAGATGACACACGCCGTGCTGAGGACCGTTTAGCTGACCATGTGGTAATGAAGTTATTGGACCCGTTTTTGAAAAAAGGTTGCAATGTTACAACCGATAATTATTTTACTTCAGTAAAATTAGCTAAACAGCTAAAAAGCAAAGGAACAACCATCGTGGGAACACTGAACAAGATAAGGCGAGAAGTGCCTAAAGAAATAAAATCCATGAAAGAGGAATTGTACAACACTAAAGTGTTTAGAAATGAAGACAATTTTACACTTACAGTATATCAAGGAAAGCCCAACAAAAATGTTGTCATTTTGAGTTCCGTCCATCCAGATGTTGTTGTTGCGTCTGATTCCGCTAAAAAAACTCCAGAAACGGTAAAGTTTTACAATGAAACAAAATATGGAGTAGATGTAGTGGATCAGATGGCACGAAAATATACCACACGAACATGCACAAGGAGATGGCCTGTTCATGCATTTGAAAATGCCTTAGACTTTGCGGGTATAAATGCATGGATAATATTCAATGAGATAACCCACCAAAAAATGTCACGCAAGGCATTTTTGCAAACGCTTGTGAGAGAGTTGAGTGGTCCTTATGTCACAGATAGGGAAAAGGGTTCCACGTCCCAAGTTTCTACATGCTCAGAAGTGATGGTTCAAACAAAATTTTGCCAGATCAAAGAAAAGTGCAAGAAAAATAGATTTGTCGGCAATTGTAAGACTTGTGGTAAGTCTTTGTGTGGGCAATGTACTGCCATAAATCAAAGGCAATGCCTAAAATGCGAAACACCAAATGTTTAGAAGGTGAATTCTGCGCCATATTTTCATTTTTATGCTCCTCCACCTACATTTTCTCTGCTTTTTGTTCTTCAGTTGTTGTTTATATGTGTGCACTTGAATAAAAAAAAAATGTTTGAAAAACGTCTATTATAATTATTGTTATTTTCTGTAGAAAAATAAGAAAAGCAGAAAAAAAACAATCAAAAGCATTACTGTTGGATCTAACAATAATAATACATTACAAAAAATATAATTATTAATAAATAACCACAAATGAAACTCTAAAAATAAACGAAAACAAGCAAGGAGTCAAAATGACTCCTTTCAGTAGTTCTAGGCGGGGTCACGAGTCCAGTAGTCCTAGTGTTAAGGGACATATCTATGATAGCTTTATGTCATCTTATGTCTATATAACATGTTGTGATGTCATGATATGAAGTAACGTCCCCTATATACGGCGTGGACGTCATTCAAAGACGATCACATGGCACCGACGTCATCAGGAAGTGGTCACACCACCCAAACTTATAACCACATCTAACTGATAGATGAGGTTATAAGTTTGGGTGGTGTGACCACTTCCTGATGACGTCGGTGCCACGTGATTGTCTTTGAATGACGTCCGCGCCGTGTCTTGGATTGGATGGTGCGGACGCAAGCGCACATGGAGAGCACCATGATTGGATGAGCAATATATACACGGACATGTGACTTTGGAAAACTCTCTGATTGGTCTATAGGACAACGTGGATGCCATCTTGAGATTAGATGATTGGGACAAGGCCCCTTCTTTTCTTTACTCATAACACGTAATTGAACAGATGCCAAGAGGAGTGAGGATCCTGCTTGCAAGCTTACAATCTATCAGGAACTACTGTAGGGGGACATAATAGTTAAAAAGTGCTTATCGTGTATGGTCCAACCATTGTGATTCTAAATATGGGCATGATATAAAGTTCCATGATCCGTCATCAGCCAGGATCTGTCTAAGTAGTCACCAAGTGCTGTTGGGTGCATGGAGGATGTGGGGTCAGATGAATAGGAGGGACCAGATTCAGAGAAAAAATTAGAAGGGGGGAGCAGGGGAGAATTAGATAATTGAATTGAGGTGATAGGCAATGTGTTTTAAGGCACGCATAAAAATGTGTGTGCTAGGTGTTAATCAGATTGTCTGGAGTAGTGCATTCTAGAAAACTGGCGCAGCACGCGTAAAGTCGTGGAGACTGAAGTGGGATGTTTGGATTTTGGAGGATGTTAGCCTTAGATCAGTTGCGGAGTGGAAAGCACGGGTAGTGTGATAGACAGAGAGGAGAGAGGAGATGTAAGGGGTGCAGAACTGTGGAGGGCTTTGTGGGTGACAGAAATAAGTTTATATTGTACTCTATAGATCAGTGTTTCCCAAACTCCAGTCCTCACGGCCCTCAAGACATCATGTACAGATGATTTCCTTAGTATTACACAGGTGAGAGAAGCTATGGCATTTTCAGATGCCTCAATAATAATTATCTCACGTGTGCAATATCAAGGAAATCCAGAAAACACGATCTGTTGGGGACCGTGAGGACTGGAATTTGGGAAACACTGCTGTAGCGGATGGGTAACCAGTGCAATGACTGGCATAAGGTGGAGGCATAGGTCAAGCACCTGGACAGAAATACGACCCTGGCTGCCGCATTCAGGATGGATTGGAGAGGAGAAATTTTGGTTAGAGGGAGACCTATCAGAAGAGAGTTGCAGTAGTCCAGACAAGAATGAATAAGAGCGACAGTAAGAGGTTTTGCAGTTTCAAGGGTGAGAAAAGATCAGATTCTGGATTTGTTTTTTAGATGCAGGTAACATGAGCGAGCAGGGGCGTAACTACCGCTGTCGCCACTGCGACCAGGTCCGACGGGTAAGAGGGCCGGCAGGTCAGACGCACATCTGTTGCCGTGCAGGAGATTCCTCCTGTACGGCAACAGACTCCTCCTGCACGGCAGCATGATCGCGCAGGAGATGCTGAAATATCAGCACTTCCTGCCCGGTAGTGCAGGAGCTCAGCGCTGCCGGTGGCTGAGCTTCTGCACTAGCAGCCAGGAGCGGAGTCCGCGCTGCCCCTGGCTGTTAACCCCCTAATTGCTGCGATCGAGCGCAATCGTAGCATTCAGGAGGGAGGCAGAGGGACGAAAACTCCCTCTGCCTTCTGATCGGCGTCCCCGCAACATCATCGCGGGGCACGATCTCTGCAATGATGACCCGAGGTCGTCATGACGACCCCTGGGTCATCAAGCTATGGAAAGCCTCTGAGACCATGCTCATAGCATGGTCTCAGAGCTTTCACCATAGGTATAATGCACTGCAATGCTGGAGCATTGCAATGTATTATACCTGCAATCAAAGTGAAAAAAAATGAAAGTCCCATAGAGGGATTAGGTAAACAAGAAAAATAAAAAAAAAATATGTAAAAAAAAAATTAAAAAATCATAAAAATAATTTTAAAAAATCCACTAATAAATACACAATTTTATTTAAAAAAAATTAAATAAACAAAAAAGTACACGTTTGGTATCGCCGTGTCCGTAAAAATCCCACCTATAAAACTGTCACACTAGTTAACCCCTTCAGTGAACACCGTAAAACAAAAAAAAAACACAAAAAAGTAGCAAATTATAATTTTTCCAAGCGGTATCATCATACCACTTGAAAAAAGTGGAATAAAACGCGATAAAAAAATGAATGGTAATAAAAAAAGTATTATAGCTCTCAAAATGTGGTGATGCAAAACTATTTTTTGCAATAAAAAGCGTCTTTAGTGTGTGACAGCTGCCAAACATAAAAACCTGCTATAACGGGTTTTGATCACTGTGATAGACCCTATCACAGTGATCAAAATAAAAAAAATAGTAAATCAAATCCCCCCTTTAGTTAGGGAAAAATAATAAAATAAAAAATGTATTTATTTCCATTTTCCCATTAGAGGTTAGGGTTGGGGTTAGGGATAGGGTTGGGGTTGAGGCTAAAATTAAGGTTAGGGTTGGGGCTAAAGTTAGGGTTGGAATTAGGGTTAGGGGTGTGTTAGGTTAGATTTGTGGTTAGGGTTATGTTGAGGTTAGGATTGGAGTTAGAATTGGGGGGTTTCCACTGTTTAGGCACATCAGGGCCTCTCCAAATGCGACATGGCGTCCGCTCTCGATTCCATCCAATTTGTCATCTGCATCACTGTCATTCAATGACAGCCGGTCCGTTCCAATCAACAACGGACTTGTCATCTGGAAATACTGGCAAATGCCAGATAAGTGGTCTGACACACTCATAACAGTATCAGCATCTCAAAAAGTGGATATTCTTGACAATTGTAGCAGAATAGAGAGCTGTCGGCTCCTTGGTCCACTACCATTACTTCACTTGGGCCGACCATATACTCCTCCCAGCCTGTGGCCTTCCAGAAGCCAGAGCAAGGTAGGGGATGCAGGCGGAACAACGCAGAGGATGCAGGCAGAGCAAGGCAGGGGATGCAGGGAGAGCAAGGCAGGGGATGCAGGCGGAACAACGCAGGGGATGCAGGTGGAACAAGAGCAGGCCAGAAAACCTAGATATACCTCTGGCAACAGTTAACAGCCGCCAGACAAACACAGGCTGGCAGCTGTCAGCGCGCACGTCGCCGACATATGACGTCACTGTCATACGCTGGAACGATGCTGTGCGCCTCAGCCGAATCGTGGGTGAGGACATTGCTGGAGCTTGGCCAGGTAAGGAAAACCTTTTTTTTTTGTAAAGCTGCGGTATGGGGCACATTATACTGATATGGGGGTGAATTCTACAATGGTGGGTGGGGGGGGGAAGGGGATGCATTATACTGCTATGGGGCTGCTGCATTTTATACTCCTATGGGGTTGCTGCATTTTACTATATATGACTATGGGGTGCATAATACTACTATGAAGCACTATAGGGTGCATTATATTTTATGGATGACTATGGATGGAGGTGCATTTGATTATACTACACTAGATGGTGGCCCGATTCTAATGCATCGGGTATTCTTGAATATGTATGTAGTTTATTTATGAAGATTTAAGAATAATGCAATGAATACACAGGGTGTATATAGAGGCTGCTGGGCTGTATATAGAGGCTGCTGCTGCTGAGGTGTATATAGAGGCTGCTAGGGTGTATATAGAGGCTGTTGGGGTGTATATAGAGGCTGCTGGGTAAATATAGAGGCTGCTGGGTGTATATAGAGGCTGCTGGGGTGTATATAGAGGCTGCTGGAGTATATACAGAGTATGCTGGGGTGTATATTAAGGCTGCTGGGGTGTATATAGAGGCTTCTGGGGTGTATATAGAGGCTGCTGGGGTGTATATAGAGGCTGCTGCTGCTGGGTGTATATAGAAGCTGCCGAGCTGTATACAGAGGCTTCTGGGGTGTATATAGAGGTTGCTGCTGGGGTGTATATAGAGGTTGCTGCTGGGGTGTATATAGAGGCTGCTGGGCTGTATATAGAGGCTGCTGGGGTGTATATAGAGGCTCCTGGGGTGTATATAGAGGCTGCTGAGCTGTATATAGAGGCTTCTGGGTGTATATAGAGGCTTCTGGGGTGTATATAGAGGCTGCTGGGGTGTATATAGAGGCTGTTGGGGTGTATATAGAGGCTGCTGGGGTAAATTAGAGGCTGCTGGGGTGTATATAGAGGCTGCTGGGGTGTATATAGAGGCCGCTGGGGTATATATAGAGGATGCTGGGGTGTATATAGAGGCTGCTGGGTGTATATAGAGGCTTCTGGGGTGTATATAGAGACTGCTGGGGTGTATAGACAGGCTGCTGCTGCTGAGGTGTATATAGAGGTTGCTGCTGGGGTGTATATAGAGGCTGCTGGGGTGTATATAGAGGCTGCTGCTGGGGTGTACACGGAGGCTGCTGCTGGGGTATATGTGGAGGCTGCTGCTGGTGGGGTGTACATGGAGGCTGCTGCTGCTGGGGTTTATGTGGAGGCTGCTGCTGCTGGGGTATATGTGGAGGCTGCTGCTGGTGGGGTATATGTGGAGGCTGCTGCTGGTGGGGTATATGTGGAGGCTGCTGCTGGTGGGGTATATGTGGAGGCTGCTGCTGCTGGGGTATATGTGGAGGATGCTGCTGGGGTATATGTGGAGGCTGCTGCTGGTGGGGTATATGTGGAAGCTGCTGCTGCTGGGGTATATGTGGAGGCTGCTGCTGGTGGGGTATATGTGGAGGCTGCTGCTGGTGGGGTGTACGTGGAGGCGGCTGCTGGGGTTTACGTGGAGGCCGCCGGCAGGAGATGACACGCGGCTACCATTGGGAGATCAGCGGCTAGCGCCGCTTATCTCCCCACGATAGCGGTGGTGTGCGTGGTTCAAATCCTGCGCCAATTCACGGCCGGACTGCGTCTGTCGCTGATTGGTCGCGACCGGCTGGGGCGCGACCAATTAGAGACGCGGGATTTCCGTTACAGACAGAATTAGACGATTATATAGTAGATGGATGACTATGAACTGTGCAGTATATTATATAGAGGATTATGGGGTGCATTATATTATATGGAGGACTATGGGGTGCATTATATTATATGGAGGACTATGGGGGTGCATTATACTTCTTACATGGATCCCCATGACTTCTTTGTAAGCCCCTGATGAGTATAATGGTTTATTTTCTTTTATACATTACAGAACAACGGCAGTACGGGGGACAAATATATACCAGGATAGGGCACCGGATAGTTACGCCACTGAGGTCAGACTATACAACATTGCAACAAAGTTATAGTGTGCGAAATGAATAGGTAAAATGTGAATTTGGGTGGAAAATATTTTGGCATGGGGGGGCCCCATTTGAAAGTTCGCATCGGGGCCCATAACTTTTTGTAGTTACGCCACTGTGAGCGAGTGAGTGGATATATGGAAAAAAGGAAAGTTCTGTGTCAAATATGACCTCAAGACAGCGAGCTTGGGAGTTATGGTAGAATCTCACATGAAATGGCAATATCGGGTATAGGTAGTTATCAGAGGAAGAAACACAAGAATTTCAGCTTTTAACCCTTTAAAACATTATTTGAATCTTTGAAAAAATGTCTGTCTACCACTTTGGTGCAAGCATTTATGCCCCCCAGAACTTGTTTGGGCTATTCTGGAGTCACCTAAATTTTATGTGGGGCATCCCTATCTGTTTACTGGTGATTTCAGATAAGTGGCCCAAGGTAAATTAACCCTTTAGAAACACCAGTTACTTATTCAAATCAGTAAAATGTCCGCAGAACCCATTTGGGCCTGCTGAGGCGGACTGAATTTGATGCAGGGCATCCCTTTCTGTATGACTGCAGTGTGAGAAGGGTGGCCCAAATTCAATTAACCCTTTAAGGACACCAGTTATTTGAAGCAGTGGAAAGTAGCTGTTTGCCTACTTTGATGCCAGCTTTTAAACCCATTTGGGGCAGCCTAGTTTGAATAATATGTGATACAGGGCATCCCTAACTGTAACGGGTCTGGTAGGTGGAACCACTGACGGAAACGGGTCTGGTTGGTGGAACCACTAAGCTTTATTATACAAGACAATTTACTTGCAAGAGAGCGGGTGGCATCCGGGAATAGGACAGGGAATCACGGCAATTAGCCAGGCAGTCTCTGGACAGGCAGGTTGTCACAATAAGTGACCAAGGAAGTCTCTGGACAGGCAGGTTGTCACGGCAAGTGACCTGGGCAGTCTCTGGACAGGCAGGTTGTCACGGCAAGTGACCTGGGCAGTCTCTGGACAGGCAGGTTGTCACGGCAAGTGACCAGGGCAGTCTCTGGACAGGCAGGTTGTCACGGCAAGTGACCAGGGCAGTCTCTGGACAGGCAGGTTGTCACGGCAAGTGACCTGGGCAGTCTCTGGACAGGCAGGTTGTCACGGCAAGTGACCAGGGCAGTCTCTGGACAGGCAGGTTGTCACGGCAAGTGACCAGGGCAGTCTCTGGGCAGGCAGGTTTGTCACGGCAAGTGACCAGGGTAGTCTCTGGGCAGGCAGGTTTGTCACGGTAAGTGACCAAGGCAGTCTCTAGACAAACAGGCATATACGACCTGAGCTGGTGGAGCCTCCTGGTAGGCTGCAGTCGGATGGCAGATGATCGCTCCCAGGTGAGCAGGCAAGAGTCTCTGGAATAGCCGGGGATCTCTGCTGATGATGTCCGAACCTCTAGATAGAGCTGCAGTCGGATGGCAGATGATCGCTCCCAGGTGAGCAGGCAAGAGTCTCTGCAATAGCCGGGGATCTCCGCAGATGATGTCCGAACCTCTGGATAGAGCTGCAGTCGGATGGCAGATGATCGCTCCCAGGTGAGCAGGCAACCAGCCGGGTCTCGCGATGATGTCACCTGGTAGGCTGCAGCTGAGATGATGCTCCTGACAGCACACCTGCTGGATAGAGGGTGCAGTCAGATGGCCGACAGGCAAACAGACAGGTAACAGGCAGGCAACTGGAAACAGGAGCTGATGGCTGGAGCAGAGTTAGACTGCACAGAAACAACATTGCTCGGGCACCTCCATTAAGGAGGAAGCCCTTAATATAGGGTGGAGTCCACCAGCATTGGCTGGAGACTGATTTGGAAAATGCGCGCGGCTCCTTTAAGAGCGGGGGAGGGTGCGGGCGCGCGCCCTAAGGCCAGCAGCAGGGAAGGAGCGCGCGGGACCAGCAGGGCGGAAGGAGGACGCCGAGGATGCCAGAGGCGCAGAGGAGGCTGGGAGCACTGAGGACGCTGAGCGCAGGTGAGGAGAGCGACGTCCCCGTCTGGCAGCAGGCAGGGACGCGGGCGCTACAGTACCCCCCCTCTAGGCCCCCCCCTTTTTAGGCCAGAAAAAAATTTAGCTAGGATGAGAGGGGCATGGATGTTCTCCCGAGGTTCCCAGGTTCTCTCCTCAGGACCAAACCCCTTCCAATCCACCAAAAAATAAGTCTTTTTTCCTACCCTTTTTGTGGCCAGAATGTTCTCTACCTCAAATTC
Organism: Oophaga sylvatica; assembly: GCA_033576555.1. Lineage (NCBI taxonomy): Eukaryota > Metazoa > Chordata > Amphibia > Anura > Dendrobatidae > Oophaga > Oophaga sylvatica. Next base: position 464,064,865 of record JARQOD010000001.1, read on the forward strand.
ATCATCAGCAGACACTGGAGCAGGAGGTGTACCTGTAGACTTAAAAAAAGAGTTAAGAACCACAGGTTTGAGGAGAGATACATGAAAAGAATTAGGAATTCGCAAATTGACCGGGAGTTTCAATTTATAGGACACCGGGTTGATCTGACTGATGATCTCAAAAGGACCGATGAACCGAGGACCTAACTTGTAGGACGGAATTTTGAGTCGAACATATTTGGACGAAAGCCAGACTTTGTCCCCAGGACGGAATTGAGGAGGATCCAGACGTTTTTTGTCAGCATGTCTTTTCATGCGCTCGGATGACTGAATGAGTGCGGACCGGGTACTCTCCCAGATGGAGGAGAATTCTCTAACCAGAGATTCCGCAGTGGATTGTCCACAGAGATGGAAACAGGGACAGGGATCCGAGGGTGTTGACCGAAGACTACAAAAAACGGAGACTTGGTGGAAGATTCGCTCTCATGATTATTGTAGGAGAATTCGGCCCAAGGCAGGAGCTCCACCCAGTCAGAATGGTGGGCATTAACGAAGTGTCGAAGATAACTGGTCAAATTCTGATTTATTCGTTCAACTTGTCCATTGGACTGTGGGTGGTAAGCGGAGGAAAAATCCAGGGTGACGTCTAGCAACTTACAAGTGGCTCTCCAGAAACGTGAGGTGAACTGAACCCCACGATCCGACACAATGTGACGAGGCAGACCATGAAGACGGAAGATGTGGCGGATAAAGTCTTTAGCCAACTCGGGTGCAGACGGAAGACCTGGCAGAGGAATGAAGTGAGCCATCTTGGAAAAGCGGTCAGTGACCACCCAAATGACTGTACAACCAGCAGAGACGGGAAGATCAGTAATGAAGTCCATGGCTATATGCTGCCAGGGGGCAGCGGGTACAGGAAGCGGAAGAAGACGGCCGGTAGGCAGGTGTCTCGGAACTTTGTTGCGGGCACAGGAAACACAGCAGAAACAAAGTCTATTACGTCTTTGTGCAGGGTAGGCCACCAATAATGCCGGGTAGTGAGTTGGAGGGTTTTTTTTGACCAGCGTGGCCAGCGAGTTTAGATGAATGACCCCAATGTAGGATTCTCTTCCGATCAGTTTCTGATACGAACGTCTTACCAGGAGGGAGACGATTTAAACTCACGGGAGCCACCTGCATCACTCTGGCGGGATCGATGATATGCTTAGGTTCCTCCTCGAGATCCGACACCAGGAAAGACCGAGACAAGGCATCCGCCTTGATGTTTTTGTCAGCTGGGCGAAAATGCAAAAGAAAATCGAAGCGGGCAAAAAACAAGGACCACCGGGCTTGGCGAGGGTTAAGTCTCTGGGCATGCTGGAGGTATGCCAGATTCTTGTGGTCCGTATAAATGATTACCGGATGAAGAGCCCCTTCGAGTAGGTAACGCCACTCCTCCAATGCCAACTTGATGGCCAATAACTCTCGGTCTCCTATGGAGTAGTTGCGCTCGGAGGAGGAGAAGAGTTTGGAGAAGAAACCGCAGGATACCATCCTCCCGGATGAAGCTTTTTGGGTAAGTACCACTCCGGCTCCAGCAGAGGAAGCGTCCACCTCCAGGAAGAACTGCTTGTTGCCATCCGGGCGATGCAGCACTGGAGCGGAAGAGAAGGCCTGTTTTAGAGAAAGGAAGGCCTCCTCTGCTTCGGGCGTCCACTGTTTGGGGTTAGCATCCTTGCGGGTGAGCGCGGAGATTGGCGCAGTCCTGGAAGAGAAGTGCGGTATGAAGAGACGGTAATAGTTGGCAAATCCCAGGAACCGCTGAATGGCCTTCAACCCCTCCGGTCGGGGCCACTTCTCGATGGCAGACAATTTCTCCGGATCCATTCGTAGGCCTGTCTGAGAAATGATGTAGCCCAGAAACGGAAGCGATGTCTGCTCAAAGAGGCACTTCTCATATTTGGCGAAGAGGTGATTCTGCCTGAGCCTGAGCAGAACCTGACGAACATCCCTCCGGTGAGACTGAAGATCCGGAGAGAAGACCAAGATGTCGTCAAGGTACACCACAACGCAGGAGTAGAGGAGGTCCCGGAAGATGTCATTGACCAACTCCTGAAAGACTGCTGGAGCATTACAGAGACCAAAGGGCATCACCAAGTACTCGTAGTGGCCGTCCCGGGTGTTGAATGCCGTCTTCCATTCATCTCCTCGACGGATACGAACCAGGTTGTATGCTCCACGAAGATCTAGTTTGGTGAAGACTCTAGCCCCTCTAAGACGATCAAACAATTCTGGAATGAGCGGAAGAGGGTACTTATTCTTCACCGTGATCAAATTTAGGCCTCTGTAGTCAATACAGGGACGGAGAGATCCGTCCTTCTTTTTTACGAAGAAGAAACCTGCTCCCGCTGGGGAGGTAGATTTCCGGATGAATCCTTTTGCTAAGTTCTCCTCGATATATTCGGACATCGACCTGGTCTCAGCAGCGGACAACGGTAAATACGCCCACGGGGAGGCGTGGTACCGGGTAGCAGGTCGATCGGGCAATCATATGGTCTATGCGGGGGTAATGTCTCTGCTTCCTTTTTATTGAAGACATCAGCAAATGACCAATATGGAATCGGGAGTCCTGGTAGATTAGCAGGAGTAGGAGAAGGACAGACGGGATGAACAGGCACCAGACACGTTTTATGACAGTCCTGTCCCCAGCGAAGAATCTCTCCATTCTGCCAGTCAAGCACAGGTGCATGCTTTTGGAGCCAAGGCAGACCTAGTAAGAAAGCATGAGAGAGTCCAGGCAGAACATGAAATGAGATGCTCTCAGAATGCAACATTCCCACCTGCAGGTTATGGCTTCGGTGATAAGTCGGATGGGACGAGGTAGGAGACCCCCATCCACAGCAGCAACAGATACTGGTTCAACAAGAGGTTTGGTGGGAATGCGATACTTCTCTACTAGAGCCTGTGACACGAGATTCCCAGCTGCTCCAGAATCAAGTTGGGCCATCTCGAAGTAACGGTTCTTACCGAGAAGAATTGAGACCGAGAGCAGCAGAGATGAAGAGGATTTATTTTTGTCTAGATTGACCTCTCCGAGCGAACCTAGACACAGGCGTTTCCCGACTTCTCCGGACAGGTTCGGATCCAGTGCTCCTTACTGCCACAGTAGAAGCAACTTTTCTCGGCACGGCGTGAGTCCTGACGAGCTTTGACCATCTTGGTCTGGTCGACCTGCATAGGCTCAGCAGTGTGCACCTGGGGAGAAACGGAAGGGGTTAAATGAGGAAACTTTTTTTTACGGGTGACCTCTTTGGCTCGTTCCTGGAACCGTAGATCAATCCGATTGGCAAGATTTATTAAATCATCAAGCGAGGTTGGAATGTCCCGACCGGCAAGTTCGTCTTTAGTACGGCCGGACAGACCCTCCCAGAAGACCGAAATTAGAGCTTCATTGTCCCAAGCCAGTTCTGAGGCTAGAGTACGGAACCGTATGGCATATTGACCAACGGTGAGACTTCCCTGACGGAGACGCAACAGAGATGATGCAGAGGAGGTCTTCCGTCCAGGTTCGTCGAATACCCTCGGAAGGCCGAGAGAAAAGCAGGCAGGTCTGACACCAGAGGATCTTCTCTCTCCCAGAGAGGATTAAGCCAGGCCAGAGCCTCTCCGGTGAGATGGGACATGATGAAGGCAATTTTGGCCCGGTCAGAATTAAACTGGTGTGCCAGGAGTTCGAAATGCAGGGTGCACTGGTTAATGAAACCCCGAGCCATAACAGGGTCGCCTCCATACCTAGGAGGAGCTGAAAGTCGGGGACCGGGAATGGAAACCACGGAATTGGGAGTCAGCGGGACTGCCGGATTATGAGTCATGGCTCCAGCGGTGGTTGCTGGTGATGGATTCAGAGTGTCCAAGCGGGAATTGACTTTCCGCAGGTGACCCAGGATAGCCTCCTGTTGAGACCTCTGGCGAGACAGCTCATGACACAGTTCCGGAAGTGAAGGGGTTTGGGTGCCACCGGGTTCCATGGCCCGAGCAAACTGTAACGGGTCTGGTAGGTGGAACCACTGACGGAAACGGGTCTGGTTGGTGGAACCACTAAGCTTTATTATACAAGACAATTTACTTGCAAGAGAGCGGGTGGCATCCGGGAATAGGACAGGGAATCAAGGCAATTAGCCAGGCAGTCTCTGGACAGGCAGGTTGTCACAATAAGTGACCAAGGAAGTCTCTGGACAGGCAGGTTGTCACGGCAAGTGACCTGGGCAGTCTCTGGACAGGCAGGTTGTCACGGCAAGTGACCTGGGCAGTCTCTGGACAGGCAGGTTGTCACGGCAAGTGACCAGGGCAGTCTCTGGACAGGCAGGTTGTCACGGCAAGTGACCAGGGCAGTCTCTGGGCAGGCAGGTTTGTCACGGCAAGTGACCAGGGCAGTCTCTGGACAGGCAGGTTGTCACGGCAAGTGACCAGGGCAGTCTCTGGACAGGCAGGTTGTCACGGCAAGTGACCAGGGCAGTCTCTGGGCAGGCAGGTTTGTCACGGCAAGTGACCAGGGTAGTCTCTGGGCAGGCAGGTTTGTCACGGTAAGTGACCAAGGCAGTCTCTAGACAAACAGGCATATACGACCTGAGCTGGTGGAGCCTCCTGGTAGGCTGCAGTCGGATGGCAGATGATCGCTCCCAGGTGAGCAGGCAAGAGTCTCTGGAATAGCCGGGGATCTCTGCTGATGATGTCCGAACCTCTAGATAGAGCTGCAGTCGGATGGCAGATGATCGCTCCCAGGTGAGCAGGCAAGAGTCTCTGCAATAGCCGGGGATCTCCGCAGATGATGTCCGAACCTCTGGATAGAGCTGCAGTCGGATGGCAGATGATCGCTCCCAGGTGAGCAGGCAAGAGTCTCTGCAATAGCCGGGGATCTCCGCAGATGATGTCCGAACCTCTGGATAGAGCTGCAGTCGGATGGCAGATGATCGCTCCCAGGTGAGCAGGCAACAGCCGGGGATCTCTGCTGAAGATGTCCGAACCTCTGGATAGAGCTGCAGTCAGATGGCCGACAGGCAAACAGACAGGTAACAGGCAGGCAACTGGAAACAGGAGCTGATGGCTGGAGCAGAGTTAGACTGCACAGAAACAACATTGCTCGGGCACCTCCATTAAGGAGGAAGCCCTTAATATAGGGTGGAGTCCACCAGCATTGGCTGGAGACTGATTTGGAAAATGCGCGCGGCTCCTTTAAGAGCGGGGGAGGGTGCGGGCGCGCGCCCTAAGGCCAGCAGCAGGGAAGGAGCGCGCGGGACCAGCAGGGCGGAAGGAGGACGCCGAGGATGCCAGAGGCGCAGAGGAGGCTGGGAGCACTGAGGACGCTGAGCGCAGGTGAGGAGAGCGACGTCCCCGTCTGGCAGCAGGCAGGGACGCGGGCGCTACACTAACTATGTGCAAGCAGTGTGAGATCGGTGATACAGTCATTGAACCCTTTACAAAACAAATGGCACTTATCTGAATCTGTGATAATCATCTGACTGCCCACCATGGTGCCAGTTCTTGTGCCCGTAACCCATTGATGCCAGCCTATAATGATTTGATTTTGATTTGGGGCATTCCTGTGTGTCTGCAGTGTTAAGGGCCCGTCTCACATAGCGATCTCGCTACCGAGATCGCTGCTGAGTCACTAGTTTTGTGACGCAGCAGCGATCTCACCAGCGATATCGCTGTGTGTGACATTCAGCGACGATCAGCGCCCCTGCTGGGTATCGCTGATCGTCGCTGAAATGTCAGGACCTTTTTTTGATCGCTGGTTTCCCGCTGACAGGCACGCATCGCTGCGTGTGACAGGCGGGAGACCAGCGATCCGCTGGTAACCAAGGTACACAGCGGGTTTCCAGGCGCGGGGCTGTGCCTAGAAACCCGCTGTGTACCTTGGATACCAGCGCCCTGATGCAGGGAGCTGGTATCCAAGGTACACAGCGGGTTTCCAGGCTCCGCGCAGCGCTTGGAAACCCGACGTGTACCTTGGTTACCAGCGCCCTGCATCAGCGGGCTGGTATCCAACGTACACTGCGGGTAACTAAGCGATGTTACCCGCAGTGTCGACTGTCCCAGATCGCTGCCTGAGCTGCCTGTTTGACAGCTCAGCAGCGATATATAGCGATACACCAGCAATCCTGACAAGTGCATATCGTTGTCGGGATCGCTGGTGTATCGCTATGTGAGACCCAGGCTTTACATCCGTGGTCTTAGGTGATTTAACCCTTATAATTACACCCTTCAGTGCTCACATTGAAGCCCATTTTTGTGCATTTATTTTTTTTTTTTGCAGCTGCTTTTGAAGTGTACTCAGCTCTGGGCACCTCGTCATGTTTCACTTGATAATTGTGATCATTTTTGCTCATCATTAAACTTGTAAAGAGCAAATAGAATTTTTTGAGATTAAGAATCCGGAGGAATAAGAAGCCGTCAGCACTGAATAAGAATATGGAGGAATAAGGGCATGTTCACACAGTGCTTTTTAGTGATTTACTCTGCATGAAAAATGCAGCGTTGGCAGGAAAAACACTGCGCACATGATTTCTGTTTTTCATACGGTTTTTAATGTGTTATATTACCCATTCAATTATAGGTAAAAAAATGCAGCAAAAATGCTGAAAAAACTGACATGCTCTGGTCTAACACCACAACTCAGTAACTGCACCCTGTGAACGAGAGTTTAAAATTCTCATGTCTTTTGCTGCTACTGTAAAATGCTGCGCTTTTGCTGATGACACCTCACCGTCCACTTGTCCTGACTGTCTGTGCTCCGGTTAGAAGTGTCGGTGAAAGATAACAAACAAGATCTAAAGGTACTGCCACACTACACGATCCCGCTAACGATCTCGTTAGCGTCGCATACTAATGAGATCGCTAGCGGGATCGTTTACAATATCGCTAGTGTCGGCCACATTTAGCGATGTCGTTAAGGATGCTATCGCGGTTAGCGATCTCCTTAACGACTTTAGCGGTACAAAAGTACCGCTAAATCGCTAAGAAAAGGTGCCACACTCAGCGATAATACTTACCCAGCGGGAGCGCCGACGATAAAATAGGGTCCGGAACGATTCCAGCGACGAGCAGGATCTCAGCAGGAAGCTCGTCGCTGGTAGATGCCGCACACTACAACATCGCTAACGGGATCGCTAAATAGTGACGTTTTTTAGCGATCCCATTAGCGATGTTGTTTAGTGTGGCATACCCTTTAGCTTCTTTCCAATCAATGAAAGGTTTGAGCCTGAGATACAGGGGGTATGGAAAGTATTCAGACCTCTTTAAAATTTTTCACTTTGTTTCATTGCAGCCATTTGGTAAATTCAAAAAAGTTTATTTTTTTCTCATTAATGTACACTCTGCACCCCATCTTTACTGAAAAAAAACAGAAAATGTAGAAATTTTTGGCAAATGTATTAAAATAGAAAAACTGAAATATCACATGGTCATAAGTATTCAGACCCTTTGCTCAGTATTGAGTAGAAGCACCCTTTTGAACTAGTACAGCCATGAGTCTTCTTGGGAATGATGCAACAAGTTTTTCACACCTGGACTTGGAGATCCTCTGCCATTCTTCCTTGCAGATCCTCTCCAGTTCCGTCAGGTTGGATGGTGAATGTTGGAGGACAGCCATTTTCAGGTCTCTCCAGAGATGCTCAATTGCGTTTAGGTCAGGGCTCTGGCTGGGCCAGTCAAGAATGGTCACAGAGTTGTTCTGAAGCCACTCCTTTGTTATTTTAGCTGTGTGTTTAGGGTCATTGTATTGTTGGAAGGTGAACCTTCGGCCAACTCTGAGGTCCAGGGCACTCTGGAAGAGGTTTTCATCCAAGATACCTCTGTACTTGGCCGCATTCATGTTTCCTTCAATTGCAACCAGTCGTCCTGTCCCTGCAGCTGAAAAACACCCCCATAGCATGATGCTGCCACCACCATATTTCACTGTTGGGCAGGTGATGAGCAGTGCCTGGTTTTCTCCACACATACCACTTAGAAATATCACCAAAAAGTTCTATATTTGTCTCATCAGACCAAAGAATCTTATTTCTCATAGTCTGGGAGTCCTTCACATGTTTTTTAGCAAACTCTATACAGGCTTTCATATGTCTTGCACTGAGGAGAGGCTTCCGTTGGGTCACTCTGCCATAAAGGCCTGACTGGTGGAGGGCTGCGGTGATAGTTGACTTTGTGGAACTTTCTCCCATCTCCTTACTGCATCTGTGGAGCTCAGCCACAGTGATCTTAGGGTTCTTCTTTATCTCTCTCACCAAGGCTCTTCTCCCTCGATTGCTCAGTTTGGCTGGACGGCCAGGTCTAGGAAGACTTCTGGTGGTCCCAAACTTCTTCCATTTAAAGATTATGGAGGCCACTGTGCTCTTAGGAACCTTGAGTACTGCAGAAATTATTTTGTAACCTTGGCCAGATGTGTGCCTTGCCACAATTCTGTCTCTGAGCTCCTTGGCCAGTTCCTTTGACCTCCTGATTCTCATTTGGTCTGACATGCACTGTGAGCTGTGAGGTCTTATATAAACAGGTGTGTACTGTTAGAACCCTCTTGTTAGGTTTTTTTCAGTTTGCTGGTCACATGACCTTTTTTCCCTATTTAGTCCTGCTCCGCCCTTCTGGCTTTGCTGGACTTCATTGTATTATCTACTCTTAAGCTAGCCGGGTGCTTAGGTGCCTTTCTCAGTCAGTTTTGCTTGATCTTAGGATCTCTAAGTAATTTGTTTTCTGTTTAATTATCCCTGCTACAATTTCTGTTAGGAGGTGTCCACCTTTTCTCCCAGTCCCTAGATCTTGTAGGGATTCCTCCCTCGCAACTATAGGTCTTCGTTCAGACTAGCTGAGGACTTTAGCGGGTCTGGTCGCAGGATCAGGTTCCCCGTTACATCGTAGGGATCCAGCTTAGTTCTATTGTAGGGACAGAATTCCCATCTTTCCTTACTGCTTGTAGCAGATCATAACAGTAAGTCCAGCCAAGAAAAAAAAAAAATCTCTAAGGGAAGATTTTCGGTTTCCATCATGGTGTCGGTTCAGGATTTGGCTCAACGTCTGCAGGGACTTTCTCTGGAGGTGGCCGAACTCCAGCAACACGTGAGTAGCTGTTCTGGAGCACATTTCGTGGAGCCAAAGGTACGTTTGCCTGATTTATTTTTTGGTGAACAACAAGATTTTTTTTCTTTTAAAAAAGCTTGCTTGTTGTATTTCCGTTTGAGACCCAGATCCTCTGGTGATGAATCACAGCGCATAGGGTTCATAATGTCACTTTTGCGCAAAGAACCTCATATCTGGGCCTTTTCTCTGCAGCCTAGTGATCCATGCTTTAGATCAGTGGATAGTTTTTTTTCTGCTTTGGGGTTGTTGTATGCTGATCCTGATCGTGTTTCATCAGCTGAGACAGAATTGAGACGTTTGAGACAGGGATCAGGTAATGTGGAAAAATATTGCACTCACTTCCGAAGGTGGTCCACTCAGGTGGGGTGGAACGATTCAGCTTTGAAAAGTTTATTTCTTGCAGGGTTAAGTGAAAGGGTTAAAGATTTGCTGATTGCTTATCCTATACCTGGTAACTTGCAAAAGGCTATGCAATTAGCCATACGGGTGGATAGGAGACTGCGTGCTAGGGTTAATGAGAGTAAATCTGCCTTGTCAGCTCCAAGTCTGGAGAAGGACTGTACTGACATTGGAGAGCTGATGGAAATTGGAGCAATGGCACCTCACTCTCGGGAAAAAGACCGCAGATTTGCTGAAGGTTTGTGTTTCTATTGTGGCAAATCTGACCATTTCATTAAGAAGTGTGTGCTAGATCTAAGTCTTCTCATACTCCTGCTGCGGGGTTGCTTTGCCCTCTGGAGGTCCCTAGTGCTCCTTGGACACATTTGGCTATGGACTTTATTACTGACCTTCTCCCCTCTGAGGGTTTCACTGTCATCTGGGTGGTCGTGGACCGTTTTAGCAAGATGTGTCACTTGGGTCCTTTCATCAAACTGCCCTGCGCTAAGACTCTCGCTAAGGCCTTTGTCAAGGAAATTGTCACACTACATGGCGTTCCTACTGACATTGTTTCCGATAGGGGACCTCAGTTTGTGGCTCGTTTTTGGCGTGCCTTTTGTGACAGGTTGGGAGTTCATTTGTCGTTTTCATCCGGATATCATCCTGAGTCTAATGGCCAGACAGAAAGGAAAAACCAGGATGTTGAGCAGTTCTTGCGTTGTTTTGTGGCAGACAATCAAGAGGGGTGGTCTGAGTTTCTGTCACTTGCTGAGTTTGCTCTTAACAACCATACATCCGCTTCTGCTGGTTGTTCGCCTTTTTTTTGTTGTACTGGGAGACATCCTTCGTTAGGGTCATTTTCCAAGTTGGGATCGGCCGTGCCTGAAGAGGAGAATGTTTTTTGGTGATTTGGAGAGAGTTTGGACTGATGTGCGTGGTGATCTTCAGGAGGCTAACAAAAGATCCAAAGTGTATTTTGATAGAAAACGACAAGAGGTTTTGTTTGCTATTGGTGACATGGTTTGGTTGTCCTCTAAGAATCTGCGCTTGAGGATTCCGTCTAAGAAATTGGATCCCAAGTTTGTAGGGCCCTTTAAGGTGCTTCAGGTTATTAACCAATCTGCTGTTAAGTTGGAGCTTCCTACCTCCTGGAAGATTAATCCGGTGTTTCATGTTTCTCTCTTGAAAAAAGCTGAGGTCTCAGATGGAGACGTCTCGGACACTGTTCCCCTGGTGGTGGAGGACGGGCAATATGAGATTTCCTGCATCCTAAATTCTAGACGGTATAGAGGGAGTTTGCAGTACCTCGTCGCTTGGAAGGGTTATGGACCCGAGGATAACTCATGGGTGAGGGCGGATGATGTTTCGGCGTCTAGACTTGTCAGGGCGTTTCACAAGAGGTTTCCGGATAAGCCTAAGTCCTAGGGGATCCGGAGGATCCTCTTAGAAGGGAGGGTACTGTTAGAACCCTCTTGATAGGTTTTTTTCAGTTTGCTGGTCACATGACCTTTTTTCCCTATTTAGTCCTGCTCCGCCCTTCTGGCTTTGCTGGACTTCATTGTATTATCTACTCTTAAGCTAGCCGGGTGCTTAGGTGCCTTTCTCAGTCAGTTTTGCTTGATCTTAGGATCTCTAAGTAATTTGTTTTCTGTTTAATTATCCCTGCTACAATTTCTGTTAGGAGGTGTCCACCTTTTCTCCCAGTCCCTAGATCTTGTAGGGATTCCTCCCTCGCAACTATAGGTCTTCGTTCAGACTAGCTGAGGACTTTAGCGGGTCTGGTCGCAGGATCAGGTTCCCCGTTACATCGTAGGGATCCAGCTTAGTTCTATTGTAGGGACAGAATTCCCATCTTTCCTTACTGCTTGTAGCAGATCATAACATGTACCTTTACAAATCAAATCCTATCAGTTTAATTAAACACAGCTGGACTCCAATGAAGTAGAACCATCTCATGGAGGATCACAAGGAAATTGACAGTATGTGACGTAAATCTGAATGTCTGAGAAAAGGGTCTGAATACTTATGACCATGTGATATTTCAGGTTTTCTTTTTTTAATAAATTTGCAAAATTTTCTGCATTTGTTTTTTTTCAGTGAACATTAATGAGAAAAAAATGAACTTTTTTGAATTTACCAAATGGCTGCAAGGGGTCTGAATACTTTCTGTATCCACTGTAAAGTGCCCAGAGCCCATCCCTGCCCTGTATAAAGTGCCCGCAGCAGATCATGCCCTGTATAAAGTGCTCAGATCAGATCATGCCCTGTATAAAGTGCCCGGAGCAGATCATGCCCTGTATAAAGTGCCCGGAGCTGATCATGCCCTGTATAAAGTGTCCGGAGCAGATCATGCCCTGTATAAAGTGCTCGGATCAGATCATGCCCTGTATAAAGTGCCCGGAGCAGATCATGCCCTGTTATGATTTGGTAGCTGAGGAGAGCAGGCAAAAAAGGAAATACACCAGAGAGGTTGGAATCTATGGGATTGCAGTACCCTGACTAACCACAACTAAAGGCAGCTGTGGAGCGTACCTACGTTGGTCCTAGACGCCTCGTCACAGCCTGAGAAGCTAACTACACCTAAAGACAGAAAGAGGAAAAACTATCTGCCCCGGAGCAGATCCCCAAAGAACAAAGAAAGCCCCCAAACATGTAATGGCGGTTAGACAAGAGGAAAATACAGACACAGACAGAAAATAGTATGAGCAAACGTTGGGGCCCAAACTTCCTAAATAGAAAAGGATAGGAAGGACACTTACTGCAATCCCAAAAAACCCTGAAAAGCACCAACTCTACTAATTTCAAAATCACCTGAGATCACACGACCTCTACCACCTAAATTAGTTCTCTGGTGTAACAAAACTAAACAGCAGCCACTGAAAAAACTGGAAAAGGCAAATGAACAAACAACAGTGGCTGAACTAAACTGAGAGAAGCACAAGCCCCCCGAAGGGGACCCGGCAGACCCCCACAGAAGTGCAGGACAAAATGCAAAAAGCAAGCACAAAAAACTAAAAGAAGAAAATGTCTTATCTGTTAGCAGAAGATGCAGGCACGAAACAGCAAGCTACAAAGTGAACAGGAATCAAAGATGAGACCAAAACAATTGATCACCGGCAACCCTGATGGGAGGGAACCTCCCTTATATAAGACCAGTCAGTAACACCTGATCGCCAATCTTCATTGGATAGTTCAGTACTGTTTGTAACCACCAGAGGGAGCTTCTGCTCAGAATTAATTTCTAGCACATTCACAACAATGCCCTGTATAAAGTGCTCGGATCAGATCATGCCCTGTATAAAGTGCCCGCAGCAGATCATGCCCTGTATAAAGTGCCCGGAGCAGATCATGCCCTGTATAAAGTGCCCGCAGCAGATCATGCCCTGTATAAAGTGCCCGGAGCAGATCATGCCCTGTATAAAGTGCCCGGAGCAGATCATGCCCTGTATAAAGTGCCGGATCAGATCATGCCCTGTATAAAGTGCCCGAGCAGATCATGCCCTGTATAAAGTGCCCGAAGCAGATCATGCCCTGTATAATAGTGCCCGCAGCAGATCATGCCCTGTATAAAGTGCCCGCAGCAGATCATGCCCTGTATAAAGTGCCCGCGCAGATCATGCCCTGTATAAAGTGCCCGCAGCAGATCATGCCATGTATAAAGTGCCCGCATGCCCTGTATAAAGTGCCCGGAGCAGATCATGCCCTGTATAAAGTGCCCGGAGCAGATCATGCCCTGTATAAAGTGCCCGAGCAGATCATGCCCTGTATAAAGTGCCCGCAGCAGATCATGCCCTGTATAAAGTGCCCGCAGCAGATCATGCCCTGTATAAAGTGCCCGCAGCAGATCATGCCCTGTATAAAGTGCCCGAGCAGATCATGCCCTGTATAAAGTACCGGAGCAGATCCATGCCCTGTATAAAGTGCCGGAGCAGATCATGCCCTGTATAAAGTGCCCGCAGCAGATCATGCCCTGTATAAAGTGCCAGGAGCAGATCATGCCCTGTATAAAGTGCCCGGAGCAGATCATGCCCTGTATAAAGTGCCCGCAGCAGATCATGCCCTGTATAAAGTGCCCGCAGCAGATCATGCCCTGTATAAAGTGCCCGCAGCAGATCATGCCCTGTATAAAGTGCCCAGGAGCAGATCATGCCCTGTATAAAGTGCCCGAGCAGATCATGCCCTGTATAAAGTGCCCAGGAGCAGATCATGCCCTGTATAAAGTGCCCGGAGCAGATCATGCCCTGTATAAAGTGCCCGAGCAGATCATGCCCTGTATAAAGTGCCCGGAGCAGATCATGCCCTGTATAAAGTGCGAGCAATCATGCCTGTATAAAGTGCCGGAGCAGATCATGCCCTGTATAAAGTGCCCGCAGCAGATCATGCCCTGTATAAAGTGCCCGAGCAGATCATGCCCTGTATAAAGTGCCCGCAGCAGATCATGCCTGTATAAAGTGCCCGGAGCAGATCATGCCCTGTATAAAGTGCCCGGAGCAGATCATGCCCTGTATAAAGTGCCCGGAGCAGATCATGCCCTGTATAAAGTGCCCGAGCAGATCATGCCCTGTATAAAGTGCCCGGAGCAGATCATGCCCTGTATAAAGTGCCGCAGCAGATCATGCCTGTATAAAGTGCCGGAGCAGATCATGCCCTGTATAAAGTGCCCGCAGCAGATCATGCCCTGTATAAAGTGCCAGAGCAGATCATGCCCTGTATAAAGTGCCCGAGCAGATCATGCCCTGTATAAAGTGCCGAGCAGATCATGCCCTGTATAAAGTGCCCGAGCAGATCATGCCCTGTATAAAGTGCCCGGAGCAGATCATGCCCTGTATAAAGTGCCCGCAGCAGATCATGCCCTGTATAAAGTGCCCGGAGCAGATCATGCCCTGTATAAAGTGCCCGCAGCAGATCATGCCCTGTATAAAGTGCCCGGAGCAGATCATGCCCTGTATAAAGTGCCCGACAGATCATGCCCTGTATAAAGTGCCGGAGCAGATCATGCCCTGTATAAAGTGCCCAGAGCAGATCATGCCCTGTATAAAGTGCCCGCAGCAGATCATGCCTGTATAAAGTGCCCGAGAATCATGCCCTGTATAAAGTGCCCGCAGAGACATGTATAATGCCCCTGTTATAAAGTGCCCGCAGCAGATCTGCCCTGTATAAAGTGCCCGCAGCAGATCATGCCCTGTATAAAGTGCCCGAGCAGATCATGCCCTGTATAAAGTGCCCGGAGCAGATCATGCCCTGTATAAAGTGCCCGGAGCAGATCACTGCCCTGTATAAAGTGCCCAGCAGATCACGCCCTGTATAAAGTGCCCGGAGCAGATCACGCCCTGTATAAAGTGCCCGAGCAGATCACGCCCTGTATAAAGTGCCCGCAGCAGATCATGCCCTGTATAAAGTGCCCGCAGCAGATCATGCCCTGTATAAAGTGCCCGCAGCAGATCATGCCCTGTATAAAGTGCCCGCAGCAGATCATGCCCTGTATAAAGTGCCCGCAGCAGATCATGCCCTGTATAAAGTGCCCGCAGCAGATCATGCCCTGTATAAAGTGCCCGCAGCAGATCATGCCCTGTATAAAGTGCCCGCAGCAGATCATGCCCTGTATAAAGTGCCCGGAGCAGATCATGCCCTGTATAAAGTGCCCGGAGCAGATCATGCCCTGTATAAAGTGCCGGAGCAGATCATGCCCTGTATAAGTGCCCGAGCAGATCATGCCCTGTGTAAAGTGCCCGCAGCAGATCATGCCCTGTGTAAAGTGCCCGGAGCAGATCATGCCCTGTGTAAAGTGCCCGGAGCAGATCATGCCCTGTATAAAGTGCCCGCAGCAGATCATGCCCTGTATAAAGTGTCCAGAGCAGATCATGCCCTGTATAAAGTGCCCGGAGCAGATCATGCCCTGTATAAAGTGTCAGGAGCAGATCATGCCTGTGTAAAGTGCCCGGAGCAGATCATGCCCTGTGTAAAGTGCCCGGAGCAGATCATGCCCTGTGTAAAGTGCCCGGAGCAGATCATGCCCTGTGTAAAGTGCCCGGAGCAGATCATGCCCTGTATAAAGTGCCCGGAGCAGATCATGCCCTGTATAAAGTGCCAGAGCAGATCATGCCCGTATAAAGTGCCCGGAGCAGATCATGCCCTGTATAAGTGCCCGGAGCAGATCATGCCCTGTATAAAGTGCCCGGAGCAGATCATGCCCTGTATAAAGTGCCCGCAGCAGATCATGCCCTGTATAAAGTGTCCGGAGCAGATCATGCCCTGTATAAAGTGCCCGGAGCAGATCATGCCCTGTATAAAGTGTCCGGAGCAGATCATGCCCTGTATAAAGTGTCCGGAGCAGATCATGCCCTGTATAAAGTGCCCGGAGCAGATCATGCCCTGAGTAAAGTACCCGGAGTTGATCCTGCGATCTACGGGCACAACAGCAGATGTAGTATTCCGGGATCAGTGCCGCTAGTAAGGCCAGTGCCCTCCCGTCCTCCGTCGCTGACAGGCACCGGTCTGCTTTCTCCCACTTACCGGGCAGCACTCACGCTCCGACGACCGCTCTGCTCCGCTAACTCTCAGCCCAGACAGCGCAGCTCACGACGTCACCAGCAGACGGCGCCCGGTGCCACGTCAAGGAGCAGAGACTGACAGCTCCGGCGCCCCCCAGCATTCCCCCAGCTCAGGGGGCGCACTCACTGTGTACTCCGCACCTCCCCCTGCAGGACAAGTCTGTGCACGAAAGTCAGGTATCAGCATCGCGATACACGCGGCACAGACGCTGCGGTTTACCTACGTGTTTACCAAGAGATAAAAGTCGTAGTGACAGGAGTTGGGAATGAGTTTATTGTTTATTTACCGCGCGGATCTGCAGCAGAGTCCACACAGTGCGGCGCGGGCGGCTGTGCACGAGCACTGTCATGCGAGAGCAGCCAATCAGCAGCCTTGTTGTAGCGTGCGTTCCACTAATAGGACTGCGCGTGACAGCGCCGGCTCCACTACTACCGGGCAGGCATGGACTCGGGGCCGGAGGAGCTGATGCCGCGGCTGCTGCCGGTGGGAGACTGTGAACCGATGGATGACTTCGACCCCGCTGCTCCTCCTCGGACACCGCAGGAGTATTTAAGGCGGGTCCAGTAAGTAGGCACGTCATGCTTTATGGTAGTGACGTCACGTGCTGAGGCTGCATGTGCAGAATGGGGGGGAGGCGAGGCTGCATGTGTAGAATGGGGGGAGGCTTCATGTGTAGAATGGGGGGAGGCTTCATGTGTAGAATGGGGGGGAGGCTTCATGTGTAGAATGGGGGGGAGGCTTCATGTGTAGAATTGGGGGAGGCTTCATGTGTAGAATGGGGGGAGGCTTCATGTGTAGAATTGGGGGAGGCTTCATGTGTAGAATGGGGGGGAGGCTTCATGTTAGAATGGGGGGGAGGGAGCTGCATGTGTAGAATGGGGGAGGGAGGCTGCATGTATAGAATGGGGGGGAGGGGAGGCTGCATGTGTAGAATGGAGGGGAGGCTGCATGTGTAGAATGGGGGGAGCTGATGTGTGATGGGGGAGGCTTCATGTGTAGAATGGGGGGAGGCTTGCATGTGTAGAATGGTGGGGGAGGCTTTCATGTGTAGAATGGGGGGAGGCTTCATGTGTAGAATGGTGGGGAGGCTTCATGTGTAGAATGGGGGGGAGGCTTCATGTGTAGAATGGTGGGGAGGCTTCATGTGTAGAATGGGGGAGGCTTCATGTGTAGAATGGTGGGGAGGCTTCATGTGTAGAATGGTGGGAGGCTTCATGTGTAGAATGGGGGGGAGGCTTCATGTGTAGAATGGGGAGGAGGGGAGGCTGCATGTGTAGAATGGAGGGAGGCTTCATGTGTAGAATGGGGGGGAGGCTGCATGTTAGAATGGTGAGGGAGGCTTCATGTGTAGAATGTGGAGGAGGGAGGCTTCATGTGTAGAATGGGTGAGGGAGGCTTCATGTGTAGAATGAGGGAGGATCATGTGTAGAATGAGGGGAGGCTTCATGTGTAGAATGGGGGGAGGCTGCATGTTGTAGAATGGGGGGAAGGCTGCATGTGTAGAATGGGGAGGGGAGGCTGCATGTGTAGAATGGGGGGGAGGCTTCATGTGTAGAATGGTGGGGGAGGCTTCATGTGTAGAATGTGGGGGGAGGCTTCATGTGTAGAATGGTGGGGGAGGGCTTCATGTGTAGAATGGGGGGAGGGGAGGCTTCATGTGTAGAATGGGGGGAGGGGAGGCTTCATGTGTAGAATGGGGGGAGGGGAGGCTTCATGTGTAGAATGGGTGGGGAGGCTGTATGTGTAGAATGGGAGGGGAGGCTGTATGTGTAGAATGGTGGGGGAGGCTTCATGTGTAGAATGTAGGGGAGGCTTGCATGTGTAGAATGTGGGGAGGCTGCATGTGTAGAATGTAGGGGAGGCTGCATGTGTAGAATGTGGGGGAGGCTTCATGTGTAGAATGGGGGGAGGGGAGGCTGTATGTGTAGAATGGGGGAGGCTGCATGTGTAGAATGTGGGGAGGCTTCATGTGTAGAATGGGGGAGGGGAGGCTTATGTGTAGAATGGGGGAGGGAGGCTGTATGTGTAGAATGGGGGGAGGCTGTATGTGTAGAATGGGGGAGGTTCATGTGTAGAATGGTGGGGGAGGCTTCATGTGTAAATGGGGGGAGGCTGTATGTGTAGAATGTAGGGGAGGCTGCATGTGTAGAATGGGGGAGGGGAGGCTTCATGTGTAGAATGGGGGGAGGCTGATGTGTAGAATGGGGGGGAGGCTGTATGTGTAGAATGGTGGGGGAGGCTTCATGTGTAGAATGTAGGGGAGGCTGCATGTGTAGAATGTAGGGGAGGCTGCATGTGTAGAATGTGGGGGAGGCTTCATGTGTAGAATGGGGGGAGGGGAGGCTGCATGTGTAGAATGGGGGGAGGGGGCTGTATGTGTAGAATGGGGGGGAGGCTGTATGTGTAGAATGTAGGGGAGGCTGCATGTGTAGAATGTAGGGGAGGCTGCATGTGTAGAATGTGGGGGAGGCTTCATGTGTAGAATGGGGGGAGGGGAGGCTGCATGTGTAGAATGTGAGGGGAGGCTGCATGTGTAGAATGTAGGGGAGGCTGCATGTGTAGAATGTGGGGGAGGCTGCATGTGTAGAATGTAGGGGAGGCTGCATGTGTAGAATGTAGGGGAGGCTGCATGTGTAGAATGTGGGGGAGGCTTCATGTGTAGAATGGGGGGAGGGAGGCTGCATGTGTAGAATGTGGGGGAGGCTTCATGTGTAGAATGGGGGGAGGGGAGCTTCATGTGTAGAATGGGGGGGAGCTGTATGTGTAGAATGGGGGGAGGGGAGGCTGTATGTGTAGAATGGGGGGGAGGCTGTATGTGTAGAATGGGGGGAGGCTTCATGTGTAGAATGGGGGGAGCTGTATGTGTAGAATGTGGGGGAGGCTTCATGTGTAGAATGTGGGGGAGGCTGCATGTGTAGATATGGGGGGATGCTGTATGTGTAGAATGTGGGGGAGGCTTCATGTGTAGAATGGGGGGGAGGCTTCATGTGTAGATGGGGGGATGCTGTATGTGTAGAATGTGGGGGAGGCTGCATGTGTAGATTGGGGGGATGCTGTATGTGTAGAATGTGGGGGAGGCTTCATGTGTAGAATGTGGGGGAGGCTTCATGTGTAGAATGTGGGGGAGGCTTCATGTGTAGAATGTGGGGGAGGCTGTATGTGTAGAATGTGGGGAGGCTGTATGTGTAGAATGTGGGGAGGCTCATGTGTAAATGGGGGAGGGAGGCTGCATGTGTAGATGTGGGGGAGGCTTCATGTGTAGAATGGGGAGGGAGGCTCAGTGTAGAATGGGGGGATGCTGTATGTTAGAATGGGGGGAGGGAGAGGCTGTATGTGTACGAATGGGGGAGGCTGTTGTGTAGAATGGGGGGAGGCTTCATGTGAGACATGGGGGATCGTATGTGTCGAAAGTGGGTGAGGCTCAATGTGTTAATGTGGAGAATCATGTGTAAATTGGGGGATCTGTATGTGAGAATGTGGGGGAGGCTTCATGTGTAGAATGTGGGGAGTGGCATTCATGTGTAGAATGTGGGGGATGCTTCATGTGTAGAATGTGGGGGAGGCTTCATGTTTAAAGTGTGGGGGTAGTCTGTATGTGTAGAAATGTGGGCAGGTTCTCATGTGTAGAATGGGGGGGAGGCTTCATGTGTAGAAAAGTGGGGGATGGCTTCATGTGTAGAATGTGGGGAGGCTTCATGTAGAATGTGGGGAGCTGTATGTGTAGAATGTGGGGGAGGCTGTATGTGTAGAATGTGGGGGAGGCTGTATGTGTAGAATGTGGGGGAGGCTTCATGTGTAGAATGGGGGAGGCTTCATGTGTAGAATGAGGGGAGGCTTCATGTGTAGAATGAGGGGAGGCTTCATGTGTAGAATGAGGGGAGGCTTCATGTGTAGAATGAGGGGAGGCTGCATGTGTAAATGTGGGGGGAGGTTGCATGTATGAGGGGCTGCACCTGCGATGCTGCAGTCGACGCATCCTGATCTCTGTCCTGCATCGGGCTGGGGGGCTCAGGGCATGATTTCATTGTGGGTGCACATTCCCGTCTTCTGCTGTCATTTGCTTCACTGTTCATAAACAGGTTTATTAAACGGAAGAAAACATAGGAAATCCTCCAGTGCTGGGAATGAGCTTGGCTGCAGACAAGCCCCTGTGCCGGAGTGTGAATAAGGCCTTATAATGTCAGGCGCCTGATAGGCTTGTGCAGATCCCTCATTCTCTCCATAGACAGACTGGATGATCTGAGATCTGTGGGGGCCGGACCATCACTTCCAGGATCCCTTGTTCTTCTCAAGGCCTCATTCAGACATTAGGGTTTTTTTTCACATACAAGAAAAATGGACCAAGTTTCATCAGTTTTTGTTTACGCTGATGAAAAACAAAAAATTCCCTCTCTTACCTATCAGTTAGTAGAAAACGGACTGGATTAATATTACACTCGGATCAATAGTGGAGATATCGTAACGTTTTTGCGCGCAGCACTCAGTCCACAAAAAATGAACAGCCCCATATACTATCACAGGTACAAGTGCTGCCCACGAAGGACCCGTATAGCGTTTGTATGTGAAAGTGTTGTGTGAATGAGCACTTAGACTGAGGATTATGCTCAGTGACATTGGCTGTATGTTTGGGGCAAGACGATATCTGTATTTCACAGCACTGAAGACCCCCAAAAATGGACAGTAATTTAGGACCGTAGACACAGCGGTCGGCCAACAAACTTGCAGCAGATGAAAGCATGCCTAAATCCTTCTCCTGTTCTGTAATCCGTAGTATATCTGCATTTAATGTATAATGCAGCAATAGGATTACTGCAGCCTAAAGTTATGTGGAAAAACACCCTCTTTGAATTCTGTGGCTTTTCATATCAGAACATAATAAAAATCTGTTCCTCAGGAGGTTTTAAAATGAGGTGCAACGAGAAAAAAATATCAGAATTGCACTTTTTTTTTTTTTTTTGTCCAACCGTGCATAAATGTGTAATAAGAGGAGATCAAAACATTGCATCGACCTCAAAATGGTCTCAATAAAAACATCAGCTCAAGGCGCAAAAAACAAGCCGTCACACAGCCTAACCACCCGACAATTGGAAACATTACGGCTCTCAAAAAATGGCGACACAAGTAGAAATGTTTTTTACAAAATTTTAAATTTTTTTTTCTCCACTTAAATAAAAGAAAAAAGCTGTAGATCTTTTTTTTTTTTTTTTTGAAATCAGATGATTTTTATGTAAAAATTGTCAGCATGAAACTTTGACAGTACATTTAACTTTAGCATATAATATAAACCGTATTCAACCTGACAGGCAATATAACTTTCTTACATCCTAAGTCCCCTACCCTCCCCCCCTCCACCCTAACCCCTTCCCTTTAAATCATTGCATATATCACACACCATGTCACATTTTAAATCCTTTTTTTTTGAGACAACCACTTACGATCCCTGTTTAAAGTACCAACTCAGAGGGTCAAGGGCGCGTAGGCAGACACATTCTTTCTCTCATAAGGGTGAGTTTCCACGGTCAGGAAACGCTGCGTGTTTGGCGCTGTGCGCTGGCGCAGCGCCAAACACGCAGCGTCCAGATGTTACAGCATAGTGGAGGGGATTTCAAGAAATCCCGTCTCCACTATGCGTAACAATACGCAGGTGGCAAACCTGCGTAAACGGACATGCGGCGCGTCTTTTCAGACCGCAGCATGTCCTCGCGTATTGCGGCGACGCTGCGTCGCCGCAACAGAATATTACACAGGGCTATGTACCCTGCTTCTTTCCGAGGTGTCCTGAACACCTCCGGAAAGATCGGCGTCAGAAAGGGGGCGGGCTTAGACGGAGCGGAATTTCCCCTCCGTCAAAAGCGCTATGGTTCCGGACCGTGGAACCATAGCCTAAGAGCCTCCGAAGCCAGGCCCGGGTGCTCCATCCAGCCACCCCACACATTCTCAAACTGCATGTGTTGACCTCTTTTCGCATATATGTTCTGTTCCATCATAACAATAAAGTTAACCTTATTAATCAGTTCTTGTCTAACTGGCGCTTTGTCATCTAACCAGTGGGCCGCAATGAGCTTTCTGGCAGCATATAGGATTCTGGCTATGGTCAGCTTCCCCCACTCATCAACCGCGATATCCTCCATGCACCCCAATACACACGTCAGCGGGTTCCTTATAAGATCCACTCCCACTACCTCCTGAGTCAAATTAAGTGTTTGTACCCAAAAGTTCTGCAGGGCAGGGCAGGACCACATCATATGTAGGAGATCTGCCCCATCCTCAGAGCAGCGCGGACAGCAGGAATCCCTCCTCAGGCCCGCCCTCTTCATCCAGACCGGGGTCCTGTATACCCTATGTGTTAGGTAGAGTTGTGAGACTCTCCTGGCTTCACTCATAGAGACCTTGGGGATGAATTGTAATACGCTCTCCCACTGAGAGTCCGAGATTGGTCCCACATCCTCTTCCCATTTTTCTCTGGACTTAGCCGGGTGCCGTACCAGGAATGAATCCAAAAACCCTATATACGAGGGAGATGAAACCCTTAGTGCCCCTTAGTGACCCTATAAGAAAAGCTGTAGATCTTTGGTGTCGTCGTAGTTGTACTGACCCAGAGAATCACATTTCCAGGTCATTTTTACTGTATAATAATGCTGCAAATAAATGCGGAATTGAGGGTTTTTTTCCCACTATTTTGCCGCACTTTGAATTTTTTTTCCCTGCTTTCCAGCACATGTTATGATAAAAATGGATGGTGTCATTCAAAAGTTCAACAGGTCCTGCTCTACATAAAAAACTACAAGCCCTCACACGATTATGTCAATGGAAAAAATAACAAAAGGTATGGCTCTCGGAAGAAGGAGGAAAAAAATGAAAGCGGAAGAATGATAAATTTGCGTGCTCGGGAAGGGGTTAATGGAGTCTGTCAACACAGGAGGACTGTTGGAACCAAGTACAGGCGCAGTCCTACAGGGTAGACTGTCAATCATTGAGTAGGACCGCCCACTGGACTCCTACACTTACACCAAAGATTTCAATTAATAAAATACAAGTTTTACTCAAACTTTTCCTATAAAAATGTTTAGCAGTCTGATCCACAACTCCTGCTCTATAACACCCTGCAGGTCAGATATCCTTATTAACGTGACCGATTCCGTTTAGGCTGCGTTCCCACCATGAGTTTTTGATGTTGCAGATTTTTTTGGCACCTATTATGTGAAATTCGGTTACATGTGCTTTTATCGTATTTTTGTCTTTTTCTGCTTTAAATAAAGCTGCTTTGTTTTTGATACTTCCTGGTATTTCTCTTTGACAAAACTTTATTGACAGTCATTTGAGGATTACGCTCACGTGCTTTTGTTACTTGCGGATTGTCCGCACCTAATGCAATCCTATGAGAAAAATCTGCACATAAAACACGGCGTACCCGCAAGAGAGATTGTCAACTTGCGTATATGAAACATTCACCGCAGGTCATTTTACGCAGTGTTAAAGAAAAAAAAAATAATTTTATTTTTTTTATTTTCAGTAGCCCACTGTATTGGAAATTCATGAAATCTGAGCGTTCGGTCATCCGGTGCAATTTCGGTGAAGACCTATAAATGCTGTTTGTGTTTTGTCTGGTTTTAGGATTGAGGCTGCACGATGTCCTGATGTAGTCATTGCTCAGATTGACCCTAAAAAGCTAAGAAAGAAGCAAACGGTCAGTATAGCGGTAAGTGCAATCTAATTACTACCTCTCACGTTAATATGTAGACATCTTTGTGCTGTCATTGTCACTACCGAGGATGCTGCTCTTCTGTGCTCAAAAGTTCCCAAGAATCTGTTCCATCAAGGAACCGCTCATCCTCTTTGTGTCTTCTAAACGTCTGACACTGGTCTATAAAGACATTTTTAAATGTGTATATACAGCCGTTTTTTTATATTACGGACAAGGGGAAAAATGTGTGCTTTTACGGACCAGAAATTTCTGGACGTTTGGCAACCCTGGTGAGAAGGCAAAGTGGCCGGACCCTGTGGCTAACAGGTAATGAGGATGCCATATTGTTGCCCATTCGTACCGCTCAGATCTAAGCTGCTTACATCGCAGGAAAAGTTAAAGGTTTATTTCACCAGTTATGCCAGGATAGGGGTGACATAAACAGCTTTGTGGCAGCCACTTAGGAGGAAACCTGAAGACAAGTAAACACCTTCTGTGAACATAGTTGGCAAAGTGGCTGGACGCTGTGACTAACAGGTGCTGAGGATGCCATAGTCTTGCCTATTCGTATCGCCCGGATCTAACTTGCTTAGGCTACTTTCACACATCCGTTTTTTGCCGTCAGGCGCGATCCAGCTTTTTTTTTTTTAAAAAAAAAACGGATCCGTTCTTTGTTACCGCCGGATCCGTTTTTTTTTCTCATTGACTTGCATTAGCGCCGGATTGTGCTGCATGTCCTTCCGCTTCGTCTGTTTTTTTTCTGGATCCGGCAAAAATTTTAATTCCAGCGGCCGGACAAAACGTGTCTAGGAACGTTTTTTGTTTCCGGCTAAAAAAAACTGTCAGCGGCGAATGCGGCGCTACCGGCTCTTTCTACAATGCAAGTCAATGGGCGCCAGATCAGGCAAAAGACTGATCCGGTCACCGCAATCCGTTTTTTTTTTTTTTTTTTCCTCTCTCTCCCTCCCTCTCTCTCGAAGACCAGTAAACCCCTTCTGTGAACATACAGGTGAATATCATCAAAAAGTTAATTTATTTCAGTTCTTCAGTACAAAAAGTGAATTTCATATTTTACCGTATTTTTCAGATTATAAGACGCACTTTTTTCCCCCCAAATTTGGGGGGCTCTGCCAACATTTTGTGAAAAGCCAGATCCCCCGCAGTTCCATGGTTTCTTGTGCGGCAGATGGAGGTCTCGCCACCAAGATCTCAGGAGATGATTTCAGCGCTGAAATCTCATCTCCCGAGATCTTGGTGCCGAGATTTCCACTGCGCATGCGCCGCTCCCTGGCGGCCGTTTTCCCGAAGTCCACCACACAGGAAACCATGAAACTGCGGGGGCTCTGGCTGTTCACCCCCGCAACACTGGAGACTCCCCACAGGAGCACAGGGCAGCACCGCCGACACCCTCTGCAGTTCCGGACACCCCCGTAGCACCGCTGGGCACCCGCAGCAGCACCAGACACCCGCAGCGGCGTGCCGCACATCGGAACATCCCCTCATCTGAGCCTGCAGTATCACCCCACTCCTGCCTCCTCTAGCAGTGACCCTGGGATCCCACTTCACCGCAGCCACCACCCCCGGTAAGCAATAAGACGCATGGATTATAATGAGCACCACCATTTTATTTTAAAAAAAATTTCCTATTTTTCGCCTCAAAATTTGGGGTGCGTCTTATAATCCGAAAAATACGATATATAGAGTCATTGCAAACAGAGTGATCTATTTCAAGTGTTTATTTCTGTTAATGATGTAGAAAACCGGACACACTCCAGAAGTGCAAAAGAGGAATATTTATTTGTGCAATACATACAGTAGCCACAACAAACGTTTCGGTCTAGACAAGACCTTCATCAGTGTGCTAAAGTGGTAGTGAGAGCGCTGAAGAGACAATGTGTATTCACACATCACACATGGACCAACCATGCGTTATCCACGCCTGCTTGAAATAAGTGCCAAGGTAAATAAAGACCAGTAAGGAGGAGAGCAGGCAGGCCAGGGACGTGGTATTTGTTGTGGCTACTGTATGTATTGCACAAATAAATATTCCTCTTTTGCACTTCTGGAGTGTGCCCAGTTTTCTACATTATATCCTATGGTTTGGTATCCTACCGGAGGCACCTCATCCTACAGGCTGTGCTAGCGGCACAATTCTCCTATTTCTGTTAATGTTGATGATTATGACTTACAGCCAAAGTAACCCAAAAAGTCATTATCCCAGTAAATTAGAATACTTTATAACACCAGCTTGAAAAATGATTTTAAAATCCGAAATGTTGGCCTACTGAAATGTATGTTCAGTAAATGCTCTCAATACTTGGTCGGGTTCTTTTTGCATCAATTACTGCATCAATGTGGCGTGGCATGGAGGTGATCAGCTTGTGGCACTGTTGAGGTGTTATGGAAGCCCAGGTGCTTTGATAGCAGCATTCAGCTCGTCTGCATTGTTGGGTGTTATGATTCGGTAACCGAGGAGGATAACAGGAAAAATAGGCTAGGCAGCCAGATACCCAGAGAGGTTGGTAACTTAGCGGATTAAGTTACTTAAACCCAAACCATGGGTGACATGATCAAACATAGTTCCAATAGGGAACAGGGCAACTCTTTACATAGTTTATTCAGATCGGAGGAACAGAGCATCTAGCCCAGCTAATAGTAAGGAATTCTGACAGAATTTCTCTTAAAGAAATAAATTTTATTGAGAAAATAATAACAATAAAAACGTTCACACAAAAATGTAATACTGGTGAAGTATAGTGGTGAATAGAACAAAAATGAGAAACCTAAGACACTTTAAATGGTGCACTAACTATGCGTACCCACCCTACAACAAGCCCAAAATAATCAAAATAACTGCCCGTAGGACAGTTAAACAGTAAGGTATGTGGATGGGCATCACAGTGGAAGGTACACCCAGGAAAGCGGTGTCATGGCACCATGAGGGATTTGTATGGTGTCGCAACAAGCGCAGTCAACCTCCCTACAAAATGCCATCTGGAGTAATATGAACAGAAGTGTACCGCCATATACTGGAGCACCATACACAGATAGGGGGAAATCAGAAAAACCTAAATGGGACCATAGTAAATGCAGCATACAATGCGATCATGCTTACCCATGTGGGAATAAAGTGCCGGGTACGTGCCCCAACGCACGTTTCACTATCTTTAGCTTCCTCAGGGGGCGATCTGAATTAACTTAGCGGATTGCAGATCCCTGAACTGACAACACAACTAGAATTAGCCGTGGGACGTACCTACGATGACCTAGACGCCTCGACACAGCCAAAGCGTTAACTAAGCCTAAAGAGAGAAAGGGAAAGCTACCTGCCCCAAAGGAATAGATAGCCCCCAAACATATATTGCCGGTGAGACAGATGAAGCACAAACACAGACAGAAAATAAAGTAAGCAAATGCTGGGGCCAAAACTGACTAGATAGAAAAGGATACTGTCTGCAATCCAGCAAAAACCCTAAGAAAAATTCGAACACGTCTGATATGAAAAAATACTGAGGCCATACGACCGTTCCCCCGCTAAATCAGAACTCTCGTGTGAACTGGGCGCAAAACAGAGATACTGAAATAACAGGGAACTAGAAATACAGAAAAGACTGACACAAGCGGCGGAAGATGAAACAGAGTCCAGCTCGGGTCCCCGGTGGGGACCCGGCTGAACTAACTCCAGCAAGGCAGAAGACTGAGAAAAGCAAAAGGTAAACAAATGCCACAGATTTAAACAGCCAAAAACTTATCTGAAAGATGCAGGACACAGCAGGGAGCAAGCTGACTTCCAGAAGGCTCAGGAAGAAACAAATCATCGGCAACACCCATGGGCAGGCTGCTCACTTATATCTCCCCAATCAGTAACACCTGATCTCCAATCATCCTTCTCAGGTGATCAACTTCTGTCAACCAGACCAGCTCCATTACCAGCAGCAACCACCAGAGGGAGCCCAAACTCAGAAGCCAGATTTAAAGTATTCACAACAGTTGGGTCTGGTGTCTCTCATCTTCCTCTTGACAATACCCCATAGATTCTCTATGGTGTTAAGGTCAGGCGAGTTTGCTGGCCAATTAAGCACAGTGATACTGTTGTTTTTAAACCAGGTATGGCAGTGTGGACAGATGCAAAGTCCTGCTGGAGAATGAAGTTTCCATATCCAAAAAGCTTGTCGGCAGAGGGAAGCATGAAGTGCTCTAAAATTTCCTGGTAGACGGCTGTTCTGACTTTGGTCTTGTTAAAACACAGTGAACCTACACCAGGAGATGACATGGCTCCTCAAACCATCACTGATTGTGGAAACTTCACACTAGACCTCAAGCAGCTTGGATTGTGTGCCTCTCCACTTTTTCTCCAGACTCTGGGACCTTGATTTCCAAATGAAATGCAAAATTTACCTTAATCTGAAAACACCTTGGACCACTGAGCAACAGTCCAGTTCTTTTTCTCCTTGACCCAGGTAAGATGCTTCTGACATTGTCTATTGGTCATGAGTGGCTTGACACAAGGAATGTGACACTTGTAGCCCATGTCCTGGATATCCTGTGTGTGGTGGCTCTTGAAGCAATGACTCCAGCAGCAGTCCACTCCTTGTGAATCTCCCCCAAATTTTTCAATGCCCTTTTCTTAACAATCCTTTCAAGGCTACGATTATCCCGGTTGCTTGTGCACCTTTTTCTACCACACGTTTTCCTTCCACTCAACTTTCCATTAATATGCTTGGATACAGCACTCTGAACAGCCAGCTTCTTTAACAATGACCTTTTATGGCTTACCCTCCTTGTGGAGTGTGTCAATGACTGCCTTCTGGACTTCTGTCAAATCAGCAGTCTTCCCCATGATTGTGGAGCCTACTGAAACAGACTAAGGGACCTTTTTGAACGCTTAAGAAGCCTTTGCATTATTTATTTATTTTTTTTTAATTCTATTTAGACTTAATGTATAGTTGTTCTTCATGGATGGCACTCGTGCCTGTGATAGTCTATGGGGCCATTCACATGTTCGTGATTTTTCGCTGATCAAGAGGTCAGTGGAAAATCACGGAGACCTCTCCAAATTTCATCCGAGGGTGGTAAAAATCAGCAATGCAAGTCTATAGGTCCATGAAAAAACCCATGATGACATTCGAGGGCAATCTGATTTATTTTTTTTTTTTAATGTACTGTCAGAATGGAGAAGGTACAGAAACCTTTATTTATTTGTCCATATACGAGAAACACAGTTGATACTTGGACCACACTCTGATCAGAATAGTCAGTCCGTTTTTCTGCACGTGAGAAGATCAGACATGTGAATGAGCCCTAACTGTGACATTTTTCTTTTCTTTAAGCTGTCCGGATGCCAGCCTGCTCCTGAAGGTTATTCACCGAGCCTCCGATGGCAGCAACAACAGGTATCCCAGTTCTCGGCTGTACGACAGGTAAGCAAAAACCATAGATCCTGAAATATGTATCTTGCTGTTTGATAGATTAATAGAATATTGAAAAACTTTATACACAGGGAAAAAAATCTGGAGCCTTCTACCAAATTGTTTGTCTGTGCAAATTTTTTAACATTTTGCTGTAGTTTTTAACCCCTTTCTTCCATCTGACGTACTATTCCGTCCATGTGACCTGGACTTACCATATATATTCATGTATAAGCCGACCCCCCCCCCCCCCTAATTTTGCCACAAAAAACTGGGAAAACTTATTGACTCGCTTATAAGCCTAGAGTGAAAAATGATTATGCCCCCTATATGATGCTCCACAGATTAGGCCCCCATAAACTGCACAGATTATGCCCCCCATAAACTGCACAGATTATGCCCCCGTATGATACACAGATTATGCCCCCATTTGCTGCACAGATTATGCCCCCATATGCTCCCCTGATTATGCCCCCGTATGATACACAGATTATGCCCCCATATGCTCCCCTGATTATGCCCCCGTATGCTCCACAGATTATGCCCCCATATGCTCCACAGATTATGCCCCCATATGCTCCACAGATTATGCCCCCATATGCTGCACAGATTATGCCTTCATATGCTGCACAGATTATTCCCCCATATGCTCCCCTGATTATTCCCCCATATGCTCCCCTGATTATTCCACCATATGCTCCAGATTATGCCACCATATGCTCCAGATTATGCCCCATATGCTGCACAGATTATGCCCCATATCCCAATTATGCCCATATGCCACAGATTATGCCCCATATGCTCCACAGATTATGCCCCCCCATATGCCATTCCACAGATTATGCCCCCATATGCTCCACAGATTATGCCCCATATGCTCCACAGATTATGCCCCCATATGCTCCACAGATTATGCCCCCATATGCTCCACAGATTATGCCCCCATATGCTCCACAGATTATGCCCCATATGCTCCACAGATTATGCCCATATGCTCCACAGATTATGCCCCATATGCTCCACAGATTATGCCCCCATATGCTCCACAGATTATGCCCCTCAATATGCCATCCACAGATTATGTCCCCATATGCTCCACAGATTATGTCCCCATATGCTCCACAGATTATGATGTCCCCATATGCTCCACAGATTATGATGTCCCCATATGCTCCACAGATTATATGTCCCCATATGCTCCACAGATTATGATGTCCCCATATGCTCCACAGATTATGCCCCCATATGCTGCACAGATTATGCCCCCATATGCTGCACAGATTAGGCCCCCATATGCTGCACAGATTATGCCCCCATATGCTCCACTGATTATGCCCCATAGTATACGTCCCTTATGCTGCCGCGCTGCTGCTGCAAAAAAAAATGACATACTCACCTCTCGTCGCTGGGGGCCAGGTGCCGGTGTCCTGAGCAGGCGGTGACACTGGCGCTTTATGGGGGACAGGTGCCGGTGTCACCGCTCGCTCAGGACCCCGGCACCTGAGATATTTACCTGTCACCGGACCGCTCCACCGCTGCGCACTGCTCCGTCTTCCAGGTCCTCGGCAGTGAATGATCAGGCAGGGGGCGCGGCGCGCACTAACTACGTCATCGCACCCTCTGCCTGATCATTCACAGCCAGAGGAGTCGGACGAGGGAGCAGCGCGCAGCGGTGGACCGAGGGACAGGTAAATATCGCTATACTCACCCCCCTGCCGGCGCGTCACTCTGCAGCGTCTCCTCTTCTCCCGGCGCTCTCCGCAGCGCTTCCGTCCTACAGCGGTCACGTGGTACCGCTCATTAAAGTCATGAATATGTGCATATTCATGACTTTAATGAGCGGTACCATGTGACTGCTGCAGGAAGGAGCCGGAGATCGTGGGAGAAGCAGGGGGGCTGCAGAGACCGCGCCAGCGGAGGGGTGAGTATGATCTGACACCCCCGCTCCCCCTCCCCCGCCGACCCCCGTATATGACCCGCGTATAAGCCGAGAGGGGGACTTTCAGCCCTAAAAAATGTGGGCTGAAAATCTCGGCTTATACACTAGTATATACGGTAATTCCCAAGGGCGGAATAGTACGTCACGGGGGAAGCGTGGCTGATCGCGGCCGGATGTCAGCTGATTCTCACAGCTGACACCCGGCACTAAGTGCCAGGTGCGGTCACGGACCGCTCCCGGCACTTTAACCCCTGGCACACTGCGATCAAACATGATCGCAATGTAACGGTGGCATAGGGAAGCATCGCGCAGGGAGGGGGTTCCCTGCGTGCTTCCCTGAGACTCTCAGAGCAACGCGATGTGATCGCGTTGTTCCGAGGGCCTACTCCCTGCAGGCCTCCGGATCCAAGATGTCCGGGAGGTGGCTTGTCAGTGCCTGTTGAGAGCAGGTGCTGAGAAGCCTCCTGAACTGCCTCTCAGATCGCTGATCTGACAGAGTGCTCTGCAAACTGTCAGATCAGCGATCTGACACTATATAGTGATGTCCCACCCTGGGACAATGTAAAAAAAATAAATAAACATGTGTAAAAAATATTTTTTTTAACCCCTTAATGACCAAGCCATTTTGTAGGTTAAAGACCAGGCCAATTTTTACAATTCTGACCACTGTCTCTTTATGAGGTTATAACTCTGGAACGCTTCTACGGATCTTGGCGATTCTGAGATTGTTTTCTCGTGACATATTGTACTTCATGATAGTGGTAAAATTTCTTCAATATAACTTGAGTTTTTTTATGAAAAAAATGGAAATATGGCAAAAATTTTGAAAATTTTGCAATTTTCAAACTTTTAATTTTTATGCCATTAAATCAGAGAGATATGTCACAAAAATTAGTTAATAAATAACATTTCCCACATGTCTACTTTACATCAGCACAATTTTGGAACCAAAATTTTTTTTTGTTACGAAGTTATAAGTGTTAAAAGTTGACCAGCAATTTCTCATTTTTCCAACAAAATTTACAAAACCATTTTTTTAGGGACCACCTCACATTTGAAGTGAATTTGAGGGGTCAATATGACAGAAAATACCCAAAAGTGACACCATTCTAAAAACTGCACCCCTCAACGTGTTCAAAGCCACATTCAAGAATATTAACCCTTTAGGTACTTCACAAGAATTGAAGCAATGTGGAAGGAAAAAATGAACATTTAACTTTTTTTCCCAAAATTTTTCTTTCGACACAATTTTTTTAAATTTTGTCAAGGGTATCAGGAGAAAATGAACCACAATATTTGTTGTACAATTTCTCCAGAGTACACCGATATACCATGTGTGGGGGTAAACCACTATTTGGGCGCATGGCAGAGCTCGGAATGGAAGCAGCGCCATTTGACTTTTTTGGCTGGAATTGAGATTGGACGCCATGTCGCATTTGGAGAGTCCCTGTGTGCCTAAACAGTGGAAACCCCCCACAAGTGACCCCATTTTGGAAACTGGACCCCTCAAGGAACTCATCTAAATGTGTTGTGAGAGCTTTTAACCCCCAAGGGCTTCACAGAAGGTTATAACGTAGAGCCGTAAAATTAAAAAATCATATTTCAGCTGCAGATGAAGGAAGAGAGCCACAGTATTCATTACTGATGGGTAGGCGGAGCCCCAGATCAGGATGTTACCTCAGATCAAAAGAGTGATGACTGGCTGGCCCCTCCAGCTCGGGCTCCTCCTACTCAGCTCCAGTCTAAGATTTGAGGTCCAGAGGATGGTCGCTGCTAATGCAGCTCCTCAGAAGATTTTATTATTTTAATATTCGGACAGGAGACTTGGATCACTAGTTGGTCTAGAGGTCTCAGGGGTATCAGCGCTGCTGTACCCCAACCTCTCCCTTGGCGAATCTGTATTTACTCAAAGTCCCTGCAGAATCCTTGCCGGCCCTGGGGGATGAGGAGAGCTTCTCTGGCGGGAACGCAAACCACACGTGCGGTCACTGCGTTCTTCGCCCTGGGGGAAGCATGGGCACTGCGCCAGAAACCCCTGAGGGTCCCTGTGGCGCCTTGGCTGGTGAGTACTCCACACAAATTTTAATAATAATTATGTGTGAGTGCTTTAGCGTCTGAATGAGCAGCGCTATTACTAATGTCAGTATGCTTCAGCGCTGCTGTGACAGCGTTACTACATGTATGTCAGTATGCTTCAGCGCTGCTGTGACAGCGCTACTACATGTAATGTCAGTATGCTTCAGCGCTGCTGTGACAGCGCTACTACATGTAATGTCAGTATGCTTCAGCGCTGCTGTGACAGCGCTACTACATGTAATGTCAGTATGCTTCAGCGCTGCTGTGACAGCGCTACTACAAGTAATGTCAGTATGCTTCAGCGCTGCTGTGACAGCGCTGTTACAAGAAGATGTGGTGATTTTTTGTCCGCAGGCAGATAGCTGCAGGACAGAGAGGGAGCAGGAGCGGGGAGAGTTCGCGCTCATTATTTGAGCTAGCAGGGGGCGTGGCCTATCTATCCCGGTCTTTTGAGCAGGAAGACGCGCGCTCTGGCTTTTCTCCTGCGACCCCCTCACTGTGGCGGCCATTACTCAGGCTCCTGGGCTCCTCGGACCGCTCCTCTCCTCATATAGACACCACGGCCAGCTGGGTGAGTGCGGATTCCTCACCCCGCAGCGCAGCGATCGCTATCCTGCAGCTGCAGTCTCATCAGAGACATAAAAATTGGCTGGGGCTCACAAATATATATATATTTTGGTGAGTTTGCAATATTAACCCTTTGAGGGTTATTTCTACCAGCTAAATTCGCTGACTGAATACCGCTGGGGTAACTCTGCTTGGTGGAGCGTTAACCCTTCAGCGTTTGAAAAAAAAAAAAAACCGCATAGTTTTTTGCTGGTATTACCGCTTTGACCTGCTCATACAGGTGAGACATGTCTGAACAGAGTTCAGATGCCGCGGATCACGTCCCAGTGCCATTGCGGCAATCAGATACGCAGACCTCCACAGCGTCTAGCGCTGCGGTCGACAGCGGTGGAAAATTGGATGATATCGCTCGATCGATTAATAACTTATCTGACCTTTTAGGTCAATATGTGTCTGCTAATTCCTCTCAGAGGAAGCGACGCAGGCCGTTACCGGCCTCTACACGGAGCGAGTCAGATGTATCTGATATTGGGCAGAGTTCCCCTTTAAATTCGGATGGAGAAATATCCGATTCAGATGCGGACGAGCCGCAGGGGCGTTCCTCTATGGCGAAGCGTATGGAGGCATTAATTGAAGCCATGAGAGATATATTACAGTTACCGGAGGAGGTAACTAGTCGTCCTGGTAAATCAGCACGCATGTTCCAGGAGTCCCGTGCTTCGCGTACAACATTGCCAGCTCTGGATGAGCTTAATAGTGTAATAGAGGAGGAACGTCTATGTCCAGATAAGCGTTTTCATGGAACGCATTTCTTTGATACACTTTATCCTTGCTCTACGGAGTTAAAGGCTAATTGGACTTCTGCTCCTGAAGTGGATGTGTCTTTGTCTCAGCTTAGTAAATCCTCTCTACTCCCTATTAAGGGAAAAGCGAGCTTACAGGAGCCTTTGGATAGAAAGGCAGAATTGGCGGCAAAAGCAAGCTATGAGGCTGCGGGTCATGGATTTCGAGCAGTGCTAGGATCCATGTGTGCTGCTAGAGCTTCTCTAAGCTGGTTGGCACGTCTGAAGACGGAGTTGCAAAATGAATCTCCGTTATCTGAGATACGGGAAACTTGTGAATGGTTAGAAACGGCAGCCTGTTATATCTTTGATGCCGGTCTGGATACGGCATCTCTGCTGGCCAAAGCGCAAGCTTCAGCGGTCACAGTCAGAAGAGCTTTATGGCTCAGACAGTGGGCCGGGGACGCAGTTTCCAAACAAGGGTTGTTGGCCTTACCTTACAAGGGTGGCCATCTTTTTGGATCCGACCTCACAGAGCTGATTTCCAAGGCTAAGGCGAAGGAATCAGCATTACCACAGCGAAGGGCCATGGCCTCGGTGTCCAGTAAGCCTGGTGTTTATAGTGGTCGGCGGTCCTTTCGGGGCCGAGGACGATCTAGTCACTCCTCGTGGGGATCGGGTCGTCCTTCTTTCTCAGGAAAGAAATCCTCTCAGAAAACTCGTACTCCCTGGAAGCAGAGTTTCCGCCAGAACAAGCGGGAACTTGACAAGAAACCCGCAAAGTCGGATTGACGCCAGGGGTCCACTCGAGGATTCTCGAGTGGGGGGTCGCCTGCTTCTTTTCAAGGAGACTTGGATGGCTCGCGTGCCAGATTCCTGGGTAACGCGGATAGTGTCGGCAGGCTATTTCATAGAGTTTGCTTCTCAACCCCCAAATGTTTTTTGTCAATCTCGCGTTCCGTCGGAACCCGAGCTTGTTGTCGCTCTACAGCGAGAGGTCGAATCGCTACTACAAAAGGGTGTAGTGATACCGGTTCCGTCAGAGGACCGAGGGAAAGGTTTTTATTCCAACCTTTTTATAGTTCCCAAAAAGGAGAACAAATTTCGCCCGATTCTGGATCTCAAGCGATTAAACCGGCATGTCCATGCCCGGAAATTTCGCATGGAGTCGCTTCGTTCCGTTGTGGCAGCTCTGTCACAGAACGATTTTCTGGTGTCAATCGACATTCGCGACGCCTATTTGCATATTCCCATCGGAAAGGCTCATCAGCGCTTTCTTCGATTTGCCATAGGTCAGAATCATTACCAGTTCGTGGCTCTGCCGTTCGGCTTAGCCTCAGCGCCAAGGGTCTTTACAAAAATTCTGGCGCCCCTCATGGCACTCCTTCGAAGACAGGGGATTACGATTTTCCCTTATCTGGACGATCTTTTGATCGTGGCTTCCTCGGAGGAGGAGGCGTTGACGGCTCGGGATTTGTCTCTTCAGTTTCTGAAAGACTTCGGTTGGCTGGTCAATTGGGAGAAGTCGTCCCTGGAACCATCAAGGACAATTCTCTTTTTGGGAATGCATCTCGACACGTTTCGGTCGGTAGTTTCCCTACCACCAGACAAACAGTCATGTCTTCTTCGACATGTACAGATTATGACATCCTCAACGGCAATGTCCCTACGGAAGTGTATGCGTCTTCTGGGACTGATGGTGGCGTCCATGGAGGCAATTCCTTTTGCCCAGTTCCACTCCAGGACTCTTCAAAGGTTCATCTTGAGTCGATGGAATCAGTCGCAATCGCTGGATTGCAGTGTCACCATTTCTCGCGCGGTGCGGGATTCTCTAGAATGGTGGTTACGTCCAGGGGCATTCTCCCTGGGGAAGTCTTTCCTCCCTCTGAAGTGGTCAGTCATAACCACCGATGCCAGCCTGACGGGCTGGGGGGGTGTTTGGAACAATCTCTGGATTCAGGGGGTATGGTCACCGGAAGAGTCTGTGCTTCCGATCAACATCCTGGAATTGAGGGCGATTTTCCTTTGCCTCCAACATTGGACGGTCCCTTTGAGCGGTCTGCCAGTCCGTGTGCAGACAGACAATGCGACGGCTGTCGCGTATATCAATCACCAAGGTGGGACAAGGAGTTCCAGACTCATGGTAGAGGTGTCCCGAATTCTGATTTGGGCAGAGGCCAATGTACCAGCCATTTCGGCGATTCACATTCCAGGGGTTCAGAATATTACAGCGGACTTTCTCAGTCGCAGAAGGATGGATCCCGGGGAATGGAGCCTCCACCCGGAAGTCTTTGCACTACTGTGCTCTCGCTGGGGAACCCCCCAAGTGGATTTGATGGCATCCAGGTCCAATGCCAAGTTACCGACATTCATGTCCAGGTACAAGGACCCGAAGGCGGTGGCGGTGGATGCTCTAGTGGCTCAGTGGGATCAGTTCGAGCTGATCTATGTATTCCCGCCGATATCCTTACTTCCTCTAGTGCTGCGTCGGATCAGACTAGAGAGAATTCCAGCTATTCTGATAGCTCCAGACTGGCCAAGAAGGGTGTGGTTCTCGACAATAATGTCGCTGTTGGCGGCACCTCCGTTTCCTCTCCCTCTTCAACCGGACTTGTTGACTCAGGGGCCCGTTTGTCATCCGGACTTGATGTCCCTGCGTTTGACGGCGTGGCTCTTGAGACCGAAATCTTGACCCGTAGAGGTTTTTCAGCCGAGGTCATTGCTACCCTTCGTGCTGCAAGATGTCCGGCTACTTCTAGGATTTACCACAAAATTTGGGAAACCTTCTTTTCGTGGTGTTTGGGGTCTTCTCGGAACCCGAGAAAATTTTCCATTCCCAACCTGTTGGCTTTTCTGCAGCATGGGCTAGACAAGGGTTTGGCAGTTAGCACTCTGAAAGGTCAGATTTCTGCTCTGTCCTTATTGTTCCGGAGAACCATTGCTTCGAATAGAGACGTGCTCTCCTTTTTCCGAGGTATTTCTCGTAAGTTTCCGCCGCGGAAGGCACCCGTGTCTCCTTGGCGGCTCAACCTTGTTTTGGAGGCTCTTCAGCATAAACCTTTTGAACCTATGGTTTCTGCTAGCCTTTCTTTACTTTCTTGGAAGGTGGCTTTCCTTGTTGCAGTCACTTCCTTGAGGAGAGTTTCTGAATTGGCAGCTCTTTCTTGTTCGCCTCCTTTTCTGGAGTTTTTTCCGGATCGTGTAGTGCTTCGCACTCGGGGTGATTTTTTGCCTAAAGTGGTGTCACAATTTCATGTTAACCAGGATATTGTGTTGCCTTCACTCTGTCCGGATCCGAAGAATACGAAAGAGCGAGATTTACACACATTGGATTTAGTGCGGGCCTTGAAGTTTTATCTATCTATTACTCAAGGTTTTCGTAAGACGGACTCCCTGTTTGTGGTTCCGGCAGGTCGTCGGCGTGGTCAACGAGCTTCCAAGGGTTCTATAGCTCGTTGGATCCGGTCAGCTATTTTGGAAGCTTACCGTCTTCGGGGTGAATCTTGCCCGATTAAGATTCGAGCCCATTCCACGAGAGCTGTGGCTTCATCGTGGGCTTTTCATCAAGGTGCTTCGGCAGTGCAGCTTTGCCGAGCGGCGACTTGGCGCTCTGTCCACACGTTTACAAGGTTTTATAAAGTGGACGTCAGTGCTTCCGCTGATGCAGCCCTCGGACGTAGGGTCCTGCAGGCAGCTGTAGTTTAAAGTTCTGGATGAACTTGTGTTTAGCGCTGGTTGCGCTTTGTTGTTAAGGTTGTTGGGTTTCTGCCTTTTGTTGGTTTTTTCCCACCCTTATTTTTGAACTGCTTTGGGACGTCCCATCAGTAATGAATACTGTGGCTCTCTTCCTTCATCTGCAGCTGAAACACGGATTTTGGTAAAGACTTACCTGTAAAATCCTTTTCAGCGAAGGAAGGAAGAGAGACACAGCACCCTCCCACGGCAGAAGTGTGTTGATGTTTTCAGATGCAGCGCGACCCTTATTGCCATTCCAGTGGTGTCAGTATTGGCACTTCCGGACATTGCAGGATATTGTCATGCAATCCCTGGGGCCAATTAGCAACTGCTTCTGACGAATCACCTACATCTGGAGGAAAATAGAGCTGCTGCTCTCTCACTTTTTCTGGATGTGGCCGGGGTCAGACATGCGAGAAACTCTCACGAGTCTCGCATGTCAATACCTGTATTTCATACATCCAAAATCTGAGAAAGAGAAATGGCCACTTATTGGCCAGAGAGATCGTGTGACGTAGAGAGAGAGCAAATGCCGACACCGCACGGGATGAGAGTACAAGTGTTAGGCCTCTTTCACACATCAGTTTTTTGACGTCAGGCGCGATCCGGCGTGTTTTTAAAAAAACGGATCCGGTACCGGATGCGTTTTTTTAGTAATTGACTTTCATTCGCGCCGGATCGCGCCTGATGTCGTTGCGTTGCATCCGTTTTTGGCCGGATCCGGCGAAAATGTACATTCTGGCGGCCGGACAAAACGGTCACTGCAACGTTTTGGTTTTTTTTCCGGACCCACCTGATAGTACCTGAAGCGGCGCATCAGGCGTCCGGAAATAATAGAAGTCTATGGAACCGGACCACTCTTTTGTGCAATCCGTCAAAAGACTGATCCTTATTCTGGAAACCAAGGGGTGTCTCTCTCTCTCTCTCTCTCTCTCTCTCTCCATGCGTACCTGCATTTTCCGGCTGCAAAAATTATTTTCTGGGTTCAAAAGTTCAGATCGGATCCAGCAAAAAAACTGATCCGTTGCATCAGTTTTTTCATTTCAGCGCCGGATCAGTCCCTTCAGGTATTCAACGGATTATGCCTGACACAAAAAAACTGATGTGTGAAAGCAGCCTTACTATTTTCTAAGGAGGTAACATAAGGATTGAGAAGAGATTGTTTTAGTAGTGGACCCATTTTAATGGCTTGGACATTGAAGGAATTCAACCTCTAAACTTTTATTAGACTAATTGTGACCTAGAAAATTAGCTTTTCCCAGGACGTCCCTCCTGACAGCACCATGGGGACGTCCTCCTCCATGATGGGACAGGAAACACACGAGAGTTCATAAGTCCCACCCCGTCCCCCATCCCTCAGTGTTTTTCCTGTCCCTGCATGGAAGGGACACACGAAGCTTACCGGGCTCAGGGGGATCGTGAGGCTTGCCGGATCCTTCCCCCTGTGAAGTGGCCCAGGGCTGAAACTCCCCAGAGGGGAGTCCCTCCGCCCCAAAGGCCGGGAGCAGGACCAGGCTTCCGGATAGGGATGTTCCTCCCAGGGGGAGGCTCTCGTCCCGGACCAGGCGGTGGCGGCGTCGGGGATCTGCGGCAGGTAGCGCGGTGTCCTCCTTTACGACGCAGGATACGATCCCGATAGGCGCCGACGTCACTTCCGGTCCCACACTTCCGGTGACGTCACAAAGATGGCGGCGCCCAGCGTTAGAACGCCGGTTCCAGATTCTGAAGCGTACAGGCTGCCAACTTCAGGAAAGAAGGGATCCTGCAGCGCCAGTCACCGGAGAGTGTACAGCCTAACTTGTGCCTGATGGAGACAGATGCGGCTGACGGGGGAGGGGTAAGTGCGCCTGGCGCAGACCACCCTGACTGAAGGTCCCTAAGTTCTGACATACTGACGGACAATACTCTCTGTCATTTAGGACAAAGGAGCCCCGACAGCCCCCCTAACAGTAAAAAAGACGGGCAAGGCATCTGCTAAATCTCCCAGATGTCCGGTTTGCCATGTGAAGATTCCCAATAGCGACAAGACCCTCTGTACTACTTGTACCTCCAGGGTATTAAAGGATGAGCAGCCCTCACTTTTGACGGAGATGCGTCACATGATTCGGGATGAGGTCCAGGCGTCTATGGCATACATGTCACAACAGACACCGGGCTCTCCTGGTCGTAAACGACCCAGGTGGGAGACAGAACAGGGGGCCCAGGACTTCAGTTCAGAAAACGGATCAGACGTAGAAGACATCATTTCCGATGAGGAAGGACAAATTCCACCTGACGTCCAGGACCGGAATAGGAAATTCCTATTTCAGACAGAGGACACTGATAACTTAATCCAGTCCGTACGATCTACTATGCAGATTGAGGACACACCCAAACCGCAGTCTAGACAGGACTTAATGTTTGGCGGTCTTACGGCCCAGAAACAGATGGTATTCCCTGTTAGTGAACATATTAAGAAGATGATTCTGGAAGAGTGGAAGAATGCAGAGAGGCGTCTAGTGCTTTCACGGGATTTCAAGTGTCGACTACCTTTTGACACTGAGGAAATTAAACTTTGGGAAGAGACCCCTAAGATAGACAGTTCTATTGCCAGAGTCGCAAAAATGACGGCCATCCCGTTTGAAGACTCATCTAATTTGCGTGACCCAATGGACAGGAAGGCTGACGTACTCTTAAAGAGGGCTTGGGAGGCGTCGGCGGCGCTGATTAGAACAAATATTGCGGCCACGTCTGTTGCTAGATCCATGACTTTCTGGATAGGGCAGCTAGAAGAACAACTGTCCAATAAAACTCCCTTGTCTGACATCCTAGCCTCCCTTCCTGTCATGAAGTCAGCCACAGCATTCCTAGCGGATATGTCGGCGGAATCGGTTAGATTTTCAGCCAGAAATAGTTCCCTCTCTAACGCCGCTAGGAGAGCTGTCTGGTTGAAATCTTGGTCAGGAGACATTGCTTCTAAAGCAAAGCTATGTTCCATTCCCTTTTCTGGAACAAGAGTGTTCGGACCAGCTTTAGATAGCATTCTAGAGTCAGCATCTGATGAAAAGAAGGGACTTCCGGAGGAGAAAGCTAAGCGTCCTCAGTCCTTTCGTAGAGGCTCCTTTCAGGGAAAACGTTATGACTCTAGATCCTATAGTAGGTCAAATAGAGGATCCTACAGAGGTTCTCAGACCCAAGCAGGGAAAGGCACGAGTACCTTCTTTAGTTCATACAATAAGAACAAGAGACAATGACGCCATACCTATCGGGGGGAGACTTCGCCTATTTGCAACGAAATGGGCACAGATCACCAAGAATCTGTGGGTACGCAATACCATTGCAGAAGGCTATCGTATAGAGCATTACTCTCGTCCCCCCGAGAGATATGTCTCCCCTACTCTAGTCCTTCCAGGCTCAGCTATGTGGCTAAACCTTCAGGAGTTAATCGACTTTTCAGTGATAGTTCCGGTACCAGAGGCAGAAGTAGGCAGAGGTCACTACTCTTCCCTGTTCACCATAACAAAGCCATCAGGAGAGACCCGCACTATCATAAACTTGAAACCGCTAAATCGCTGGGTCAGATACAAAAGATTCTGGATGGAATCAGTCCGCTCAGCAGTCCACCTTATAGACAGAGGAGCAGTCATGTGTACTCTAGACCTAAAAAGTGCATATTACCAGGTCCCTATACATCAGTCGTCTCAGAACCTCCTACGGTTTGCAATAAGACTACCAACCCAGACCTGCCACTTCCAGTTTCAATGTCTTCCTTTCGGGTTAGCCTCCGCTCCTCGAATATTCACAAAGCTGATGGCGGAGGTGGTGGCCTGCCTAAGAAACTCGGGAACCATAATCGTTCCATACTTGGACGACTTTCTAATTGTAGCACAATCCGAAGAGTTGCTTGTCAGACACAGAGACCGGTGCATCAACTTTCTGGAATCGTTAGGCTGGGTCATAAATTGGCGGAAGTCGGACCTAGTACCCAGTCAAAGAAAGGTCTTCTTGGGAGTTCTCCTAGACTCAAGAAACAGAATTTCATATTTACCGGAAGAAAAGCAGGAAGTGATGAGAGGTCTGGCAAGAGATCTGGCAGAACACAGAGGTTCCATAAGAAACGCTATGAAGGTGTTGGGACAGATGACGGCCTGCATTACCTGTGTCAGATGGGCTCAAGCTCACTCAAGACCTTTACAAAAGGAGATTCTGGCAGTATGGGATCGATCTCAGTCTTCCCTGGAAAGAGTAATATCGCTACCAAGATCAGTAAAGGAATCCCTCACCTGGTGGACTCAATCTCGCAACCTTCAGATAGGAGTAATATGGTCAACCTCTCCCTACGTGACCGTCACTACGGATGCCAGTCTATGGGGTTGGGGAGCCCACCTACAGGGCAGGATTTTACAGGGTCAATGGCCGGAAGACATCAAAAACAGATCTTCCAATTTCAAAGAACTCTACGCTGTATGGGAGGCATTAAGAAGAAACAGACCCAAACTCAGAGACCAACACGTCAGAATATTCTCAGACAACGTAACGACAGTCTCGTTCCTAAACCACCAGGGAGGACCCAGTCACAGACCTCTTCAGACTCTTTCTGGAAGGATATTCACGTGGGCAGAGAACACAGTTCTATCCCTAACAGCAGTACACCTCGAAGGTTCCCAGAATGTAGTAGCAGACTACTTGAGCAGGAAAGAGATCTGCCCGACCGAATGGGAACTGGACCAGGACATCTTCATACACCTATGTCACCGATGGGGATATCCTCTAATAGATCTATTTGCAAACAGGCGAAATGCAAAGACCAGAAGATTCTTTTCTCTAAACCCGCTGGATGCTCCAGAGGGTCTGGATGCTCTGAGCCACGAGTGGGTAGAAGATCTCTCGTACGCGTTTCCACCTCTTGCTCTCATTCACGCCGTATTTAAAATCAGAGAAGATCAGGCTATGGTCATATTGATAGTCCCGTTCTGGCCAAAGAGGAGCTGGTTCTCTCTACTAACAGACATGGCTCTAGAGAATCCAGTAGAACTTCCCCGGTCGGGGGATGTGATCCACCAAGGCCCAATCCGTCACCCGAATCCAGAAAGACTGCATCTCTCAGCCTGGATCCTGAAAGGAACATCTTGAAGGCCAATGGCTTATCGGACCAGGTTATATCTACTATTCAGGCCAGTAGAAAGCCCGCCACGGTGGCCATTTACCTTAAGGTCTGGAGACGTTTCTGTCTGGAGAGTGGCAGGTCCGACTTGGTTGCGGGGGCACCTGATATGCCTAAGATCTTAGATTTTCTCCAGGCAGGTTTTGATAAAGGACTCAGAGCTGATATCTGGACCTTCAGGGTACTGGGTCTAAGTTCTTTCTTTGACTACTCTTTGGCATCCCACCCTTGGGTGGTTAGATTTATACGAGCTACTGAAAGATTGCGCCCCACCATTAGGCAGAGCCTTCCACCTTGGGACTTAACTTTAGTCCTTAAAGCTCTCTGTAAAGATCCATACACTCAGAGCAGTAATATGCCGATATCCCTTCTATCTAGTAAAGCGGCTTTCCTGGTTGCAATTACTACAGCTAAGAGAGTAGGGGAGATACAGGCCTTATCCACTAGAGACCCGTACTTTCAGATTAGGGATGACAGCATAGTTCTAAGACTAGATCCAACCTTTCTTCCAAAGGTAGCGTCCATCCAGAACCGCAATCAGGAAATTGTCCTTCCATCATTCTGCGACAATCCCTCTAATGCAAAGGAGAGAAGTCTCCATTCATTGGATGTTAGAAAAACGGTCTTAGATTACATCGAA
Source organism: Oophaga sylvatica (assembly GCA_033576555.1). Classification (NCBI taxonomy): domain Eukaryota; kingdom Metazoa; phylum Chordata; class Amphibia; order Anura; family Dendrobatidae; genus Oophaga; species Oophaga sylvatica. The sequence continues at coordinate 464,108,856 of JARQOD010000001.1, forward strand.
GCCACCAGAGAATGGCGTATAGATCCAAATTTATTTATTCTCTATGGAGGGCAGAATAAGGGAAGGAAAGCTTCAAAAGCGTCCATCGCAAGATGGATCACTACTGTAATAGCAGATGCCTACCGGGCGGAAGGTACTAATGTTCCAGAGAGTCTTAAGGCCCATTCCACTAGAAGTATCTCAGCTTCCTGGGCAGAAAAGAGCAGGTGCTTCCCTAGATCAGATTTGTAAAGCAGCAACCTGGGCCAGACTAGACACATTTTGTAAGCATTATAAACTGGACTTACTCTCAGGTCAACGTACTGCCTTCGGCAGGAAAGTCCTGCAAGCAGTAATCCCACCCTAAGGAGTCTTCTTTGGTACTCCCCATGGTGCTGTCAGGAGGGACGTCCTGGGAAAGTAGGTATTACACCTACCGGTAATTATGTTTCCAGGAGTCCATCCTGACAGCACTGGTAGTTCCCCCCCTATAGACTACGTCATATGCTGTAATATGATTGTTCAATAAAAGTGTTATGAGCATTATCCATGTCTTGGTTCTTGTTACAACACTGAGGGATGGGGGACGGGGTGGGACTTATGAACTCTCGTGTGTTTCCTGTCCCAGCATGGAGGAGGAGGACGTCCCCATGGTGCTGTCAGGATGGACTCCTGGAAACATAATTACCGGTAGGTGTAATACCTACTTTTGCATTTGTGAAGGCATTTATAACCCACTGCACAACTAGTCCATATATGTATCTCTCTATATACAGTTAGTGCACTTGTACCCTTCATTCTCATTACTCAATTGATGTAGATTTTTTTTTCCATCAACACATATAAAAGTTTCACATGCATATGTTATTTTGTTTTATTAAGAGTCTCAACAAGCACAGGAGCCATTGGAAATCCCAACCCCTTGACAGCAATGTATTGATGGTGAGTGTATTCCTGTTACTATTACTTGTATTTGTTAAAGGGAATCTGTCACCCATTTTTTGTGATATCAGGTAATATCAGGGCTTTTGGTCTCCTTCTCCACCCCCCTCCTCGGCTTGCTGTTCGTATCTAGATCTGTGAATCACAGATCCTGTAGTGTTTCTGGGCCCTCGCGCATCCGCAGTATGCTTTGCCCAACTTTGGGAAAAGCATAAAATCAGTATTGCGCATTCGCCGGTATTTTGCATCACTTTCTATGCCCCGGAACAGACAGCTTGCCTTGGAAGACTTCCGGGGCATAGAAAGTGATACAAAATACCGGCGCGAGGGCCCTTTTCAATGCGCACGCGTGGAAATCCTATGTGAACGCACTAATAAGAAGAAACAAGTGCGTAGGGACAGGAGGGGGGGAGAAAAGGAGAATAAGCCCCACCCATCAGACCGGACCGCGGCGATTTGCATACATCGAAAGACAGATTAAAAAGGTATTTTTGCATCAAAGGTGGGGGGTCAGGGGCTATGAAAGGTACTACTAGAATACTTATGGGATGCACAGTTGGGTGATATCTTTACCTGATGTCACAAAAAATGAGTGACAGATTCCCTTTAATGCAGTATTCAGAAGCCGGCTTGTGTATTAAAGGCACCAGTCAAATCTGCAAGGTTTTTTTTTCCTACAGTATGTAAATTGCCTCTGCAGAGAGGAAGAGTATTAGAACTCTTGTGCCACCTATTGGAAGTAGCGATCCTAAAAGTCAATATTGACCCTTTAACGAGCCTTGCTACATGACTTAAGGTTCCATCTCACATAGCTAGATCGCTGCTGAGTCACAAATTTTGTGACGAAACAGCAATCTCAGAAGCGATCTCTCTAAGATTGACATGCAGCGACGATCAGCCCCCTGCTGGGTATCGCTGATCGTCGCTGAATGTCCTGGACTTTTCTTTGATCGCTGGTCTCCCGCTGGCCAGCACGCATCGCTGCGTGTGACAGGCGGGAGACCAGCGATCAGCCAGCCGTAGCTGGTAACCAAGGTAAACATCGGGTTTCCATGCGCCGGGCGGTGCCTGGAAACCCGATGTGTACCTTAGATATCAGCGCGCTGATGCAGGGGAGCTGGTAACCTAGGTACACAGCGGGTTTCTAAGCGCCGAGCGGTGCCTAGAGACCCTCTGTGTACCTTGGTTACCAGCTCCCTGCACCAGCGCGCTGGTATGCTGGTAACCAAGCGACGTGTGTCGCTTGTTACCGGCGTACTCGCTGTCCTGATCGCTGCTGAGATCTGCCTGTTTGGCAGCTCAGCAGCGATCATGTAGAGACTCAGCAGCGATCCTGACAAGTTCACATCGTTGTCAGGATCGCTGGTGAGTCGCTATGTGAGACGGGGCCCTTAGGATAAAAGCCAAGCCAGAATCTCAATTTGCAGACAGTCTTGCTGGGTATTGCCCCTCGTCAGTGCAAAGTATGGCAGCTGAGGCTTAAGACTGAGGAAGGAGTAACATTTTTCCTTATGGAGAGTAACAAGCCAGGCCTGGCATGTCAGAGTAAGGAGACTTATACGCCATGCATGCTCCTCTGGAAAATTATATATGTATATTGCCTCTTCAGAGAGGAAGAGGACTTGAACTTAGATCCCAGTCTTAAGCCTCTTGCCTAGCTGAATAAGATCTCATATTTTGCACTGATGAGGGGCAGCACCCCATTGTACCGTGTCTGGAAATTGAGATTCTGCTTTGGCTTTTATCCCAAGTCATATGGCAAGGCTCGTTAAAGGGTCGATATTGACTTTTAGGATCTCTGCTTCCAATAGGTGACACCAGGGTTCTAGTACTCTTCCTCTCTGCAATTTACATGTGTTAAATGACCACTGTGTGGGTCCTGTGGCTTGTTGACTTGCAAAACAGAGGAGTAAAAACTATGCAAATTGATTAATCAAACAATGTGAGTTAATCTCATCACTCCTTCTTCATGACCTGTGAATAATGGCTTGAAGAACAGTTGTGAACTAAAGAGGACATATGCCACTGTAACAATATACATCCACGCAGCCAAGAGATTTAAAAAACCAGAGACTCTTTACAAAACCATCCAGGAACACTCTACAGAATAGCTGCCAGATCATGGACCCATCACGAGAGACACAAATTTGGCATTCTACCGGATGCCAGCTTAGGGGACCACGGCCCAGGCTGAAATATTACAGATCTGCCCCATTGACCATCACTGAACCATGGATACATTTGGGCTAGTCAGGATTTTAACCCACTGGTCACCTGAGCCCCATAGATACTTCTGGGAAATCCAGGATTTGGACCCACCGGTCACCTGGCTCTATGGAGATGTGTAACGCATCCCACGGCTGCGGGGCGTTGGGACATGGCATAGCTTGCCTAACTAGCCAATGCTCCCACGCCGCCAGTCCACGACGACGTGAGGCATGCGTCCCAGAAGGTAAGAGAATGTGGACCCACTGGACCACAGAGGGAGACCCGGGCCTGCCCGGACTAGGGGAGGGCAGCGACCGGGATCCGTGGCAGCTGAGCATGTGGGCAAGATGGCGACCTGCAGGACTAGACAACATCGCACAACTTCAGATATGAAGAAACATAAAGTTTACTTAAAGACACACACAGTACATAAACAGAACATAATGCCGGGCTCCCGATTCCGCACATCAGAGAAGGGTACACGTCTCAGGATCACAGACGAGTGCAGGAGGACATCACGGGTAGATGCAGTCCAAGGTTATCTGGCACGGGCATACTAGGGCAGCCTCTCTCTCAGGCCTCAGGCGTAGCACAGGCTCAGCAGGAGAACATCAGACACTGACCCAGGACAGACGTCATCATAGGGTTGACCTCGGAGGAACTGGCAGGACATCAGGTACTCAGGAACATGGACAGGACATCAGGAACACGGATTGGATCTCAGGAACACGGACAGGACATCAGGAACACGAATTGGCTCTCAGGGACTCAGGAACACGGACAGGATATCAGGAACACGGATTGGATCTCAGGGACTCAGGAACACGGAATGGAACTTAGGAACATGGACTGGAACTCCGGAACGTCAGAACACTGGCATCGGACTCCGGACATCTAGCAACGATCGGCAGGCTCCGGACATCTGGAAGTGGTCATCGGACATCAGGCCATAGTCATCAGGCATCAGACATCTGGCAGCGACCTGAAAAGGAACCCCAGCGATCTGGTGCAAGCCCCGCCAGGCTCAACGGGAGCCGGCCGGGGATTGCACAGAAGCTGAGCACAGAGTAACAGAAACTCAGCACACACACGAACTCCTCCTTCCAAGATGAACTCAGGTTATATAGCAAAGAATCACAGTCACTGGCACAAGGTTCAGGACACAGAAGGACTTCAGGAACATAACACAGAGGACACAGTTCAGACATTCAGGTAACGGAACAGATCCAGGATCAGGATTCAGGGAACAAGACACAACAGGAACAGGCCTGGATATGCAGCCTCCAGGAAGGGCGATCTGGGTATTCTGCCCCCAGAGCTGGCGGAAACACAAGACACAGTTCAGACATTCAGGTACCGTAACAGATCCAGGATCAGGGATTCAGGGAACAAGACACAACAGGAACAGGCCTGGATATGCAGCCTCCAGGAAGGGCGATCTGGGTACTCAGCCCCCAGAACAGGCAGAAACACAAGACAGGACAAAGGGAATCAGCTCTCCAGAACTGATCACACACAGAGCAGGAGCTGAACACACAAACACACATGGCTAGGTTCAGGAACTCAATGCAAAGCTCTGGCAACGCCCCACAGGGCTGGGGAACTTTATATATGAGCTGCTTCACAGCGATAGGCTGGAGCAGCAATTCTAGTGCACACCCATTCCTCATAAAAGCAGGACAGGTGTGGGCCGCGCCCCCTATGCAGAGCCAGACACAACTCAGCACAGAAGGACACCTGACAGTGGCTGCAGCCTCAACACACGTAGTAAGTCATGCACCACTGCAGAGGACTTTGCAACCTACGGGTAGCTTCTACAGCAGGCCAGGGACCGCACATGCGGGTGGGCATGCAACGCAGCGGAGACACTCACGCAAGTACGGCTACGCAGCAGCATCCATACAGGTAACAGACAACAGTATCCCAGCTGGTTAGGGGGAAAGAAGCAAAAGGGTTAAAGCAAAGACATGCAAAGTAACGCTGGAAAACAAGGTACAGATAATACCAGCGTTACAAGATGCTTGTGGAAGCCAAGACATGACCTTTGGGTCACCTGGTCTTACACATCAATGGACTTTCGGCTTCCTAAGCATGTCGATACCTACTCTTTGTTCGTGCCACAGGTGGGGTTAGTCGGCCCTGGAAGCTCTGAAGTAACAGCTGCTATTATCCCGGCAAGTCAGCTGAAGGGTGAGACTGAGACAATATCCTCTTAGCACACACGTAACCTTGTTTTAATATCTAACTCTGTATGTAGAAATCTCCACTCTTAGAGTGAAATAAATGTGAATAAATGCCTCATTGGGGGACACAGACCATGGGTGTTATGCTGCTACCACTAGGAGGCTGACACTAAGTTGAAACAAAGAGTTTGCTCCTCCCCTGCAGTATACACCCTCATGCTGGCTACAAGTGAACCAGTTCTTGCTTAGTGTCCATAGGAGGCACACGGGTCTGGTTTTCAGACCAAAAATCCTTTATTTTAATTTTTAAGTTTTTGATTTTTACTTTTTTCTGCGGATGAAGGGGCGACGGAACCTTTCAAGGCTCCGATCTCTCCGAATCAACAACAGGCGAGCACGCGGAGTGTCCCTCCCCGTATCCTCTCCAGTGACGTGGGATGCCATTGCCTGAGCTGATTTTAGGGGAGACTGGTCCCTTACAGGGCACCGATCTCCCCACACCATCAACAGACGAGCACATGGAGTGTCGCCTCCATGTATCCTCTTCTGCAGCCAGGCCTAATGCCGGACAACCAGCCCTGTCCACCCGGGGGCTTGAACTCCGTGGATGCACAGAGGCACTTTCTTCCATGGTGTCCGTGCATGCCCACTGCACAACCACTGATAAAGCGGATGATGCAAGGAGGCGGACTGTCCTTCTCCACCTCCCTATCAAAGGGAGGGTGGATCGAGGGTTCCCTGCACCGTCCAAAACGCAGCAGCAGAGATGATTTTTTTATTTTTTTCTGACCTGCTGGATAGAGCTGCGTACTTTCCATCAGGCAGCCTCCTGGTAAGTGCTGGGTCTAAAGCGGCTGGAGGGCTGTGCGCAGAGGTCCAGGCGGCGCTAGATGGCGGATCCACGTTTTTCCTGCTGGGAGGGGGCTCTTTCATCTTCCCTGCTTGGCGCTGGCCGGTGCCAAAAATTTAGTCCCCCGGCTTCGGCCTTGTGTAGCCGCAACCCGGAGGCTCCGTCTGCGCTATGACACGCTTCGGTGGCTCCGCCCACTTTTCGGGCGCTTCTCGTCCAGGATGGGAAGCGCCTCTGCAAATCTCGGCGGCCATTTTCATCCTCCTGCCGCTTCCGGACATGAACTGACATCCGAAAGCAGCTTCTCACATCTTCTCTCCAGCTGCTTCCGGACACAAGCTGGCATCCGGAAGCGGTGACTGCACGGGACCCGGCGATGTATGACACTGGGGACAGCGCCATTCCAACGCGGCCGCCCATGATCACAGGAATTTTTACTACAGGGTAAGAAGGCTCCGTTCCCTCCCCATCTGCTGTATTCCCTTGCAGTCATCCCCGGTCAGGGATGTCCCAGTTAAAGGCAGTACAAGTATAAATCCCTAGTAAAAGCACCACATAGGGGCCACAGTCCCAAGAGGTCTATTACATTCTTCTGCACAAAGCCCGCGACTCCAAATGCACTCAGGAGCCCTCCGCTGCCACCGATCCCAGTGTACCTAGTCCCCCTGAGCAGGCTTCATCACTATCGCAATCCATGGCTTCTCTGGCCAAAGAGATTGAATCCCTCTGTGATCCATCCGTGGATTGGAGCGGTCGCAGGACTAATCAAGATGGCTCCTCCTTCACAGGAGCCGCCGGCTAGCAGGGACCGCAAGCATTCTAGAAACTTACATGCGTCTAGAAAACGGATCCGTAGTACGTTACCTGAGCGATCACGTGCGTCCATGAGCTCTGTTCTCGCGCTCGCCCACCTGAGTTTTGCAGCGAACAAAACTGTGTTGAGTCGGATGTTTCCTTGGATCTAGACTCCCTAGAGTTCCAAAAAATGGTGGATTTGCTTATTGAGGCCGTCAACCAGACTCTGAAGGTTGACGAGGATTCTGGCTCTGCCCGTATCTCACAGCGTCCTTCAATGGACTAAACGTAACCGGCACACGGAGCGACCAGATAAACAACTCACAGCCCAGAAGCCTCTGGAAGCGAGGTACCCCTTTTTCAGCCAATCTGCGTAAACCGCCAGTACTCCACCTGGCATCCAGAACTCTTCTATATCCTGGCCGAATGGATCATCAATTAAAAATCCCACGGCTCTTTCCGTCTTCAAAGTCTCGGGGGGTCATCCAGTGCGGCGGCGTGCGCCTGTAATCCCAGCTACTAAGGAGTAGTCTGGTGGATCACTGGAGTCCAGGAGTTTTTAGGCTGCCCTGCACTGTCGACTGGTTGTCTGCGCTGGCACCCTATTTATCCTTTTACACTAAAGCAATGGTCTCCTGGACGCCTCCTTACATGCAGCTAGCTACGCTACACTATCAGTGGCAAATGCCATTACGGAAAGCGGACTCTGCGTCCAAATAGTCTCTAACATCTCTTCTTTACCAAAGTTGTCCTTTACTTGGAGAGACGCTAGATTAGTTTATCCCTGATGCTACGGGAGAGATGAACAAATTTCTTCCCCATCAAGGTTTAGGCGTCAGTCTGGTTTCGGTCCTTTCACACCAATCTGGGTTGGTCCAGTACCTCTATCTCTTCCGGATTAGGGCCTCCCTATGTGAGGATAAAAGATCCCAGGTATAGGCCCAGCCGGCAGTGGAAGAGTCGACCCAAGCAGTCTCCAAGCACCAGATGGGATATATTACTAATATTATCCTGGTTGGAGAAAAGGAAGATTTACTACATGACTAATATTTCTAATGATACCCGTGGCCTGCTGGGGTAAGTGACCGAGTCACTGAATTTGTGCTCCGTCACAACTCCTAATATGGGTGTCTTGAAATTAACGATTCTGTTAACGTAGCGGACAAGGCAGCCCACGTACACACAGGCCCTTCTGGCATTTACCAGAATTTACCAGTCTGGCCCTGGTTCTAAGGGATCCAGGTCCCAGACATTTTTCGCCCAATGATTCTTGGCAAGTCGAAGCTGTCCGCTCTGTTCTGTCGAGTTCTTTTTTTTCATGATTTTCCACCAGGACAAGGTGGTCTTCAGACCGTCTCCGTTCTTTTTTGCTCAACTTGGTCTCGTCTTTCCACCTTTATGAAGATATTGATCTTTCCTATTTCAGTCCAGCACCAGTACTTCGGGTGGAAAGAGCTCTTCCCGCCCTGCGTGTGGTGAGGACACTCAGAAGGTACGTTTTGTGGACGGCGCCCTTCTGTAAGTCACTTTAGGGCCACAATAGTCAGAGGTTTTCGCTCTGCTATTCAGAAGTCCTACCGCATCACAGGTAAGCCTATCCCATAAGGGGATTAAAGCACACTCTTCTCGACTGGTGGGCGCTTCTTGTGCCTTTGGCATCAGGCGTCGGCAGAACAGGTCGGCAAGGCGGTGACTTGGTCCTGCCTGCTCACATTATTCACATTCAGGCTTATGCACACCCTTGGCAGACGTACTCTGCAAGCGGCGGTAGTGCATGTTTAGTCAGTTGATACATGGGATTCTATCAGGTATGTTGTTCCCCACCCAGGGACTGCTTTGGGATGTCTCATGGTCTGTGTCCCCCAATGAGGCAAAGGAGAAATAGGGATTTTTGTGTACTCGCTGTAAAATCCTTTTCTCCAAGCCAATCATTGGTGGACACAACACCCACCCTGTTAGCCTTTTTGCTTATTACTTTTTCTTGCTTGATGTGTTGCACTGCTTTTGCACTGAACTGGTTCACTTGTAGCCAGCATAAGGGTGTGTACTGCAGGGGAGGAGCTAACTCTTTTTGTTTCAACTTAGTGTCAGCCTCCTAGTGGCAGCAGCATAACAGCCATGGTCTGTCACCCAATGATTGGCTTGGAGAAAAGGATTTTACGGTGAGTACACAAAAATCCCTATTTCTAGTAATGCATCTTTCTATGTACAGCCAAGCACAGAGGACGAGGAAAGCTGGAAACGATTCTGTTTGGGTGAGAGGTTATATTCCGACCTGGCGGCTGCTCTAAACAGTGAAAATGAAAACCTAGGGATTGATTATATCAAGGTAAAATCTTATTTAAAATTCCGTTTTCTTCAGACAAAAAGGCCGACTTGTAGTAATGATGTTGTTGGCATGTGTATTCTTAACTGCATGTAATATGTGTCAGTCTCACAGAGACTGAAAGAGTACATGAAAATAAACAACTTTGTCATTTATCTTCTCAGAGAAATCCGCTTCTTTCTCGCCCTGGACGGATATTTCCTTCTTAATTAAGGGGTAAAAGGTGTAAATTCTGCATCCAGTGATAACTAATTACAGATGATAACAGATTCACATTACTGAGATATGAGTGGACAGTTGGTACTTGTAAAATTCTATGAAGGAGCTAGAGGCAGACAGACTTTCTGCTGAAAGTTTCCTGAAATGACAGCTGTTTACCATAGAACTTCATAAACACCAATCGTCATCACCTAGCTCAGTATTGGGATAATTTGTATTCGCCGAAGACAGATTTTTATCCATGAATGGAGAATTTTGAGAATGAAAAATCTATTCGGGAGAAAAAAAAACAGATTTCTCTGGTAAGATATGTTATACAAGTTTCCTGATTTGACATATATAAAGCAGCTGCTTCTCTTCCTCTGCTCTGTTGACGGGGAGTGACAACCGATGGATAATTGCGGGTGGCTGGCTGTTAATCAGCATTACATTGGCAGTCACACCTTGTTGACAGAGCAGCCTGGAAGAAGAGGAGCTGCTCTGTTGACGTGAAGCAGCAGAATCGCCGGCAGGAGCAGTCTGTGATCGCTCTGAGCCCCTATCGGACAGGACAGAACAGGCAGGTAGTTAGCAACTGCCTGCCTATCAGTTCTTGGCCCCATAAGAGAAAAATAGTCCCGGTTACCCCCTCCCTTTTAAAATCTTGTATACCATGTAGATCATCTTGGATCTTGGTTACTTGAAACCCAGTTTTAGTTTCCATTGCAAGGGTAAAGAAGAAGCCTCAAATGGCCGAGGATGTCAAATAAAGGTACTGTATATGTTGGTGTATCCGCCAATATGTCTATGTAATGTCGGCAGCGTGCTACTGGTTTAATCCTTATTCATGCCACGTGAGTGGTTCTGTAATATGTAGACTGTAAGATGTTTGCCAACCCTACTACTCTCCCTATAGCGATGCATATTTGCACTCTTCTGCTTTTTATGAGTTGATGGGTTTTTGGATAATGACTGTTCTGCTGTCAACTGCCAGAGACATGTGTCCATGTTTTAAAGGGGTCTCCAATCTATAAAAAAAAAAAAAAAATTCTACAGCAGCTTTGTGACTGTATATTGGCCATTCGTGACAGTGTGTAATGTTCATGCTGTCATGATTCTCTTGTATGCCCAGTGTGTGTTAGCGGTCACATGACCTCATGTATACGATTTGCATCTTATGGTAGTCTTGTTCTATCTTCTCTCAATTCTCTTCTACTAAGAGAATCCGCGTGAGGCTAGTCAGCACGTGACCACAAATATGCAAATCATATACATGGGGTCACGTCACCACCCTCCCGCACTGGCAATAAAAGGGATGACTTTTCTTCCAAAACTGGAAAACCCCTTCAATGAAGTTCATATTGCTGTTTACCTTATTTTTTATCATTCTAGGTTGGGTTCCCTCCTCTACTGAGCATTGTCAGTCGCATGAGCCAGGTGAGATAATTACCCTGGTGCACATAAATTAAACTTTCTATAGTGCAACATATGGCGAAAAGTCTCTTAAAGGAAATGTATCACCAGATTTTTTTTCTACACCTTCTAAGAGCAGCATAATGTAGAGGAAGACAACCTGATTTCATCAATGTGTCATTTACTGCATTGCTTGCTGTGGTTTTGACAAAATCACTGTTTTATGAGCAGATTATCTCTAGGAGACTAGTAAACCTGCTGTCACATAGTCCTCTATATTCATGAGCTCTGCATAACCCCGCCCCCATCACTAATTGGCATCTGTCTGTGTATACTGTGCACACAGTAATTGACAAATTGTGTAAAAACTCAAAATGTACTTTTTACCCTCTTGGTCATTTAGATATTAGGGCTGCATATATGACTTGAGAACTTAGAAATTTCAAAAGCAAACTATGCACATTAGATTTTTGTAAAAAAAAAAAGTTATATCAATTAATCTCCTACAAGTTGTCATATTACATTGTTTTTCATTCTCGAACTATTCAGCTAAGTATTATGTATTAACCTCTTTAAGACAAGACAAGTTTTCATTTTTGCGCTTTAGTTCTTTCTTCTAAAAGCCCTGACTTTTTTATTTTTCCATTGACCTATCTGTATAAGGGCTTATTATTTGAAGGATGAATTGTAGTTTTGAATACTATCATTCTACCATACAATATACGGAATAAAGATATAAAAATTCAAGTGCGCTAAAATGTTGAAAACTAGGCAATTTCGACATTGTGTTTTGTTTGTGCAGTAAAAAATTACCTGGAAACCTAATTCTCCAAATCAATAGTATTACGGTGATGCCAAACTTGCATTTTTTTTAAGTGGTTAAACAAAAATTCTTAGAGTAGTCTTGTATTTAATTCATAAATGAATAGTACACATGAAAATATGTATTTCTCTCTCGCTTCATTGGGGGACACAGGAAACCATGGGTGTATGCTGCTGGCACTAGGAGGTTGACACTATGCAAAACAAGAGTTAGCTCCTCCCCATCAGTATATACCCACCAAATGGCAAAAAGCTAATCAGTTTTAGCTTAGTGTCAGTAGGAGGTGGACACGGCTGCTCTCAGCCCCATATCTACTTTTAGGTTTTGCTGTTTTTTACTAATGATCTCTATTTTTCAAATTCGGCTTGTGATTTGGGTGACGCAGTGTAACTGGTCACTCTGCTCTCCCCTTAGAGACTGGGAGCACAGTGTGGGAATGCGTCACTACTGTACCCTCTCGTGTCTGCCAAGAAGGACCCCATGCCTCCTAACACTTCAAGAGTGTTTGGGGCATCCGCAGGATGGAAGATGCGGACTGGTCCTTGCCACTACCCCCCTGCGCCACCCGCCCTCCAGGGGTAGGAAGTCGGCACGTTACCCTAGCCACCAAAGTCGTCTACCGAAGTTGTCTCAGTGGCCCAGAGGTCTGCATGCAAGTCAGTCTTCCAGCGCAAGTTCTGTGAAGAGGGATGCGGGTCTTCAGTACAGGTATCCATGCGGCGGCAGGGGGCTCCATTTAAAATAAAAAAAAAAATATTCATTTATATCGATCTTATCCACCTGACCAGGGGGTATTAGCCAAGTAGCCGTCTTCCAGCCTTATTTCCGATTCCTTGGCCATCCGCAGCGTTTACCGCGCCATCTCCCTTCCCCCTGCCGCTCCATAGTACAAATTTATGCCCCAACTTCATTCTTGGCCTACTTTAGGGCTAGGCCACGCCTCCCGCCGGCTGGCCAATCGGGCTCTATGACTCTTCACCTAGCCACGCCCCCTCTCCCCTATCAGCGCTCCCTTCTCTTACCTGCACAGCAGCTCTCTGCCCCTATGCTTCTTGCAGACCCGGATTTTCTGCACACCTCAGGTCCTCCTCCTCCCTGCCACATTAGAGCGCAAAATCTGCGCGCCATATAGGCTCCTCCCACAACCTGGCGCCATCTCCACACCGCTCGGCAGCCTGCCTCACCGCAACAGCCTTTCACATGCAGCTCGGACCCCATCCTGACATCTCTGCAGCTCCCGACCAGGATCCAGGTCTGTACGCTTTGTCACTGGGGGGGTCGGCTCTCTGGCAGATCTCCCCTGGCATCTTTCCCTCCCTCTCTGTCTAACCCTAGGGAGTCTCACGCCTACCCTCCTCCCATTGTAGTACACGTCTCTTGTTCCTCCTGTAACAAGAAGGTACCCTCTGGTCAGACCTCGTCTTTCTGCCATAACTGCAGTCCATCAAATATGTCTTCTCAGGAGCCCCTCACCCCTCGCAATGAGAGTGCCCCCCCCTCCGGAGTAGGTGACATCTCTATCTCAGTTGGTAGCTGACCTAACTAAGGTGTCTCACACTTTGGTCTTGGTTTTGGAGCAGCTTCCTAATCCTGCACCTGTTAGCGGGTCTCAGCTACCCCCCTTGGATGTGTCGGCTATTAACCCCTCGCATACCCAAAGGGATTCCCTCGCAGAAAGTCCAAAACTTCAAAAAAGCACACCTGCATTAGCTCATCGTCCAACTCATCATCTCCATCACTGCCTTCCAGGACGCCAGCTCCCTCTCTGTTTCCATCATCCGACGCTCCAGAGGCGCTAGAGTCAGACCCTCGTTCTGAGTCAGATTCAGATCTGGACTCGGCACAGGTCTCCAAACTGCACGACACAGTGGATAGTTTGATTGTCGCTGTAAATGAGACTCTTAACATTAAAGACTCTGTTCAGAAGGAGAGAACTCAGACTGTGTCTTTCAGGAAACCGAATTTCCCTTCCTGTGTCTTTGCCAACCCCAACGAGTTCAACAGGACCTTCGTGGTGAAATGGCAGCACCCAGACAAGCATTTCCAGAGAGGAAAACGCATGAGCGTCCTGTTTCCTTTTCAGCCTGACTTGCTTAACAAGTGGGCAGCGTCTCATTCCGTGGACCCTCCGGTCTCCCAGCTGGCCACAAAGACCATTCTCCCTGTGTCTTGACAGTTCCTATCAAAAGGAACCCTGTGACAGACACATCGAGTCTCTGGCTAAGTCCAATTTTTAAGGCCGCAGGCTCTTACCTCTGCCCGTCCTTCGACACTACCTGGGTGGCCAAAGCACTCTCAGCCTGGGTGAAGCATCTCCGTAAAGGTATCGTTGCCAGGGCCCCGGCTGACGACCTGGCTGATCTGGCGGACCAGATCGGCGACGCGGGTAAATACCTTTTGTCTGCGTCTCTTGATGCAGCCGCCTGCTCAGCCATAGCAGCTGGCAACATCGTCGCTATCCGCAGGGTCCTATGGCTTAAAGCCTGGAACGTGGACTCTGCATCAAAGAAGTCCCTCACAGGTCTTCCCTTCCACAGTTCTCGGTTATTTGGAGAAGAGCTGGACAAGATAATTTCCAAAGCCACGGGAGGTAAAAGTACGTTTCTACCACAACAGAGGGTTAAGCGTACTCCCTGGCGCACAGTTCATTTTCGTTCCTTTTGGAGGTTTCAACCACAGGGTAACCCATGACAGGACAAGTCCCCAGTGCATCAACAAAGGAGAAGGCCCTCCTTTAAACAAGCCCCGACCTGGCACTGAAGACCTACAAAACGCCGGCCCTCCAGGTCAGACACAAACAGATTTTCCTTAGCATGACGGGGCGCCCCCACCTGGGAAACCTCTCAGGGTGGGTGGCCATCTCCTTCAGTTTCGGGACGAATGGCTGTCCGTAGTCGACGACGCCTGGGTCCGAGACGTCGTCTCCTACGGTTACAAGATAGTTTTCTACTCTCCTTCGATCTAGTTTTTTCGAGTCCCGTCCACCGAAAAATACCTCTCTCGTTCCGGTCTTTTTCAAGGCTATCGACTCCCTCTTCAAGACCTTCGTCATCGTCTCCGTTCCCACAGGAGAGCGTTTCTAAGGTTTTTATACGAACCTGTTTGTGGTTCCAAAGAAGGACGGCTCAGTTCATCCCATTCTGGACCTCAAACTCCGGAACAGATATGTACGTCTGCGTCACTTCATGATGGAGGCCCTTTGATCCGTGATAGCCTTTATGGAACCAGAGGAATTCCTCTGCTCAATGGACATTCAGGATGCCTACCTGCACATTCGCATCTTTCCCTCGCACCAGAGATTCCTTTGTTTCGCCATGTAAGGGCTTCACTTACAATTCACGGCGCTGCCGTTCGGCTTGGCCACTGCCCCCAGAGTTTTTACCAAAGTAATGGCGACAGCGATGGCCATTCTACGCAGCAGGGGCATCCTCGTCATTCCCTATTTAGACGACATACTCATCAAGACCGCATCCCCCGCAGCTTGTCAGGAGAATCTGCAGATCACCATAGACACTCTCGCTCAGCTGGGTTGGATTGTCGACATCGCAAAGTCCTCTCTGACCCTAATCCAACGTCGTCTTTTTCTGAGAATGCTCTTCGACTCTGCCCAAGCAAAGATCTTCCTACCCAATGAAAAATCCTGGCACTCATATATGCGGAGTTCGGTCTCTCAGAGGTCGCTTTCTCTGCTTCTGCATGAGCGTACTATGCAAGATGGTTGCTTCGATGGAAGCAGTTCCATTTGCTCACTTTCACAAGCGCCCTCTCCAACTCTTCCTTCTGGCTAGATGGGATAAGTCGATCCGTTCCCTGGATCGGGTGGTCCCGATTCACAGCGGATAAAACAGTCCCTGATATAGTGGGAGCGTTCTCAGTCGATCCATCTCGGGAGGTCCTTCCTTCCCATTCGTTGGAAGATAGTCACAACGGACGCCAGCCTTTCCGGCTGGGGAGCAGTTTTTCAGGACCTGACGGTCCAGGATCGGTGGTCAGCTCAGGAATCTTCCCTCCCCATCAACATTCTGGAACTCTGAGCAATATTCCTTTCCCTACTACATTGGCAGGAGCTCCTTCACGGATGTCCGATTCGAGTCCAATCCGACCACCAAGGGGGAACTGGAAGTCGGGCAGTGATGTAAGTGGTCGCTAGGATCTTGTCTTGGGCCGAGCAGAATGTTCCAGCATGTTCGACCAAAAGTCGAGAACTGGGCGGCAGACTTTCTCAGCCGAGAAGGGCTTGCCGCAGGTGAATGGTCTCTGAACCAGTCAGTCTTTCACAGAATCTGCCTCAGATGGTGGACTTCGGACGTCGATCCTAATGGCGTCCAGACTCAACCACAAAGTTCCGCAGTTTGTGTCCAGATCTCTCGACCTGCTAGCAATCGGATTCGATGCACTAGCGATATCTTGGGCTGTTATGTTTCGGTAGCTGAGGAGTTCAGGTAAAAAAGGCAATACACCAGAGCAGTTGGAATCTATGAGATTGCAGTACCCTGACTAACCACCGCAACTAGAGGCAGCCGTGGAGCGTTCCTACGTTGGTCCTAGACGCCTCGTCACAGCCTGAGAAACTAACTACACCTAAAGATAGAAATAGGAAAGCTATCTGCCCCGGAGCAGAACCCCAAAGATAATAGAAAGCCCCCAAACATGTAATGGCGGTTAGACAAGAGGAAGTACTGACACAGAAAGAAAATAGTATGAGCAAACGCTGGGGCCCAAACTATCTAAATAGAAAAGGACAGGAAGGGTACTTACTGCAATCCCAGAAAACCCTGAAAAACACCAACTCTACTAATTTCAAAATCACCTGAGATCACACGACCTCTACCACCTAAATTAGTTCTTTGGTGTAAGAAAATCAAAACAGCAGCCACTGAAAAAACTGGAAAGAAGGATTCAGACCAGAACAATTGATCACCGGCAACCCTGATGGGAAAATGACTCCCTTATATAAGACCAATCAGTAACACCTGATTCCCAGTCCTCACAATCCTCACTAGTACCGCTTGTAACCACCAGAGGGAGCCTCTGCTCAGAACTCATCTCAAACCCATTCACAACAGTACCCCCCCTTGAGGAGGGGTCACCGAACCCTCATTTGAGCAACCAGGTCGGTCAGGATGAGTTCTATGATACGCACGGATAAGTCTCCTAGCATGGATGTCCGAAGCAAACACCCAAGAATTGTCTTCCTGACCATAACCTCTCCATTTAACCAAATACTGGAGTCTTCGTCTAGAAAAACGAGAATCCAATATTTTCTCAACCACATACTCCAGATTGCCCTCAACCAAAACAGGGTCAGGAGGCACAGCAGCAGGAACCACTGGCTCAACAAACCTCTTCAACAAGGACTTGTGGAACACGTTATGGATCTTAAATGTCCCTGGAAGAAGCAAACGAAAAGAAACAGGATTAATAATCTCCATGATCTTATAAGGTCCAATGAACCTAGGCTTAAATTTAGGAGATGCTACTCTCATAGGAATATTCTTTGAGGACAACCAGACCAAGTCCCCCACTTTAAACCGAGGACCATCAGTCCTATGCCGGTTAGCAAACCGCTGGGCCTTCTCCTGAGAGAGGGACAACCTCTCCACTACCTGGTCCCAAATCTGCTGCATACGCTCAACAACAGAGTCAACACCTGGACAGACAGAAGCCTCCGTCTGTCCTGAAGAAAATCGAGGGTGAAACCCAGAATTACAGAAAAACGGAGACATCAAAGTGGCAGAGCTAGCCCTATTATTAAGAGCAAACTCAGCCAAAGGCAAAAAAGAGACCCAGTCATCCTGATCAGCAGACACAAAGCATCTTAGATAAGTCTCCAATGTCTGGTTTGTTCTCTCAGTTTGACCATTGGTCTGAGGATGAAATGCCGAGGAGAAAGACAATTGAACACCCAGTTTAGAACAAAAAGTCCTCCAAAATCTGGAAACAAACTGGACTCCTCTGTCAGACACAATGTTCTCAGGAATGCCGTGTAAACGAACCACGTGCTGAAGGAACAACGGCACCAATTCAGAGGAGGAAGGCAACTTAGGTAATGGCACAAGATGTATCATTTTGGAAAACCTATCACAAATTACCCAGATGGTGGTCATTCTCTGAGAAACAGGAAGATCGGAAATGAAATCCATAGAGATATGGGTCCATGGTCTCTTGGGCACAGGCAATGGCATCAACAAACCACTAGAGCGAGAGCAAGGCTTGGAGCGAGAGCAAGTCCCGCAGGACTGCACAAATTCCCTGACATCGCGAGACAAGGTAGGCCACCAAAAGGACCGACTAACCAAGTCTCTGGTACCAAAAATTCCAGGATGCCCAGCCAATGCGGAACAATGAATCTCAGACATCACACTCTTTTTCCACTGGTCCGGGACAAACAATTTTCCAACAGGGCAGCGCTCGGGCCTATCCTCCTGACACCCCTCCAGAGCAAGTCTCAAATTGGGCGAGATGGCGGAAAGAACTACACCCTCCTTCAAAATAACAGAGGGATCAGATAGCTCAGGAGAGTCCGCAAGGAAACTCCTCGAGAGGGCATCCGCCTTAACATTCTTAGTGCCAGGAAGAAAGGAAACCACAAAATTAAAACGTGTGAAAAACAAGGCCCACCTGGCCTGTCTAGGATTGAGTCGCTTGGCAGATTCCAGATAGACCAGATTCTTATGGTCCGTAAGGACCACCACCTGATGTTTGGCTCCCTCCAGCCAATGTCTCCACTCTTCAAAAGCCCACTTCATGGCCAATAACTCCCGATTACCCACGTCATAATTACGTTCAGTAGGAGAAAATTTTCGAGAGAAAAAGGCACAAGGGTTACTTTTAGAGGTCTCTGGATCTTTTTGGGACAAAACGGCACCTGCCCCAATTTCAGAGGCATCAACCTCCACCTGAAATGGCAGAGAAACATCAGGCTGCCGTAGAACAGGAGCAGAAGTGAATCTCTGCTTAAGTTCCTGAAATGCAGAGACTGCCTCAGGAGGCCAATTCACCACATCAGAACCCTTTCTGGTCAAATCAGTTAATGGTTTAACAATAACCGAGAAATTACCAATAAATTTACGATAAAAATTGGCAAAACCCAAAAATCTCTGAAGAGCCTTTAATGAAGTAGGTTGGACCCAATCACAGATGGCCTGAACCTTGACCGGGTCCATTTCAATAACAGATGGGGACAAAATGAATCCCAGAAATGAATCTTCTGTACGCCAAAAAGACACTTTGATCCCTTCACATACAGAGCATTCTCTCTCAAAATCTGGAATACAGTTCGAACATGTTTCACATGAGAGTCCCAGTCATTAGAAAAAATCAAGATATCATCCGAATAAACAATCAGAAACTTGTCCACAAAATCCCTGAAAATGTCATTCATGAAGGACTGGAAGACGGAAGGAGCATTAGTGAGCCCAAAGGGCATCACAAGGTACTCAAAATGCCCTTCAGGGTGTTAAATGCCGTCTTCCATTCATCCCCGTGCTTAATGCGAATAAGGTTATACGCCCCCCTGAGGTCAAGCTTGGTAAACCAAGTAGCGTTTTTCACCCTGGAAAACAGGTCAGAAATCAAGGGTAACGGGTATTGATATTTCACAGTAATATTGTTCAAGAGACGATAATCAATACACGGCCTTAATGAACCATCTTTTTTGGCCACAAAGAAAAAACCGGCACCTAAGGGTGAAGAGGATGGTCTGATATGACCCTTCTCCAATGATTCCTTGATATAAGACCGCATAGCGTCATGTTCAGGTACAGACAAGTTAAAAAGGCGACCTTTAGGGAATTTACTACCCGGCACTAATTCAATAGCGCAGTCATAGCTCCTATGGGGAGGCAAGGATGCAGATTTACTTTCGCTAAACACATCAGAAAAATCAAACAAAAAGTCAGGAACATCCTCAGCCTGGGGGGAGGCAGAAAAAACAGGAGTGTTGGTATTAACACATTGGCAGCCCCAACTGGTTACAGACACAGATTTCCAATCCAAAACAGGATTATGAGACTGTAACCAAGGGAAACCCAGCACGATAATGTCATGCAGATTATATAGAACCAAAAATTTGCAGCACTCCTGGTGATCAGGTTCAACCCTCATTATCACCTGAGTAGAAAACTGGGGTTTATTCTCAGCCAAAGGGGTAGAATCGATCCCCAGTAAAGGAATAGACTTCTGTAGGGGTATCAAGGGAAATCCACAACGTTTAGCAAAATCATAATCCATCAGGTTAATAGCTGCTCCAGAATCAACGAAAGCCTGAGCAGAAAATGAGGACAGAGAGCATATCAGAGTGACAGTTAATAAAAACTTAGTCTGAACACTACCCAAGACAACTGAGCGTGCAAAACGTCTTCCCCGCTTAGGGCAGACTGAAATAGCATGAGAGGCATCACCACAGTAGAAACATAACCTATTGCGCTTTCGAAACTCATGACGCTGTGCCCCAGACACCACTCTATCACACTGCATGGGTTCAGAAGCTGGCTCACAAGGCAACACCATTCCACGCATACTTCTCCGCTCACGCAAACGTCTGTCAATTTGAATCGCTAATGACATAGAATCATTGAGACCAGAGGGGACAGGGAATCCCACCATAACATCCTTTACATTATCCGACAGACCCTTCCGGAAAAGGGCTGCCAAAGCGTCGTCATTCCATTTGGTCAGGACTGCCCACCTACGGAATCTCTGACAGTATAACTCAGCGTCATCAAGCCCCTGATTTAATGCCAACAAGGCTTTTTCAGCTTGATCAGTGACATTAGGCTCATCGTACAATAACCCCAAGGCCTGAAAAAACGCATCAACATCACTCAAAACAGGATCCTCAGGTATCAGGGAAAAAGCCCAATCCTGAGGATCGCCGCGCAGGAGAGAGATGATAATTTGAACCTGCTGCGCTGCGTTTCCTGAGGACTTAGATTTTAAGGCAAGAAACAATTTACAATTATTTTTGAAATTCTGAAACTTAGCTCGATCCCCTAAAAACAAATCTGGCATGGGGATCCTAGGTTCCACAACAGGCAACCTAGCAAGATATGCAGCAATACTCTGAACCTCAGTGGCAAGCTGATCCACACGGCCAGACAACTGTGCAAACTCCATTGGGAGAAAAGATCCTCCCCAGCACCCAGAGATACAGAGGGAAAAAAATGCAACAAACAGAAAAATATCTCTGACAACTTTTCTTCCTTTAAAATATTTTTTCCCTTCTGTGAGTACCATACAATTTGTTGGCCGGTGATACTGTTATGTTTCGGTAGCTGAGGAGTGCAGGTAAAAAAGGCAATACACCAGAGCAGTTGGAATCTATGAGATTGCAGTACCCTGACTAACCACCGCAACTAGAGGCAGCCGTGGAGCGTTCCTACGTTGGTCCTAGACGCCTCGTCACAGCCTGAGAAACTAACTACACCTAAAGATGAAATAGGAAAGCTATCTGCCCCGGAGCAGAACCCCAAAGATAATAGAAAGCCCCCAAACATGTAATGGCGGTTAGACAAGAGGAAATACTGACACAGAAAGAAAATAGTATGAGCAAACGCTGGGGCCCAAACTATCTAAATAGAAAAGGACAGGAAGGGTACTTACTGCAATCCCAGAAAACCCTGAAAAACACCAACTCTACTAATTTCAAAATCACCTGAGATCACACGACCTCTACCACCTAAATTAGTTCTCTGGTGTAAGAAAATCAAAACAGCAGCCACTGAAAAAACTGGAAAGAAGGATTCAGACCAGAACAATTGATCACCGGCAACCCTGATGGGAAAATGACTCCCTTATATAAGACCAATCAGTAACACCTGATTCCCAGTCCTCACAATCTTCACTAGTACCGCTTGTAACCACCAGAGGGAGCCTCTGCTCAGAACTCATCTCAAACCCATTCACAACATTGGGCACAGTTCTCCCTGCCATACCTATTTCCACCTCTACCTCTAATCCCCAGGGTAGTCAAAAAGATAAATGCGGAAGAAATTCCCGTGATCCTCATCGCCCCGGATTGGCCATGAAGACCCTGGTACGTGGAGTTGGTCAACCTCCTAGTGGACACGCCATGGAGACTTCCAGATCGCCTGGACCTTTTGTCGCAGGAGCCCCTTTTCCACCAAAGTTCTCAGTCGCTCAATTTAACGACATGGCTGTTGAAGCTGCGGTGTTGACATGGGCTGGGTTCTCCTACCAGGTCATCCAAACTATGATTAAGGCAAGGAAGCCTTGTCTTCCAGAATTTACCACCGAACATGGAAAGCATATTTCTGCTGGTGTGAAGCTCACCAAATCGCTCCAATGGGGTTTCATCTCCCATCCATTTTGTCTTTTCTACAGTCTGGTCTGGAGTCCGGACTGTCTTAGTTCCATTTTGGGACAGGTTTCGGCTCTGTCTGTCCTGTTCAAAGGAATTTGGCCGTTCGCCTACAGCTCAGAACATTCATTCAGGGAGTTGCTCACTCCGTTCCCCCTACCAGCCCCCAGTGGATCCCTGGGATCTTAATTTGGTACTTTGGTACTTGACATTTTACAGGAGTCTCGGTTAGAGCCACTGCGTGAGATCTTTCTCATTCCTTTCCTGGAAGGTTGCTTTCCTGGTCACTATCACTTCGATCAGACTGGTTTCTAAGCTAGCAGCGCTCTTTTGTCCTCCTTACCTGATCTTTCACCAGGACAAGGTGATCCTACGTCCGGTTCCATCCTTTCTTCCTAAGGTGGTTTCCGGTTTTCATTTGAATGAGGACATTGTGCTTCCATCTTTTTGTCCGTCTCCGTCTCACCCCGAAAACAGGCGTTGCACAAGCTGGATCTAATGAGAGCTCTACGCGTTTATCTGTCCAGGACTGAGCCCTTTCGGCGCTCAGATTCTCTGCTCATCATCCCAGAGGGTTCACGAAGGGGTCTACCATTGCTCGATGGATCCGTTTTACTGTTCTGGAAGCTTACCGTCTAAGAGGTAGAGCACGGCCTCTGAGGATTGCCGCACACTCCACGCGTTCGATGGGGGCCTCCTGGGCAGTTCGCTATCAGGCATCTGCCTCGCAGCTCTGCAAGGCTGCTACATGGGCTTCCACTCATACCTTTACGAAGTTCTACAGGGTTCACGCTCATGCTTCATCGGATGCGAACCTTGGTAGAAAGGGCCTGCAAGCCGCAGTGGCCTGAGCTCTGACTTGAGAGTATTATACTTCTTCCCACCCTTGGGACTGCTTTGGGGCGTCCCTTGGTTTCCTGTGTCCCCCAATGAAGCGAGAGAGAGAACTAGATTTTGGGTACTCACCGTAAATTCTGTTTCTCGGAGCCTTCATTGGGGGATGCAGCATGACAGATGTTATCTGTTATGTTTTTTCTGTCATGTTTCTGCTTCTCCTACTGCTTTCTCACTAACTGATTAGCTTTATGCCAGTTGGTGGGTATATACTGCTGGGGAGAAGCTAACCCTTTTTTCAGCTGCAGATGGAAGGAAGAGAGCCACAGTATTCATTACTGATGGGTAGGCGGAGCCCCAGATCAGGATGTCACCTCAGATCAAAAGAGTGCTGACTGGCTGGCCCCTCCAGCTCGGGCTCCTCCTACTCAGCTCCAGTCTAAGATTTAAGGTCCAGAGGATGGTCGCTGCTAATGCAGCTCCTCAGAAGATTTTATTATTTTACATTCGGAGAAGAGACTTGGATCACTAGTTGGTCTAGAGGTCTCAGGGGTACCAGCGCTGCTGTACCCCAACCTCTCCCTTGGCGGATCTGTATTTACTCAAAGTCCCTGCAGAATCCTTGCCGGCCCTGGGGGATGAGGAGAGCTTCCCTGGCGGGGACGCAAACCACACGTGCGGTCACTGCGTCCTTCGCCCTGGGGGGAAGCATGGGCACAGCGCCAGAAACCCCTGAGGGTCCCTGTGGCGCCTTGGCTGGTGAGTACTCCACACAAAATTTTATTATTAATGTGTGAGTGTTTTAGCGTCTGATGGCAGCGCTATTACATGTATATCAGTATGCTTCAGCACTGCGGTGACAGCGCTATTACATGTTTATCAATGTATTTCACCAGCCTCTCCCTTGGCGGATCTGTAACTACATTATGGTCCCTGCAGAATCTTGCCGGCCCTGGGGGATGAGGAGAGTTTCCCTGGCGGGGGCGCAAACCACACACTGGGGTCACTGCGCTTCCCGCCCTGGGGGGAAGCATGGGCATAGCGCCAGAAACCCTGGGGGTCCCTGTGGCGTTTCGGCTGGTGAGTACTCCACATTTTGGTAAAATGTGTGTGAGTGTTTTAGCGACTGCTGCGGCAGCCGCTGTACAAATATATGCCGATGACTAGTTTTTCTATGTCCGCAGGAGGATGCCTGCAGGACGAGGGAAAGGAGGGGAGTACGCGCTCTTTTTATTTTTTGAATTTCGCGCCGCTTCTGAGCGCGCGCTTTACTGCAGCCTCCATTTCCGGCTCCTCTACATGGAGCACACGGAGGCAGAGCGCGGCGGCCATTGCTGACAAGCGAGCCGGCCGGGCAGAAGCTTAACCCCTTCACCTCCACAGCGTGGCTATTGCTGATAAAGCGCTGTAGGTTGAAAGCTCCCCGGATCGTTCTCCTCCCCTCCCGGCTAGAATACGTGTCCAGCTTGGTGAGTCGCTTCTAGCCCGCCGGGCAGAAGCTTAACCCCTTCACCTCCACAGCGCGGGCGCCGTCTGGGGCACTTCTGAGTGACAGATTGCGCTGTCCTGCGGCTGTTCTCGCATAAGGGGCTCGCACACTCTTTTAATATTAATAAAGAGGCTGTGGGGAGTCTGCGACATTAATGCTGCCACTATACGTTTCCGCTGACGATCCTGATGGCGTCGCATAATATTGCGATCGTTTGTGTGTCATTTTTAATGTCGCTATTAGCTGCCAATCTGGGCGATCTCATTAGCATCGCATAGGCGATTAGCGATCTCCTTGACAACTTTGGCGGTCATTGCGTTATAAAAAACAGCGCAATTTTTTAGCGATCTTGTGGAACGTTTTCTGTTTATTGTGGCATGGCTGTCCTGCAGCTGCGACCTTTAAGAGGCGCCTGAGATTCGCACACCCTTTTTCACTATCAAGGTTGTGGGGAGTCAGCTACTTTAACCCCTTCTTAGGAGGTTAACTCTTAATGGGAGACAGCTGGGGTAGCTCTTTCTTTTGAGCTTTAACCCTTCAGCGTTTGTTTTTTATTTAAGTACTGCTCTGGTTACTGACAGGTTTATCCTGCCATATACTATGCAAGGGTATGTCAGAGACCCTCTCCCAGATCCGTTACGGATCAGCCTCGCGTATCTGACACGCAGACCTCGACTCATACACGGTCAGAGGTTCCAATGGTGTCAAAATGAAGGCCTTCACTGGTTTCTATTGATGACCTTTTAGGTTATGGAGTGTCAACTAGATCCTCTCAAGGGAGCGACACAAATCGGTGTTTTTCCTTCTCGCTTAGCGAAGAAGTCCGATTCGGTTAAGGAGGATCGGCAGGGACACCCTGCCTCTCTCTCAGGGGCCGTACTAAAATTTCTGTGGAAGCCATGTGGACGTTACAGTTACCAGAGGAGGTAACTAGTCGTCCTGGTAAGTCGGCCCGGATGTTGCAAGGGTCGCATGGGTCGCGATGACCTTACAAACTGTATCCGTTTTTCTACGGAGTTATTTGTTAATTGGACCCCTTCTCCTGAAGTGAATGTTCCTTCATTCCAGCTTAGCAAATCTTCCTGGTAAAAGGGAAGACGAGTCTGCAGGACACGCTGGACAGAAAAACGGAGATGGCAACAATTTCCATCTGCGAGGCCGTGGATCATAGATTCGGTATTAAGGATCTAGGTGTACTTGTTAAGTTCCCCTGAGCCGGTTGGACCGTCTAAGGACGGCGTGGCAAGTTTCCCTCTATCAAGGTAGATGGGCTTTTCTAGTTGAAGGATAATGCGTCACTGCTATCCAGGGCGCAATCCTCGGCAGTTACAGTCAGAAGAGCACTGTGACTTGGATGGAACGCAGTTTTCCAACAGGGTTTGCTATCTTTAGCTTAGAAAGTGGTCAGCTATTTGACTGACCTCACGGAGCTGATGCCAAGGCAAAGGCAAAAGAAGCAGCTTTACCGCAGCGCAGAGCTGTGACTTCTGCGTCTGGCAGGACTTGTGCCGATAGTTATCGGCAGTCCTTTTCGGTTCAAGGGATGATCTGACCAACCCTCTGGGGGTTTGTGTCGTCTCTCTCTTTTAAAAAAAAAAAAAAAAAAAAAGGGGGAATTCTCAGAAATTCCGCATACCCTGGAAACAGAACTTCTGTTAAGGCAGAAGCTGGCAAAAAAAAAAAAAAAAAAATTCGCTAAGGCGGACTGACTTCTGACATTCCGTCAGAGCCGAGCATGAAGTCGCTTCGCTCAGTTATGGCAGCCCTGTCGCAGAACGATCAATCGACATTCGCGACGCTTTTTGGCATGTTCCCATCGGAAGACCTCACCCAGGTTGTGGCTCGACCATTCGGTTTGGCTTTAACGCCCAGAATTTTTACAACGATTCTGACGCCAGAATCTCATGGCAATCCTTCAAAGACGGGGATTTACGATTCGTCCCTATTTGGACGGCCTTTTCGGTTGTGGCTTCAAAGGAGAAGTCGTCTCTGGAATCGTCGCAGGCAATCCTGTTTTTGAGGATGCATTTCGACATGGTACGGGCGGTGTTGTCCCTACCTCCAGACAAGCAGGCATGTCTGCTCCAGCATGTACAGACTATGAAGTCTGCGACAGCAGTGTCCCTTCGGAAGGTATGCGCCTTCTGGGTCTGACGGTGGCGTCCATGAGGTTTTTTTTTCCGTTTGTCCAATTTCATTCCAGAGCTCTCCATAGGCTCATTCTGAGTCGTTGGGATCAATCGCAAGGTTCGCTGGATTGCAGCGTCATCATCTCTCACAGGGTGCGAGAATCCCTAGGATGGTGTTTATGTCCAGGAGCGTTATCCCTGGGAAAGCTTTTCCTCCCTCCGAAGTGGTCGGTCATAACCACCGATGCCAGCCTGACGGGCTGGGGGGGGGTGTTTGGAACAATCTCTGGATTCAGGGAGTATGGTCATCGGAAGAGTCTGTTCTTCCGATCAACATCCTGGAATTGAGGGCGATTTTCCTTTGCCTCCAACATTGGCGGTCCCTTTGAGCGGTCTGCCAGTCCGAGTGCAGACAGACAATGCGACGGCTGTCGCGTATATCAATCACCAAGGTGGGACAAGGAGTTCCAGACTCATGGTAGAGGTGTCCCGAATTCTGATTTGAGCAGAGGCCAGTGTGCCAGCCATTTCGGCGATTCACATTCCAGGGGTTCAGAATATTACAGCGGACTTTCTCAGTCGCAGAAGGATGGATCCCGGGGAATGGAGCCTCCACCCGGAAGTTTTTGCACTACTGTGCTCTCGCTGGGGAACCCCCAAGTGGATTTGATGGCATCCAGGTCCAATGCCAAGTTACCGACGTTCATGTCCAGGTACAAGGACCCGAAGGCTGTGGCGGTGGATGCTCTAGTGGCTCAGTGGGATCAGCTCGAGCTGATCTATGTATTCCCGCCGATATCCCTACTTCCTCTAGTACTGCGTCGGATCAGACTAGAGAGAATTCCAGCTATTTTGATAGCTCCAGACTGGCAAAGAAGGGTGTGGTTCTCGACAATAATGTCGCTGTTGGCGGCAACTCCTTTTCCACTCCCTCTTCAACCGGACTTGTTGACTCAGGGGCCCGTTTGTCATCCGGACTTGATGTCCCTGCGTTTGACGGCGTGGCTCTTGAGACCGAAATCTTGACCCGTAGAGGTTTCTCAGCCGAGGTCATTGCTACCCTTCGTGCTGCAAGAAGTCCGGCTACTACTAGGATTTACCACAAAATTTGGGAAACCTTCTTTTAGTGGTGTTTGGGGTCCTCTCGGAACCCGAGAAAATTTTCCATTCCCAACCTGTTGGCTTTTCTGCAGCATGGGCTAGACAAGGGTTTGGCAGTCAGCACCCTGAAAGGTCAGATTTCTGCTCTGTCCTTATTGTTCCGGAGAACCATTGCTTCAAATAGAGACGTGCTCTCCTTTTTCCGAGGTATATCTCGTAAGTTTCCGCCGCGGAAGGCGCCCGTGTCTCCTTGGCGGCTCAACCTTGTTTTGGAGGCTCTTCAGCATAAACCTTTTGAGCCTATGGTTTCTGCTAGCCTTTCTTTACTTTCTTGGAAGGTGGCTTTCCTTGTTGCAGTCACTTCCTTGAGAAGAGTTTCTGAGTTGGCAGCTCTTTCTTGTTCGCCTCCTTTTCTGGAGTTTTTTCCGGATCGTGTAGTGCTTCGCACTCGGGGTGATTTTTTGCCTAAAGTGGTATCACAATTTCATGTTAACTAGGATATTGTGTTGCCTTCACTCTGTCTGGATCCGAAGAATGCGAAAGAGCGAGATTTACACACATTGGATTTAGTGCGGGCCTTGAAGTTTTATCTATCTATTACTCAAGGTTTTCGTAAGACGGACTTCCTGTTTGTGGTTTCAGCAGGTCGTCGGCGTGGTCAACGAGCTTTCAAGGATTCTATAGCTCGTTGGATCCGGTCAGCTATTTTGGAAGCTTACCGCCTTCGGGGTGAACCTTGCCCGATTAAGATTCGAGCCCATTCCACGTGAGCTGTGGCTTCATCGTGGGCTTTTCATCAAGGTGCCTCAGCAGTGCAGCTCTGCCGGGCGGCAACTTGGCGCTCTGTCCACACGTTTACAAAGTTTTATAAAGTGGACGTCAGTGCTTCCGCTGATGCAGCCCTCGGACGTAGGGTCCTGCAGGCAGCTGTAGTTTAAAGTTCTGGATGAACTTGTGTTTAGCGCTGGTTGCGCTTTGTTGTTAAGGTTGTTGGGTTTCTGCCTTTTGTTGGTTTTTCCCACCCTTATTTTTGAACTGCTTTGGGACGTCCCATCAGTAATGAATACTGTGGCTCTCTTCCTTCCATCTGCAGCTGAAACACGGATTTTGGTAAAAACTTACCTGTAAAATCCTTTTCAGCGAAGGAAGGAAGAGAGACACAGCACCCTCCCAAGGCAGAAGTGTGTTGATGTTTTCAGATGCAGCGCGACCCTTATCTGATAGCGATTATCTGGGCTGAGGTCAGCGCGCTAAGGCTCTGTTCCAGCATCGCCAGCTCATCGCAGTAGTCAGGTTCCGTGAGTAGTACCTGGAACTCTGTGGTTTTTGGCTTTCTTTGCATGCATAACCTGTATCTTTGTGTTTTTTCTCTGAAGTTCCTTCAGAAGGGGTTATGTTGCTCCGCTGGTGATCTTGGCTCTTTTCCTAAAAGCTTTGGTACGACTGGAGCTGAGTAGGAGGAGCCCGAGCTGGAGGGGCCAGCCAGTCAGCACTCTTTTGATCTGAGGTGACATCCTGATCTGGGGCTCCGCCTACCCATCAGTAATGAATACTGTGTCTCTCTTCCTTCCTTCGCTGAAAAGGATTTTACAGGTAAGTTTTTACCAAAATCCGTGTTTTACATAGTTTCAACCTCCCAGTGGTAGCAGCATACACCCATGGTCTCCTGTGTCCCCCAATGAAGGCTCAGAGAAACAGATTTTTCGGTGAGTACCCAAAATCTAGTTATATATTTTTTTGTTTGCGCCATCATTTTCCAAGACCTGTAACATTTCTACTTTCACCAATGGAGCTGTGTTTTGATTGCTTTTTAGTGCATTTTTCTAGGGATGTGTGGTGGCCACAAAAAAAAAAGAAATCACAATTCTGGCATTTTATTTTTCTCGATATGGCGTTTACTCATCGTATGAATTAATTTTGTTGAGACTTTTACATTTGCGAAGACACCAAATATGGATATTTTGCTTTTTTTTATTTTTCAGGTGGTAAAAGGGGAAAGGGAATTAATTTGAATTTATGTATTCTTAAAAACTTTGTTTTTATTTTTTCACTTTATTTTGTTGGCGGCCCCCTGAAGAAAGTGTTCCAAAACTCCTGTCCTCCAGGTCCACTAACAGATTTCATTAGTATTGCACAGGTGATAGAATTACCTTCTGTGCAATATTACAGAAAATCCCGAAAACATGATCTGCTGATGCGCCCTAGGGATTGGGGAATATTGCCATAGAAGGACTAAGTAAAAAAAAAAATTGTAAAAAGATTAAAACAAAAGAAGCACAAATTAAGCCCTTTACCCCCGAGGGTGGTTTGCATGTTAATGCCCGGGCCAATTTTTACAATTCTGACCACTGTACCTTTATGAGGTAATAACTCTGGAACGCTTCCATAGATCCCGGTGATTCTGACATTGTTTTCTCATTATAGTGGTAAAATTTCTTTGATATGACTTGCGTTTATTTAGTAAAAAAAAAAAAAAATGGAAATTTGGCAAAAATTTTGCAATTTTTCAACTTTGAATTTTCATGCCCTTAAATGACAGATATGTCACAGAAAATACTTAAAGGGAATCTGTCACCCCAATTTTGCCATATCAACTAAAGATATGGCTGAATAGTGCGTCCCATAACAAAGCTATCGGTATTTACCTTATATCCTGATACCCCCGTTTTCATATAAAAATACCTTAGTAAAGTTGGTATTTTGGGCTGCCAATCAGAGCGGTCAGGTCAGGAGGGTGGCGTTTTTGATGTCCTCCCCCCACTCTCCCGCTCCTCCGCATCACTTGCGTAGCGCCGTCTGTGAATCCCACAGACGGCGTTCTGCTTCCCGCAATTGCGTATTTCAAATTCGGCCACGCGCATGCGCAGTGTGCTTTGCCCAACAGTGGGCAAAGCATAAAATCATTACAGTGCATGCGTTACTCTTTCCTTGCCACGGAAATAACTGCTTGCCTTGGACGACTCCCGGGGCAAGGAAAGAGTAGCGCATGTGCTGTAATGATTTTATGCTTTGCCCACTGTTACGCAAAGCACACTGCGCATGCGCGGGGCCGAATTTGAAATGCGCAATTGCGGGAAGCTGAACGCCGTCTGTGGGATTCACAGACGGCACTACGCAAGTGATGCGGGGGAGGTAGAACATCGAAAACGCCGCCCTCCTGACCTGACCGCCTTGATTGGCAGCCCAAAATACCAACTTTACTAAGGTATTTTTATATGAAAATGGGGGTATCAGGATATAAGGTAAATACCGATAGCTTTGTTATGGGATGCACTATTAAGCCATATCTTTAGTTGATATGGCAAAATTGGGGTGACAGATTCCCTTTAATAAGTAACATTTCCCACATGCCTACTTTACATCAGCACAATTTTGGAACCAAATTTATTTTTTTTCTTAGGAAGTTATAAGGGTTAAAAGTTAAACAGCGATTTCTCATTTTTACAACATCATATTTTTTTTTAGGGACCACATCACATTTGAAGTCACTTTGAGTGGTCTATATTATAGAAAATACCCAAAAGTGACACCATTCTAAAAACTGTATGCGTCAAGGTGCTCAAAACCACATTCAAGAAGTTTATTAACCCTTCTGGTGCTTCACAGGAATTTTTGGAATGTTTAAAAAAAAAAAAAAAATGAACATAACTTTTTTTTTCACAAAAAAATTACTTCACATCCAAATATTTTTATTTTCCCAAGGGTAACAGGAAAAATTTGAACCCAAAAGTTATTGTGCAATTTGAGTACGCTGATACTCCATATGTGGGGGTAAACCACTGTTTGGGCGCATGGCAGAGCTTGGAAGGGAAGGAGCGCCGTTTGACTTTTTATTGCAAAATTGGTTGTAATTGAGATCAGACGCCATGTCGCGTTTGGAGACCCCATGATGTGCCTAAACAGTGGAAATCCCCCAGAAGTGACACCATTTTGGAAACTAGACCCCTCAAGGAACTTATCTAGATGTGTGGTGAGAACTTTGAACCCCCAAGGGCTTCACAGAAGCTTATAACGTAGAGCCGTAAAATTAAAAAATCATATTTTTTCCAAAAAAAATGATGTTTTCACACCCAATTTTTATTTTCCCAACGGTAACAGGACCTCAAAAGTTCTTGTGCAATTTGTCCTGAGTACGCTGATACCCCATATGTGGAGGTAAATCACTGTTTGGGCACATTGCAGAGCTCAGAAGAGAAGGAGCCCCAGATTTTATGGTTTGCAGGTGCCATGACCCACTGGGAGAGCCCATGAGGTTCCAAAACAGCAGAACCCCACATAAGTGACCCCATTTTACGAATCACACCTATCAATTCATCTGGGGGTGCAGTGATCGTATTGACACCATGGGTGTGTCACAGAATTTTATACCATTGGACAGCCATGCGGAGAGACTCTGCAGGAACGGAGCGCTATTTGCCTATTCAAGTGAATAGGTCTGTGCATATGTCAGTGTGTTTCCACGGACCATGTGTCCGTGGGCAAAACACGCTGACATGTCTGTTTTTTAATGTCAGCACGGGCCACAAAACATCCAGCACACATGCATAAGCATAACACACATGGATGTCATCTATGTGACACACATCTGCACCGGGGAAGAAACAGTAAGCGCTGTTCCCTGGCGACGGGTGCTGAACACGGCTCGCATCATTCTCCCCTGCTCTGCCGGCGATCGGCACAAGCAGGGGAGAATGATTCATGACGACATCGGGTCTCCATGGCAGCGATAGGGACCCGTGTCACGCTGTGGGGTCTCCGATCCAAAGGCAGAGGGGCTATCAGCCCCTCTGTCTGCTCCCGGAATGCTGCAATCATGTTCTATCACAGCATTTCGGGAGTTAAAGTGCCTGGAGCAGTCTGTGACCGCTCCTGGCACTTAGTGCCGGGTGTCACCTGTGAGAATCAGCTGACACCCGGCCGCGACCCCCCATGATGACGTACTATTCTGTCCATGGGAAGTAAGTCCCAGGTCACATGGGTGGAATAGTATGTCTGATGTCAGAAAGGGGTTAAAGAATGTAAAAATCACAGAAAAATGTTTTGTCAACTTTTTTTTTTCCTGATAGTTCTTTAACGCTATATGGCAAGATAAAATGTAAATTCCGGTCTATTTTTCAGATCCAGCATTTAGCTGAGCTTCTGGGTAGGACCGCGATTGGGTCTTCGACAGGCCCCTAGCTGTCATAGTAACCCATCGGCACGGCAGATCATACATCACAATAAAAAATGTACACGATCAAGTTCAGTTTCCTTGGTTTATTATAGAAATGTAGCCTTAAAAATTGTATGCCACACTGATATTCTGTGTGGAATGCGATTATTTTATGTTTTTACACACCCATAGACTTCAATGGGCAAGTCTCTTCCGAGAATAGGAATAAAGTAGTGCATGCTGCAACTTTGTTCTCACGGACAGTGGAACCGAGAGAAAAATCATTCATCTGAACAGCCCTATTGAATAACTTCGGTCAGTGTGCTGTCCACTTGTCAAAATTCAGATGGCGCACATCTGATTTATATGTTCATCTGCACGAGCTCTTAAATCCAGCATTTTGTGCAGCTTTCACTAGAAGCTCAGTGCAAAAAGACTTTTTTTACTGCTTTCATAGCATTTAACCTTTTCCCACAATCTGCTAACATTATCTGGGTAACTAATGCTCTGCACAACGCAAGTAGTGCAATGTATCAGTGTGATTTAAAGGATGTAGGTTCAATTTCCCTTGTGGGAATAATAAATATTGTAGACAGAAAAAAGTTGTTACTTATGCCTAGTCCACCCCACACTTTCCCGTTCACCCCCCCAAAACAAAAAAATTAAAGTTATCAAACCATGTACCCCCAAAAATGGAGTCAATGAAAACTACAGCATTTTGCACAAAATTAAACCTACTAACAGTTCTACTTTTGTAACGACTATGACTGAAAATACTTACCGTTTTTGTATCGCCATATTTTTAAAGTAATAAATTATAAATAAAACTAATAGAAATATAGAAATTTGTCATCACTATAATCTTATTGGCCGTCTTCTTCTGAGTCACGTGACAGCAACTCAGACTCTCCGGATTATATTGCGCTCCAAGTGACCTGAAAGTGGCTTTTACAATGTAAGCTTATGGAGAGTCAGAGCAACAGATTTTGTAATAACTTCTTTGTACACCAAAATGATGGCGCAGTTTTATCATTTTAAACTAACCACATCATGGAATAGTGGCTGTAGAGATGAGCAGAACATTTTTTTAGTTTTGTATTTCTCATCTTCGATGCGCAGATATTTGCTTGTAACGTTTAGATTTAATTTATGCTAAACCCACAGAGGTGTTAACAGAGATTAGTCTCTGGAGGTGGTTACTTTTTCCCCTGCATGACATTGACCAATAATAATCAGGGGGCGTCATGCAGAGAATACACCCCCTAGAGTTGCTTAGACTGGGCTTTCTCCTAGAAGACCTGTAATGACACACAGCTCTGTTCTCCTTTTTCCAGACCACTTTATTAACATTTTTAAGAATTATTTTCCAAACATTCAAGGCATAGGGCAAAGGGAACAGCCCTGTTCTCCTCACTGATCTCTGCACCTATTATAACCCCTTGTATAAAGCAGAGCTGTGTGTCATTATAAACACCTTTTGCAGCTTTCATCTCACTAACAGTTTAATACAAGACCATTGCAAAAGTTCCATTTTTCATTTTTTAATACACATTGTGATAAAAGAAGAAAAATCGCAACATTTTTAATAAGTACATATAGCACAAAAACTTGACTTAAACAATAGATTATTTTCTCATCATGTCCTTCCTTTTAAGCATTTCCTTCCATTCCCAAAAAAAAAAAAATCACAATTTTTTTTTTTTTTTTTTTTTTAAAGGCTACAGTTACAAGTGTATTGGAGTACCTGGTGAATTGGTTCGAAGAAAGAGATTTTACTCCAGAACTGGTAAAATAAGAAATTAACTAAATAAAAAAAAATATATATATATTATTATTTATTTATTTATTTATTTATTTATTTTTTAAGTCTGATTTTTTACAATCAAAACTTAAGTGCTAAATTGTGCCTGACTTTTTTTTTTTTTTTTGCTCACAGGGTCGTTGGCTGTATGCCTTGCTTGCCAGTTTGGAAAAACCCCTGCTACCAGAAGCCCATTCACTTATTAGACAGCTGGCGCGCAGATGTTCACAAGTTAGAGCTGGTGTGGTATGAAAAATTTTATTGTAGATGGCAAAAATGGCACTGCTGGATTACATGCGTTCATTAGTGTTTTCATCACAAGTCCTGTACAGACATATATTGGTGTTTGCTTGTTTTTATATTTCTATTTTCTGTGTTTGCAGGAACACAAGGAAGATGCGAGAGTGTCGGCTTTAAACCTGTTGATCTGTTTAGTTGGCAGGTAATGTGTTTTTTGGTCTTGTTTGTCCTGCTCCTATTGAGTCAATTTCTCTCTAAACTCCTCTTTTCTGTAAACTGGTTCCCAGCACCGAACTGTGTATTCCTAATGGAGTACCACTAATGCTTTGTAGAATGGTAGTATCATGTCCCTGTCTCTCTTTAATAAATTGCAATCTCCTGCTGTCCTTCTAAGACGCTGATTAACAACTTGACACTGCATGCTGTTATTTACAAGTACACCCAGATCCTTCTCTACAAGTGACTATCCTAGTTCTAATCTAGAACATACGATGAATGTAGATTTTTTTTTTTTAAATAGGATACATTTTTATTGAATTTTTCAACATACAACAAAAGACAACACGTAACCAACCCCCTCCCCCCTTCTTTGTTCTGGACCACATAGCAATTATCAAGTATCTCATTATGTTAAACAACATATTTTAGCTGAATACAGCAATCTGTACACTCATGTGCAAATAAACATTTTGAAAGGTAAGTTCCAAGTTCTTTAGTTTTCACCTGAAACAGGAAGGACATTATGGAGACAGATTTTATATGCATCACTCCAAGGACCTTAATCAGACATATCTCACTCGACACAAGTAATAATATTACCCAGCACCCCCAGGACACAATATCCAAGCCTTGGTGAATTTTCGAGTCCTCCCATATTTTAAAGAGTTTATGCAGGGCTCTCCTTTTTTTTATACTCCTTCGTCGAGACGTAGCAGTTGATTAATTTTTTCCATAAATTCCCTAAACGTAGGTGGTGCCCTGTCCAACCAGTGCGCTGCTATAGTTTTCCTGGCTTGATATAACGTTCTTTTAAGTGCCAACCTTATGTTTGCATCTTCAGCAACCCCGTCCACAAAACCCAAGACAAACCAGAGGATGCGTAGGAATCATAACCCTAAACACCGTGTTTATGTGGTCTATGACTTGGGTCCAGAAATTCTCGATTGAACCACATGACCAAAACATATGTAGCAAATCGTCAGGACCCGAACTGCATCTCGGACACAAGTCATCCTCTCTTACCCGAATTTTATGCAGAAATTTGGGAGTCCTAGTTACCCGATGCGACAGATACATCTGTGACAGCCTTTGTGCCTCACTAGTGGACAGCTGGGGAATCGAGGATATGTCATCCCACTGCTCATTGTCAATTACCCCAACATCCTGCTCCCATTTCTCTTTAACCCCTTAGTGACAGAGCCATTTTGCAGCTTAATGACAGGGCCAATTTTTACAATTCTGACCACTGTCACTTTATGAGGTTATAACTCTGGAACGCTTTAACGAATCCCGCTGATTCTGAGATTGTTTTTTCGTGACATATTGTACTTCACCTTAGTGGTAAAATTTCTTTGATATGACTTGTGTTTATTTATGAAAAAAACGGAAATATGGCGAAAATTTTGAAAATGTAACAATTTTCAAACTTTAACTTTTTATGCCCTTAAATCAGAGAGATATGTCACACAAATTTCTTAATAAATAACATTTCCCACATGTCTACTTTACATCAGCACGATTTTGGGACCAAAATTTTTTTTTTTGTTACGAAGTTATAAGGGTTAAAAGTTGACCAGCGATTTCTCATTTTTACAACACCATTTTTATTTTAGGGACCACCTCACATTTGAAGTCACTTTGAGGGGTCTATATGATAGAAAATAGCCAAAAGTGACACCATTCTAAAAACTGCACCCCTCAAGGTGCTCAAAACCACATTCAAGAAGTTTATTAACCCTTTACGTGCTTCACAGGAACTGAAGCAATGTGGAAGGAAAAAATTAACATTTAACTTTTTTTGCAAAAACTTTACTTCGGAACCAATTTTTTTCATTTTCACAACTGTTAAAAGAAAAAATGAACCACAAAATTTGTTGTGCAATTTCTCCTGATTAAGCCGATACCCCATATGTGGGGGTAAACCACTTTTTGGGCGCACGGCAGAGGTTGCAAGGGAAGGAGCGACATTTGACTTTTTCAACGCAGAATTGGCTGGATGCCATGTCGCGTTTGTATAGGCCCTGATGTGTCTAAACAGTGGAAACCCATCACAAGTGACCCCATTTTGGAAATTAGACCCCTAAGGAACTTATCTAGATGTGTGGTGAGCACTTTGAACCTCCAAGTGCTTCACAGAAGTTTATAACATAGAACCGTGAAAATAAAAAATCATATTTTTTCCACAAAAACGATCTGTTTACCCCAATTTTTATTTTCCCAAGGGTAACAAGACCCCAAAAGTTTTTGTGCAATTTGTCCTGAGCATGCCTATACCCCATATGTGGGGGTAAACCACTGTTTGGGTGCAAGGCAGAGCTTGGAAGGGACGGAGCGCCGTTTGACTGTTTCAAACCAAAATTGGCTGGAATTGAAATTGGACGCCATGTCGCGTTTGGAGAGCCCCTGATACGCCTAAACAGTCGAAACCCCCCACAAATCACACCATTTTGGAAACTAGACCCCTTAAGGAACTTATCTAGATATGTGGTGAGCACTTTGAACCCCAAGTGCTTCACAGAAATTAATAAACGTAGAGCCGTGAAAATAAAAAATCATTTTTTTCCTCAAAAATGATACTTTAGCCCACTATTTTTTTTATTTTCCCAAGGGTAACAGGAGAAATTGGACCCAAAAAGTTGTTGTGCAATTTTTCCTGAGTACGCTGATACCCCATATGTGGGGTGAAACCACTGTTTGGGCGCATGGGAGTGCTTGGAAGGAAGGAGCGCCATTTTGTAATGCAGACTTTGATGGAATGTTCTGCGGGCGTCATGTTGTGTTTGCAGAGCCCTTGATGTACCTAAACAGTAGAAACCCCCTGCAAGTGACACCATTTTGGAAACTAGACCCCTTAAGGAACTTATCTAGATGTGTGGTGAGCACTTTGAACCCCCAAGTGTTTCACAGAAATTTATAAACGCAGAGCTGTGAAAATAAAAAATCATTTTTTTTCTCAAAAATGATTTTTTTAGCCAGCTATTTTTTATTTTCCCAAGGGTAACAGGAGAAATTGGAACCCCAAAATTGGTGTGCAATTTGTCCTGAGTACGCTGATACCACATATGTTAGGGTAAACCACTGTTTGGGCGCACGGCAGGGCTCGGAAGGGAGGGAGCGCCATTTGACTTTCTGAACGCCACGTCGTGTTTGGAGACCCCCTGATGTGCCTAAATAGTGGAAATCCCTCAATTCTAGCTCCAACCCTAACCCCAACATACCCCTAACCCTAATCCCAACCCTAATCCTAACCTAAATCCCAACCCTAATTGTAACCCTAACCTTAATTGTAACCCTAACCCTAATTGTAACCCTAATTATAACCCTAAGGCTAGGTTCATTTTGCGTTTTACCAGCCCATTCAACACATGGCGTTGACGGGCTGGTAACGGTATAGCATAACGCGATCGCGTTATGCTATACCCGCTAGCGCAGAGGAATCAGCAGATGATTCATCTGCGCTAGCGGTGACGGAGCCTAGACGCTGCAGCCCGCGTCCGAGGCTCCGTCACTGAATGATGGCACGTCGCGAGCGCATGCCGCTTTACGGCATGCGTCGCGATGCGCCCTCAAATGGGGGTGAATGGCAGCGTTAACGGACTGCGTTACACCGCGTTATACCACGGTGTAGCGCAGTCCGTCTAACGGACTGCCATAACGCAGTATGAACCCAGCTTAACCCTAACGCTAATTATAACCCTAATGCTAACCCTAACCCTAATGCTAACCCTAACCCTAATGCTAACCCTAACCACCTAATTATAACCCTAACCCTAACAGAAAAATGAAAATAAATATAATTTCTATTTTTTATTATATGTCCCTAACTAAGGGGGTGATAAATGGGGGGGTTATGTACTGTTTTTTTTATTTTGATCACTGTGATAGTTTATCACAGTGATCAAAATGCACTTTTATGAGAATGAATGAAAAAATTTTTGAATCTGCCTCCAAGCAGATCGGCGGGCGCACTGCGCATGCGCCCGCCATTTTTTTTTTGCAGGAAGAAGACGCCGGGTTCCTGGGGCCTGCGGGAGGATGGAGGACACCGGTAAGTATACGGGGGGGCGACCGGGGGACCCTCATTTTCTCCCCTCTGATGTGCGATCACATCAGAGGGGAGAGAAATCTTTTTTTTTTTTTTGTTTGCGATCGCATCTATGCTTGCATAGACGCGATCGCAACACCGGGATCGGTGAATACCGACCCGGATCATGTTCTCTGGGGTCTCGACCCCAGAGAATATTTTCCCATCCCCCCAGGACATAGCGGCGGGCGCACTGAGCATGCGCCCGCCATGCTCTTCATCGCGCCGGCCCCGGGGGACACTGGAGGGCCCTGGGGCCACATACAGGACATCGGGGGCCACATGGGGGTCCCGGGGACCCTTTTTCTCTGTCCTCTGATGTCCGATGACATCAGGGACAGAGAAATTAAATGACACAACTTTTTTTTTTTTCTTTTTTTGCGGTCGCCGTTATAGGGTTAATAACGGCGATCGCAACATCGGTGTCGGTAAAAACCGACCCGATTCATGTTCTCTGGGGTCTCGGCTACCCCCGGTAGCCGAGACC
Organism: Oophaga sylvatica; assembly: GCA_033576555.1. Lineage (NCBI taxonomy): Eukaryota > Metazoa > Chordata > Amphibia > Anura > Dendrobatidae > Oophaga > Oophaga sylvatica. The sequence goes on from JARQOD010000001.1 coordinate 464,148,430, forward strand.
CCGGAGAAAATGCGCCTCTGGGGGGCGCTATTCACTTTTTCCACAGCGCCTTTAATTAACGGCGCTGTGGTTTAAGTACCCTTAATGACCGCCGTTAAAAGGCGTATCGGCGGTCATTAAGGGGTTAAGCTTCAACGGATGCTTATCTATAACCTGGGCAAGGAGTAGTTGATAAAATCTAGAAATTGCACCAGCCCTGGTTCCCAACCATAGAAAATAATAAATGAGTATGGGTTCTAGGTGGAGTAAGGGACTCCTGTTTATGCCATGCGTATCTCAATTGAAGGTACTGAAAAAAGTACGTATGAGGTAGCTGGAATTCATCTTAACTGCTGAAAACGTTTAAAGACTCCATCCAACTGAAGTTGATCTATAACTAGGATCCCTGCTTGTCACCAGGGGTTAAAGCCCTATAACCTGAATATTTCTGGCAACTTTGGGTTTTGCCATATAGGAGTAACTGGAGTAAACCCATCAATATTAAGGAGTTGCTTAGTTTTTTCCCAGGTTTCAATCCTAAGGACTTAGAGTATGGAGCTTTGTCTTATTTTTCCCCCAAAATAACAAGATTTTGGTTGCTTACCGTAAAATCTGTTTCTTGGAGCCTTCATTGGGGGACGCAGGAAACCATGGGTGTATGCTGCTGCCACTAGGAGGCTGACACTATGCAGAAAGAAAGGTAGCTCCTCCTCCGCAGTGTACACCCCTCCGACAGGAACTAGGATGTTCAGTTAGTGAGAAAGCAGTAGGAGAAGCAATCTATAAGGAGATAGAAAACTCAAACTGTAACAATATAATAAGCAGAGTTGTTCAACCTGGGTGGGTGCTGTGTCCCCCAATGAAGGCTCCGAGAAACAGATTTTAAGGTAAGCAACCAAAATCTTATTTTCTCTACCGCTTCATTGGGGGACACAGAAAACCATGGGACGTCCCAAAGCAATACCCAAGGGGAGGGAACAGCAGATAACTCTAATCAGGTCGGAGAACTCACCTCCGTCACCTGCAAGGACTTACTAGCTAAGCCGGTATCCGCCAAAGCAATATATGGACTCTGGAGAATCTTACAACTTAAGGAGTCACGCTGAGAAAAAAAAGGGTTAAAAATCGCTTGCCAAGACGAAAGCCTAATGGTCCTTCGGAAGGTCACGATATTGCTGGATGCCCAAGCAGCGCCTGCAGCGACAACCGGGGAAGGCAGACACTATGTATTTCCCTGCCAGGGAAATTTGGTCCGCGAGAGCGGCCTATTTCCCCAACCTTAGAAAGAATGCTCTGAATAAGAGCTTAGCTTCTGCGACTATAAACTTGCTACCCAGGTGGAGGCTAAGGCAGGGCACAATACAGCGACAGATGCTTCAAGAGTTGCCTTCACTAATGACTGAGTCTGACGTTGGTATCCTTATGGATGCTCCGTTTGGGAGAGGAAGGACCTTATTGGTGGAAAGTCAGAAGACTGGAGGGACCACAGCCGGAGAAGTGGTCCAATCGCAGTGAGCTCGGGAGAGAAGAGATCTAGGATACCGAGGCGCTTCCTCTTTGGAAGAGGCTGGACTAAGGATTCTGAGAAAAGGACTAGGGAAGCCCAATAAGCTGAAATGACAGGGAAAGACCTGAGAGAAGGCAACTGTGAACTTGCTAGATGGCAAGACGCTGAAGACGTACTGAAGAGTACCCCAGGTGGTTCCTGGTTAGCATAACAGCGATGTAGGTTCTATGTAGAACAACAAAACAGGAGAAGGGACCACAGCTTGCCCGCAAAGTAGGTAGAACGTAGAACGCTGGCCGACTTGATAGCTAAACTCAAGCGTACACGGAAGAGGATCCAGATCGGCGACTGGAGACACCATAAAATATGAGCAGTCGAAGGAGGAAAGTCCATAAAGAAAACATGTAGTATGTTAAAAACCCATGGACGGTAGGCTCTTAGGAAAGAGCACATAGACAGCAGAAGCAACTGACAGACGAAAGGAAGATCCTTCCCTATGATGACATTGTCGATCCTATATGTCCTGGCCCCTTGAAGCGGGGAGAAGATTGTAGTGTGTGGATCCACTTACCCAAGTATGAGACATCACACCACCGAAGATACTAGTGAAAAGATACGAATCCTGCTGACGGAAGAAACGTGTTATCACCAAACTCTTAGGGCCCGTCTCACATAGCGACACACCAGCGATCCCGACAACGATCAGGATCGCTGGTGTGTCGCTACATGATCGCTGCTGAGCTGTCAAACAGGCAGCTCAGGCAGCGATCAGGACAGCGACACTGCGGGTAACGTCGCCTAGTTACCCGCAGTGTACGTTGGATACCAGCGCACTGATGCAGGGAGCTAGTAACCAAGGTACACGTCTGGTTTCCAGGCGCTGCGCGTTGCCTGGAAACCCGACGTGTACCTTGGTTACCAGCTCCCCTGCAGCAGCGCGCTGGTATTCAACGTACACGTCTGGTTTCCAGGCACATCCCCGCACCTGGAAACCCGATGTGTACCTTGGTTACCAGGAGATCTCTGGTCTCCTGCCTGTCACACGCAGTGATAAGTGCTGGCCTGCGGGAGACCAGCGATCAAAAAAAAAAGTCCTGGCATTTCTGACACGACCAGCGATTCACAGCAGGGGCCTGATCGCTGGTACGTGTCAGACATAGCGAGATCGCTGCTGAGATCGCTGTTTAACAGCGATCTCGGTAGCGATCTCGCTATGTGAGACGCTATGTGAGACGTGTTCCTCACTGGTTGATGCGTGCGCAGAGTGAGCTCCAATTCTTCTCTGGTGGGAGAACCTGATTCTTCCACCCTCGGAAATAAAAAAAAAAAAACAAAAAAAAAAACCCGGAGCTGCTCGAGGCTTTATCCGGTGTCTGTAAGAAAGAAGAGGTAAGTAACGACATATAGATAGGGAGCTCTGGTATTGAGGTAGCTCAAAGGCCCTAGGACAGAACAGAGAACGGTCATGAGTCGTGGAGTAAGTATGGGTGCTGACTCAGTAAAGACAGCCACCAGGTATAAACAGTGAATTGGTAAGCTTTATTTGATGGGAGTAACGCACTGGAAAATAAAGATAGCCTGAGGAACACTGTAACTGACCTACGGATAGTTAGTGCTAGGTCCGAATGATGAGATGGTGATGACAGGTCCCTGGTGATCAACCTGCAAACAGGGCCCAGTGCGTGGTCGAAGAAAAAACTGCGACCATCTGGTACCTGACACCAGCGTGTCTGACCTACCTGAAAATGGTCTGGCCACTCATGCTGCCGCTGAGAACTACCTTATGGTACCGAGATCCTCCCTGTGGTACGTGACAGATTTTCTGTAACTAGACCGCAGATGTTAATGATCATGAAAACACACAGCAGAAAATGCCTGTGACTAACCTGAAAATGGACTGAAACCACTGTTGCAGCCAACCAGAAGTAATGAATACCAGGCGCCTCTCACTGAGCGGTGAACCGAAGAGCCTAAGCAGATGTTGCAAAAGGCCCTGAGGTATGAGAAAGAGGGCATTCCTGACTCACCGGCTAGGACAGAAGAGCAGGACCGATGCAGCACTTGATCTCGGCACATCTGAACCACTGTAGAAAAACGGCTGGAATCGACTAAAGGTGCCCGGTGGATGACACCAGTAAATCCTGGATAGCGGCTAGAGTATTGCTGCAATAGAACGCAGGGAACATGTAGGAAAAAAAAAAACATCTGACTCACCTGATACAGCACGGAATACCAGCACCGCGGCAGCAGTCCACTCAAGACCCGTCTGATCCACTGAAAATACAACAGTTTTAAACTGCTTTACTGTACCTGGTATGTGGTGTGTAGAAACCTGGATAGCAGATAGAGTACTGCTGCGATTGGCTCTCAGTATCCTGCAACCGCAATAGTGCGGAGAGAACCCTGGAGAAGGGTATGGGAGAGAGCCGATTCCGTGTTGCGGTCTAGGTCTGGATACCTGACGGCATTAGGAATAACGGTCTTACTTGTAGTAAGCCGCACCACGAAGTCTGTGCTGAGGTATATCCTGTACAGTCATTTGTCCTGACGGTAGCACAGTAGGCTTGGAATCAGAGGGAGAGTAAACGCTACTCCCTGTTGTGCAACTGGGTTAAGACCCTTGGGCCTGCGATTTGTGGTCAGCTTTGTCCACTGAGCCACCGCAAACATGCCGGAGAAAACAGACCTTAGCACAGCTGGACGTTGGCCCCCCCCAACACTGCAGTCGTGAAGGGTTGGGAGCAGCTCACTTCTCTATTTGCAGTAATGACAGATTCAGGAGAGGGGCTGCAAGGAGACGCAGGGAGAGTGCCTGTGAGCGTAGAAGCATATAATATGCCAGGGCACTAGCATCTGTGTGTGTAGAGGATGGCCGTGCGATGCTCCGCTGAAAACCAGGTGCAGATGTGTAATAGCAGAAATCACAAAGTAGTGTGACGTAACGGAAAACTGAGAGGAGACTGCAAGAATAAACTCTAGAGTAAACTGTGCACAGCAGGACTTACAAAGGCCCCTCTCACTCTGGACGGTGCAGGGTGTGGGGAGTAATGCAATACCCATTGCTGTTAACTGCCTGACCTAGAGCATTCATTGCATCAGCGACTGCACTGCTCCAGAGCATTTATACACCAGTAACTGCACGGCTCTGGAGCCTTACTACACCAGTGACGGCCTGGCACTAGAGCATTTATCCCACCGGTGATGGCACTTTTCTAGAGCATTTAAAACAACCTCACTGCACTGCTCTAGAGTACCTAATACCCCTTAATACACCAGCCCCAGGGAATGATGGAGACTCTCAGCAATCACTAAGCCTACAGATAGTGTAGCCTGTCTGAACTGTTCGCAGTGCCTGGCTTATACTTCGTACCCCCGCTTGTTACCTGGATCAACCGTTGCGGTCCAGGAGCCGGGAAAAACTCTGCTGTCAGGCTGTAGGGCCGTAAGCTCTGAAGGTGTAGGACCCGCAGGGAGAGGGCCCGCATCCGGCTGCCGAAGCCGGAAAAAAGGGGCAACCACACTGAAAAAGACGGACCGAGAGGGTAGCAGCGTGTCTGCAGAGATGCACGCTGAAGAAAGGCCGCTCTGAGGTAAAAATGGGGGCGGAGCCAAGCGCCGGAGGCCTCAAGCAACGGGCGGGAGAAAAAGACCACCCGAAGTGCAGGGAAGAAGGGCGTAGCCAACACCGCAACTAGGCCCGAGTGAAGCCGGGACCTAAATTACGGCTGGTGGCCGCCGGAGCAAGGGGGGATGGCACGGAGGGCCTTAACTGGGTTGGAAAGGGATGTTTTTGGTGCCAATAACCCCCAAAATTAAAGAAAAGGCCCCTCTATTGCCTAACACTGCTGCTAGGCCCGAGTGAAGCCGGGACCTGGAGCACGGCTGGTGACCGCCAGAGCGTGGGGAGCGGAGTGAAGGGCCCTAAAAACCGACACAAAGGTATATTGTTGTGAATGTGCTAGAAATGAATTCTGAGCAGAAGCTCCCTCTGGTGGTTACAAACAGTACTGAACTATTCAATGAAGATTGTGAAGATTGGCGATCAGGTGTTACTGACTGGTCTTATATAAGGGAGGTTCCCTCCCATCAGGGTTGCCGGTGATCAATTGTTCTGGTCTCAACTTTTGTTCCTGGTTCACTTTGAAGCTTGCTGTTTCGTGCCTGCATCTTCTGCTAACAGATAAGACATTTTCTTCTTTTAGTTTTTTGTGCTTGATTTTTGCATTTTGTCCTGCACTTCTGTGGGGGTCTGCCAGGTCCCCTCCGGGGGCTTGTGCTCCTCTCAGTTTAGTTCAGCTAGTTGTTTGTTCATTTGCCTTTTCCAGTTTTTCTGTGGCTGCGGCTTAGTTTTGTTACACCAGAGAACTAATTTAGGTGGTAGAGGTCGTGTGATCTCAGGTGTTTTTGCAATTAGTGTGTTGGTATTTTTTTTAGGGTTTTTTGGATTGCAGTAAGTGACCTTCCTATCCTTTTCTGTCTAGGAAGATTGGGCCCCAACGTTTGCTCATACTATTTTCTGTCTGTGTCTGTATTTTCCTCTTGTCTAACTGCCATTACATGTTTGGGGGCTTCCTATGTTCTTTGGGGATCTGCTCCGGGGCAGATAGTTTTCCTCTTTCTATCTTTAGGTGAAGTTAGCTTCTCAGGCTGTGACGAGGCGTCTAGGACCAACGTAGGTACGCTCCACGGCTGCCTTTAGTTGTGGTGGTTAGTCAGGGTACTGCAATCCAATAGATTCCAACCTCTCTGGTGTATTGCCTTTTTTGCCTGCTCTCCTCAGCTACCAAAACATAACAGTATCACCAGCCTAAAACTGATAATTATATGGTACTCACAGAAGGGAAAAATAGTGTGAAAGAAAGAAGATTGTCAGAGATTTTTTTTTTTTCCCTCTGTATCTCTGGGTGCTGAGGAGGATTTTTTTTTCTCTCAATGGAGTTTGCACAGTTGTCTGGCCGTGTGGATCAGCTTGCCACTGAAGTTCGGAGTATTGCTACCTATCTTTTAGCGTTGCCTGTTGTGGAACCTAGGATTCCCATGCCAGATTTGTTTTTAGGGGATCGAGCTAAATTTCTGAATTTCAAAAATAACTGTAAGTTGTTTTTTGCCTTAAAATCTAAGTCCTCAGGGAACGCAGCACAGCAGGTTCAAATTGTCATCTCTCTCCTGCGCGGCAATCCTCAGGATTGGGCTTTTTCCCTGACACCTGGGGACCCTGTTTTGAGTAATGTTGATGCATTTTTTCAGGCTCTGGGGTTATTGTACGATGAGCCTAATGTCACTGATCAAGCTGAAAAAGCCTTGTTGGCATTAAATCAGGGGCTTGAGGACGCTGAGTTATACTGTCAGAGATTCCGAAGGTGGGCAGTCCTGACCAAATGCTTTGGCAGCCCTTTTTCGGAAGGGTCTGTCAGAGAATGTAAAGGATGTTATGGTGGGATTCCCTGTCCCCTCTGGTCTCAGTGATTCTATGTCATTAGCGATTCAAATTGACAGACGTTTGCGTGAGCGTAGAGGTATGCGTGGAATAGTGTTGCCTTGTGAACCAGCTTCTGAACCCATGCACGTTTTGCACGTTCAGTTGTCTTGGGTATTGTTCAGACTAAATTTTTGTTGACTGTTACCCTGATTTGCTCCCTGTCCACATTTTCTGCTCAGGCTTTTGTTGATTCGGGAGCAGCTATTAACCTGATGGATTTTGATTTTGCTAAACGTTGTGGGTTTCCCTTGATACCCCTACGGAAGTCTATTCCCCTACTGGGGATCGATTCTACCCCTTTAGCTGAGAATAAACCCCAGTTCTCTACTCAGGTGATAATGAGGGTTGAACCTGATCATCAGGAGAGTTGCAAATTTTTGGTGCTGTATAATCTGCATGACATTATTGTACTGGGTTTCCCTTGGTTACAGTCTCATAATCCTGTTTTGGATTGGAAATCTGTGTCTGTAACCAGTTGGGGCTGCCAATGTTGTAATGCCAACACTCCTGTTTTTTCTGCCTCTCCCCAGGCTCAGGATGTTCCTGACTTTTTGACTGATTTTTCTGATGTGTTTAGCGAAAGTAAATCTGCATCCTTGCCCCCCCATAGGAGCTATGACTGCGCTATTGAATTAGTGCCTGGTAGTAAATTCCCTAAAGGTCGCCTTTTTAACTTGTCTGTACCTGAACATGACGCTATGCGGTCTTATATTAAGGAGTCATTGGAGAAGGGTCATATCAGACCATCCTCTTCACCCTTGGGTGCCGGTTTTTTCTTTGTGGCCAAAAAGGATGGTTCATTAAGGCCGTGTATTGATTATCGTCTCTTGAACAATATCACTGTGAAATATCAATATCCGTTACCCTTGATTTCTGACCTGTTTTCCAGGGTGAAAAGTGCTACTTGGTTTACCCAGCTTGACCTCAGGGGGGCATATAACCTTATTCGCATTAAGCACGGGGATGAATGCAAGACGGCATTTAATACCCCAGAGGGGCATTTTGAGTACCTAGTGATGCCCTTTGGGCTCACTAATGCTCCTTCCGTCTTCCAGTCCTTCATGAATGACATTTTCAGGGATTTTGTGGATAAATTTCTGATTGTTTTTTTGGATGATATCTTGATTTTTTCCAATGATTGGGACTCTCATGTGAAACATGTTCGGACTGTGTTCCAGATTTTGAGAGAGAATGCTCTGTATGTGAAGGGATCAAAGTGTCTTTTTGGCGTACAGAGGATCTCATTTCTGGGATTCATTTTGTCTCCATCTGTTATTGAAATGGACCCGGTCAAGGTTCAGGCCATCTGTGATTGGGTCCAACCTACTTCATTAAAGGCTCTTCAGAGATTCTTGGGTTTTGCCAATTTTTATCGTAAATTTATTGGTAATTTCTCTGTTATTGTTAAACCATTGACTGATTTGACCAAGAAGGGTTCTGATGTGGTGAATTGGCCTCCTGAGGCAGTTTCTGCGTTTCAGGAACTTAAGCAGAGATTCACTTCTGCTCCTGTTCTACGGCAGCCTGACGTTTCTCTGCCATTTCAGGTGGAGGTTGATGCCTCAGAAATTGGGGCAGGTGCCGTTTTGTCCCAAAGAGATCCAGAGACCTCTAAAAGTAACCCTTGTGCCTTTTTCTCTCGAAAATTTTCTCCTACTGAACGTAATTATGACGTGGGTAATCGGGAGTTATTGGCCATGAAGTGGGCTTTTAAAGAGTGGAGACATTGGCTGGAGGGAGCCAAACATCAGGTGGTGGTCCTCACGGACCATAAGAATCTGGTTATCTGGAATCAGCCAAGCGACTTAATCCTAGACAGGCCAGGTGGGCCTTGTTTTTCACACGTTTTAATTTTGTGGTTTCCTTTCTTCCTGGCACTAAGAATGTTAAAGCGGATGCCCTCTCGAGGAGTTTCCTTGCTGACTCTCCCGAGTTATCTGATCTTACTGTTATTTTGAAAGAGGGTGTAGTTCTTTCCGCCATCTCGCCCAATTTGAGACTGGCTCTGGAAGGGTGTCAGGAGGATAAACCCGAACTCTGCCCTATTGGGAAATTGTTTGTCCCAGACCGGTGGAAAAAGAGTGTGATGTCTGAGATTCATTGTTCCGCATTGGCCGGTCATCCCGGAATTTTTGGTACCAGAGACTTGGTTAGTCGGTGCTTTTGGTGGCCTACTTTGTCTCGTGACGTCAGGGAATTTGTGCAGCCCTGCGGGACTTGCTCTCGCTCCAAGCCTAGCTCTCGCCCTAGTGGTTTGTTGATGCCATTGCCTGTGCCCAAGAGACCATGGACCCATATCTCTATGGATTTCATTTCCGACCTCCCTGTTTCTCAGATAATGACCGTTATCTGGGTGATTTGTGATAGGTTTTCCAAAATGATACATCTTGTGCCATTACCTAAGTTGCCTTCCTCCTCCGAATTGGTGCCTTTGTTCCTTCAGCACGTGGTTCGGTTACACGGTATTCCTGAGAACATTGTGTCTGACAGAGGAGTCCAGTTTGTTTCCAGATTTTGGAGGACTTTTTGTTCTAAACTTGGTGTTCAATTGTCTTTCTCCTCAGCTTTTCATCCTCAGACCAATGGACAAACTGAGAGAACAAACCAGACATTGGAGACTTATCTGAGATGCTTTGTGTCTGCTGACCAGGATGACTGGGTCTCTTTTTTGCCTTTGGCTGAGTTTGCCCTTAATAATAGGGCTAGCTCTGCAATCTTGATGTCTCCATTTTTCTGCAATTTTGGGTTTCACCCTCGATTTTCTTCAGGACAGACGGAGGCTTCTGTCTGTCCAGGTGTTGACTCTGTTGTGGAGCGTATGCAACAGATTTGGGACCAGGTAGTGGAGAGGTTGTCCCTTTCTCAGGAGAGGGCCCAGCGGTTTGCCAACCGGCATAGGACTGATGGTCCTCGGTTTGAAGTGGGGGACTTGGTCTGGTTGTCCTCAAGAAATATCCCTATGAGAGTTGCATCTCCTAAGTTTAAGCCTAGGTTCATTGGACCTTATAAGATCATGGAGATTCTTAATCCTGTTTCCTTTCGTTTACTTCTTCCAGGGACATTTAAGATCCATAACGTGTTCCACAAGTCCTTATTGAAGAGGTTTGTCGAGCCAGTGGTTCCTATGGCTGTGCCTCCTGACCCTGTTTTGGTTGAGGGCAATCTGGAGTATGTGGTTGAGAAAATATTGGATTCTCGTTTTTCTAGACGGAAACTCCAGTATTTGGTTAAGTAGAGAGGTTATGGTCAGGAGGACAATTCTTGGGTGTTTGCTTCGGACATCCGTGCGTATCACAGAGCTCATCCTGACCGACCTGGTTGCCCAAATGAGGGTTCGGTGACCCCTCCTCAAGGGGGGGTACTGTTGTGAATGTGCTAAGAAATGAATTCTGAGCAGAAGCTCCCTCTGGTGGTTACAAACAGTACTGAACTATTCAATAAAGATTGTGAAGATTGGCGATCAGGTGTTACTGACTGGTCTTGTATAAGGGAGGTTCCCTCCCATCAGGGTTGCCGGTGATCAATTGTTCTGGTCTCAACTTTTGTTCCTGGTTCACTTTGAAGCTTGCTGTTTCGTGCCTGCATCTTCTGCTAACAGATAAGACATTTTCTTCTTTTAGTTTTTTGTGCTTGATTTTTGCATTTTGTCCTGCACTTCTGTGGGGGTCTGCCAGGTCCCCTCCGGGGGCTTGTGCTCCTCTCAGTTTAGTTCAGCCAGTTGTTTGTTCATTTGCCTTTTCCAGTTTTTTCTGTGGCTGCGGCTTAGTTTTGTTACACCAGAGAACTAATTTAGGTGGTAGAGGTCATGTGATCTCAGGTGTTTTTGCAATTAGTGTGTTGGTATTTTTTTTTAGGGTTTTTTGGATTGCAGTAAGTGACCTTCCTATCCTTTTCTGTCTAGGAAGATTGGGCCCCAACGTTTGCTCATACTATTTTCTGTCTGTGTCTGTATTTTCCTCTTGTCTAACCGCCATTACATGTTTGGGGGCTTCCTATGTTCTTTGGGGATCTGCTCCGGGGCAGATAGTTTTCCTCTTTCTATCTTTAGGTGAAGTTAGCTTCTCAGGCTGTGACGAGGCGTCTAGGACCAACGTAGGTACGCTCCACGGCTGCCTTTTGTTGTGGTGGTTAGTCAGGGTACTGCAATCCAATAGATTCCAACCTCTCTGGTGTATTGCCTTTTTTGCCTGCTCTCCTCAGCTACCAAATCATAACAGTATATGATATAAGGGGGGATAGAAGCCTTCTATCAAAATCAAGGAAAATTATTATTTTTTTTTCCTTTCAATCTTCTTGTCTTCATGTTTCTTTTCTTCGCTGGCACCTGGGGAGAGAGAAACATACCTCCCCATCCGGAATAGCTCGGACTTCCGAAATGTAATGATGAGGGACATCCGTGTCTCCTCCAACCGACAGGCTCTGGTGGGTGGGAGATGGAGGCCGGACCGATGATCGGATCACCTGAACACGCTTCTGTGTTAGGGGCTGGGGTCCTGCCGAGTAGACGTATGAGGATACGGGGTGGCAGTACACGCCGTACTCATAGTCTCTGCATGGGAGTACAGTAGTAACCGTTTACACTGTATCCCTCCGGAACCTGAAAAGAAACGACGCACACTGAGGTAGATAAGGGTCTAATGAAAGACCCGTGTCCACCTCCTACTGACACTAAGCTAAAACTGAACATCCTAGTTCCTGTCGGAGGGGTGTACACTGTGGAGGAGGAGCTAACTTTCTTTCTGCATAGTGTCAGCCTCCTAGGGCAGCAGCATACACCCATGGTTTCCTGTGTCCCTCAATGAAGCGGTAGAGAAAACCTGCTTCCAAAAATGAGATAATTGGGTCTCCACCACCCCCGTATACCCCTCGACAATGGAAGCTGTAGAGCCCTGAAGCAGTTTAAGCTGTTGCAATTGTGAGACTAGAAAATACATTGCAGGTTAGGGGTAGCCAATCCTCTCTTCCTTCCTTAATGTGTCACATTTAATCCGAGGTGTGCCTTTTTTTTTTTTTTAATTAATTCTCTGAACATAGCTTGAAATTTGTAAAAGTGTTTTAGAAGAATCCACTCCGGGGCGTTATGGATGACCTATAACAGCTGGAGCATGAGAATCATTTTAACCAAATTTGTGCGACCCAGTACTGATAATGGTAATTTACACCAGGTGTTGATTTTTGCTTGGAATTTCATGTATAGCGGATCCAAATTCAGAGGTATAAATGATCTAACATTTGTGGAAACTTCAGTGCCCAAATATGAGTCTCCTGGAGACAAATCACAGCTGTTTCAAAGCCCTTAAGTATCTTAAAAAAGACTGATCTTTTAGTGGGCTCACCCAACCACCGCACATTTCGCGAAATCAAATTAACCTGACCCACCATGAGTGCATTTAATTGTATGACATTACCAAATTTTTCCATGTTGTTTTCTACTGGATAGACTTTTGTCCTGAGGCCCAGAGACTGCATACACAACAAATAACACAACCCCCCTACCAGGGCCGGCTCCAGGTTTTTATTGGTCCCCGGGCGAAAGAGTCTCAGTGGGTCCCTTTAACACAGACCACGATTCATGATGCACAGATACTGCAGAGAAATATGGGTATAGTACAATGCCAAACACTTCACTTCTTCCATTACATGAGTGATATCTATTGTAAATTCTACAATAGCTCAAAAACCGCCAAATCCTCACAGCGCACAGTACAGACTGGACAGTACAGTCCTCCATACAATATTATGGGCACCACATAGTCCTCCATACAGTATTATGGGCCAAATATAATGCTCCATAAAGAATATTGGATCCCAAATAATGCTCCATACAGGATACTAGTCCCTATATAATGCTCCATACAAAATATGGAGCTCTCCTCTGCACTGTGCTGCGTTCTGTGCTGTTACGGCTCAGGAAAGGGCGCTGTGGAAAAACTCCCTATCATCATCATTGACTCCCCATCATCATCATTGCCTCTCCAATCATCATCACTTCCCCATCATCATCACTTCCCCATCATCATCACCTCCCCATCATCATCATTGCCTCCCCATCATCATCATCATTGCCTCCCCATCATCATCATCATTGCCTCCCCATCATCATCATCATTGCCTCCCCATCATCATCATCATTATCTCCCCCAATCATCTCATCATCTTTGCCTCCCCATCATCATCATTGCCTCCCCATCATCATCATTGTCTCCCCATCATCATCATTGTTTCCCCATTCATCATCATTGCCTCCCCATCATCATCGCCTCCCCATCATCATCACCTCCCCATCATCGTCATCATTGCCTCCGGGCCCCGGCTTACCACCATCACTGCCTCCCACCCCCCCCCCACCACCATCACACATACAGCACCACACACAGCACTGCAGCACACACACACATCTCACCTGACCGGCGTCCGCGCTCTCTCTGCCACACAGCCGGCCGCTGAATGATGATGTCATTCAGCGGCGCTGCTGTGAGAGGAAGCGCCCTGGAGCTGCGGCAGCGGAGGTACGGTGAGAGGTGAGTATTGCGCCAGCTGCTGCCGGGTGCCGGGGCCCTGAGCAAGCGGTGGCGGCGCTGGCACCGCTCTCCTCCGCTGACGGGCGCCGGGGTGCCCGACGGCGAGTGGGCCCACCGCCTTCTCAGGACCCCGGCACTTGCCCGGGTATGCCGGGTGCTGACGCCGGCCCTGCCCCCTACCACCACTCCCCAAACCCCAACATAAAACCAGAGCATATAAAATACCTGAAGCTAGAAAATGCAACAGGCGCCACATAAATTTCAGTGTAACAACACCAACAAAGTGGCGTGAGGTAGTTCCTCTCATATAACCATACATACCAGGAAGAACTAAAGCTCCTAAGACATATCAGTCAGCCAGGGAACACGGCCCTCCCCCACAGCAGCGATCACTTTTAGTATAAACATGTAAAATCAAACTGTGATATAGCAAAAATGATTAAAAGGCACAGGGATCCCATAGCACCGGACAGACGCAAAACAGACAAAAGTGTCAGCGGGGCCTCAATTGGCGCTCGTGGGAGTCCAGCCAATGCAGCGCCTCCTTGGGGTCATCAAAGATGCGTCTCGTTAAGTGTAGCAATTCTCAGCTTAGCAGGATACAACATGGCACATTGCACTTGTAATTGGCACAATCTTCTCCTGAAACTGGGCCCATCGTTTCTGCACTTCTGAGGAGAAATCCGGGAAATTGGACACCTTTGAACCTGCAATATGGATATCATAAGATGTGCATGCAAGCTTCAGAATTTTGTCCCTGTCCCTAAAATGCAGGAGCTTAATTAGGACGGATCTTGGTGGCGCTCCTGGTGGCAGCTGTCTGGATGGCACTCTGTGTGCCCTTTCAATAGTGAACAAGTTGGAGAGCTGCTCTTTACCAAGCGTGGACATTAACCATTTTTCAAAGAATTCTGCTGGAGCACTCCCCTTTGCTTTCTCCAGAACTCCCACCTGACGAATATTGTTGCTCTGGAGCTAATTTTCCAGGTCATCAGTTTTGCTTAATAGGGCCGCAATATTAGCAGAGGCAGTTTTAACTACTTTGGAAAACGGTGGCAATATATCTTGCACCTCACTCATAGCCTTCAGCAGCCACCATGTGGTCACCCATTTTCTGTATATCTTGTCTAATATAAGACACGTCCATGACTTTAATGATCCCATATGGCCTTTCATATCAGTAAGAGCAGCACAGCACTGGGTTACAGCCTGAAATAGGAGCTGTCTGCGTGTTACCTCCGATTCTGGGTGACTTGGCATATTGCTCCAGGTGTACTGCTAAGTCCGGCCGTTTACCCTCCACTGCTACTGTGCTAGCAGACTCTGCGGTGCCATCTTGGATGCCAGACTCCATCAGAGCAGCCGCTTGCTTCCTCTTTTTATCTTGCCTTGTCATGACAGAAGATAAGTTACCACTCTCCTGGCACTCTCCAGACCTTCACCCACCTGTCTGTACCAAGCAGAGCTGCCGTGTTTCCCTGTGAGCAGGAGATAAGACAGGATTACTGCGGAGCTGATCACAATGCACGTTTTGCTACATGCCAGGCCACGCCCCCGAATGTACATTATTAGTTGTGGGGTGCATAGCTTTTTATTTCTCAATAGTAAACCTCATCTGCCATGCGGATGTCCAAACACTGTCTGTCCCCAAGTCATCTTACAATTTACGCACATCTTCAATAGCTTGCACTATGGTAAGTAGTTTGGTGCCATTTTCAAAAATAGAAACTGTGCAATTAATCTTGATTTTTTTTTTTTTTTTTTATAGCATTAATAAATAAGTTTAAACAATAGCACTGACCCTTGAGCATGCACCCACGACCATTTTAGAGTAGCAGTCATTCATCAAAACTCTCCAGATGTGGTGTCATGATCCAGACTGGGTTTTGAGTCCTGTTTTCTCGGTCTGGTCATGTCAAGAATTAACTTTTCTTCTACCTCTGTCTGGGTTCAGGTTGGCTATTTATCGCCGCTGCTTACTACAGGCGATGTCAGTTATAGTTCTTGCCTAGGGCTGCTGTAGCTGACTCTTATTGCTCTGATTTGTCCTGCTGCGTTTGCAGTCTGAACCCGTGTCTCTGTGTTCCCCTTTTCCCGTCTTGACTCAGTGTTTCCCTTTAGTGTGCTGACTCCCTGGTTTTGACTCTGCTTGTATCCTGACCTGCTGATGCGATTGCGTTGTTTCGGTGGTCTCCATGGAGACCCCCGTCTCCAAGATGGCCGCGGGTTCCTTCCGGGTCCTTCAGTGAGGTGACTTGCGAGCGCGTGCTGACAGCAGGCATCGGCAAGCCTCCTTCACTGCCTGTCAGATTGCTGATCTGACATTATGCTGTGCAAACTGTCAGATCAGCGATCTGACTTTATATAGTAGTGTCCCATACTGGGACAATGTAATAAAGTTAAAAAAAAAAATATATATTATATATATATATATATATATATATATAATGTGTAAAAAATTTTAAAAAAATCCCCAAATAAAGAAAAAAAATTAAATAATTATTTTACCAATAGATACATTTATGTAAATAAAAAAACAATAAAAGTACACATTTGGTATCGCCGTGTCTGTAACGACCCGACCTATAAAACTGTCCCACTAGTTAACCCCTTCAGTGAACACCGTAAAAAAAATAAACGAGGCAAAAAACAATGATTTATCATCATACCGCCGAAAAAAAAAGTGCAATAACACGCGATCAAAAAGACGGATATAAATAAACTTGGTACCGCTGAAAACGTCATCTTGTCCCGCAAAAACACAAGCCGCCATATAGCTCCATCACTGGAAAAATAAAAAAAGTTATAGCTCTCAGAATAATGCGATGCAAAAATAATTATTTTTTCTATAAAATAGTTTTTATTTTATAAAAGCGCCAAAAGATATAAATGAGGTATCGCTGTCATCGTACTGACCCGAAGAATACGATACGATACAATACACTTTATTGATCCCGGGGGGAAATTACAGTATTACAGCAGCAATACAAACAGCAGTACATAAAATATTAGGACACAAATCTTGCACAGGTGTACCAACATTACATAATAAATAAAAGTGTGTAGTTCATGTATATATAAGATAGTGTTAATTGACATTAGTACACCAACCATCAGTCATTATTTTTCTGCCACCCTTAGGAAATTATTATACATCCCCATAGCAGTAGGTACAAACGATTTCCTGAATTTCTCCTTCTTGCACCTTAGTAGGATTAGACGGCTGCTGAATGTGCTCTTCTGATTCAAGAACAGCTCGTATAGTGGGTGTGTGTTATTGTTCATTATTGCCCTACACTTCTTCTGAATTCTATCCTCCAATACCTCCTCAAAAGAGTCAAGATGGAGGCCAACAGCTGTGCTTGCCTTCTTGATAAGTTTGTTGAGTTTATTAGCGTCAGCTACTCGCACACTACTGCCCCAGCAAATGATAGCAAAAAAGATGGCGCTTGCTACAACGGACTGGTAGAACATCTCCAGCTTTTTACTGCACACATTGAACGACCTGAGCTTCCGCAGAAAGTACAGTCTGCTCATTCCCTTCTTGTAAACCTTTTCTGTATGACACCTCCAATCGAGTTTACTGTCAAGGTGAACCCCCAAATATTTGTAGCTCTCAACAATCTCAACCTCCTGGCCAGCAATGGTGATTGGTATGTAATCCTCCTTTTTCCTTCTATAACTTACCACCATCTCCTTGGTTTTCTTTACATTTAGTTCTAGACAGTTAGTCTGACACCAATCCACAAAGTCAGAAACCACCCTTCTATATTCCTCCTCCCCCCGGCCCCCCACAATGCCCCCTACAATCACGGAGTCATCTGAGAATTTTTGGAGGTGACAAAAATCAGATTTATACTGAAAGTCAGCTGTGTACAATGAGAAGAGGAAGGGTGACAGCACTGTACCCTGAGGGGCTCCCACACTGCTCTGTACACTGCCAGATACCACCTCCCCCATCCTTACAAACTGCGGCCTGTCTGTCAGGTAGTCACTTATCCAGTTCACCATCCCCTCATCTACCGCCATAGCAGTCAACTTATTACGTAGTAAGAGCGGCTGTAGGGTATTGAAAGCACTAGAGAAGTCAAAGAACATAGCGCGCACTGCAGTTCCATCATTGTACAAGAACGAATGCATTGTATGTAGCAGAGACGCTACAGCATCATCCACCCCCAATCTCTGCTGGTACGCAAACTGCAGGGGGTCAGTGTAGGCCCTCACCCTCGGGCACAAGTAGGCGAGTATTATTCTCTCCAAGGACTTCATAGCATGCGATGTTAAGGCCACTGGACGATAGTCTTGTAGGGAAGTTGGAAAAGTGGTCTTAGGAACCGGCACCAGGCAGGTGGTCTTCCACAGTTCTGGTACCCCCTGTGATTGAAGGCTCCAGTTAAACAGGTGCTGGAAGACAGTACACAGTTGGTTGGCACATGCTCTGAGGACACGTGGGCTGAGGCCATCAGGCCCAGCTGCTTTGCCAATAACAAGTCTGCTAAACTGTCTTCTCACGTCGCTTTGGGAGACAGTTAAGGCAGGCAGCTTATCCCCCAATGTCAATGCTGCAGATCTTTCCCAGATCCATCCCCCATTTCTGATGACGCTGTGCTTGTGCTGGTGAATCTGTTGTAAAACTCATTCATTTCATTAGCCCAGGGAAGGTCCACTTCCCCATGCTCCGACTTTGCCTTAAACCCAGTTAGCTGTTTCATGCCCGACCACACCTCCATGGAATTGTTCTGTGACAATTTATTTTCTAATTTAATTCGGAACGCCTCACGGGCATTCTTAATTTTCCCCTTTAAGTCCCTTTGTATCAATTTCAGTTTCTTAGTATCCTTCATTTTAAATGCCAGTTTTTTCTTGTTTAGTAAGTGTTTCAATTCTTTTGTAATCCAAGGCTTGTTATTTGCATAACATCGAATCTTTTTAGCTGGTACAACAGTGTCAGTACAAAAATTTATATAATCCGTTACTCGCCCGACAATATCATTTACATTATCATGCTCTCCCCTGTCGCAAATCACCTCCCAGTCTGTGAGGTCAAAACAGTCTCGTAGAGCCTTCTGCCTCTGGATTCCACTTCCTAATTAATTTTATTGTGGCTGGCTGTTTACTGACAACAGTTTGGTATGATGGAGACAATGGAGAATAAAGCTGCTTTATCAATTTTACCAAAAGAAATTCATGAATTGCTGTTTTTTGTTCATTCTGCCTCCCAAAAATCGGAATAAAAAGCGATCAAGAAATGTCATGTGCCTGAAAATGGTACCAATAAAAACGTCAACTGGTGATGCAAAAACTATTTTTTGCAATAAAAAGCGTCTTTTAGTGTGTGACAGCTGCCAATCATAAAAACCTGCTATAAAGACACACTATAAATAGTAAATCAAACCCCCCTTTACTACCCCCTTAGTTAGGGAAAAATAATAAAATAAGTGTTTATTTCCATTTTCCAATTAGGGTTAGGTTTAGGGCTAAAGTTAGGGTTAGAGATGGGGCTAAAGTTAGGGTTAGAGATGGGGCTAAACTTAGGTTTAGGGTTGGGGCTAAAGTTAGGATTAGGGTTGGGATTAGGGTTAGGGGTGTGTTGGGGTTAAAGTTGTAGTTAGAATTGGGGGGTTTCCACTGTTTAGGCACATCAGGGACTCTCCAAACGCGACATGGTGTCTGATCTCAATACCAGCCAATTCTGCATTGAAAAAGTAAAAAAAGTCAAGTCCCTTCCGAGCTCTGCCATGCGCCAAACAGTGGTTTACCCCACATATGGGGTATCTGCATACTCAGGACAAATTGCACAACAACTTTTGGGGTCCAATTTCTCCTGTTACCCTTTGGAAAATATTGGTGGCGAAAATATCATTTTTGTGAAAAAATATTTTGTATTTTTACGGCTCTACGTTATAAACTTATATAGCCCGAAAGCCCCCCGCAGCTCCGTTGCTGCAACGCGGTGGCCTCAGAAAGATGGCTGCGCATACTCAAATTCAAATCTCTGCAACGAGACAAGATCTCGTTGCGGAGATCTGAATCTGAAAATGCGCCGCCCCCAGCCGCCATCTTTCTGAAGGCCCCTGGCGGCCATCTTTCCGGAGGCCTCAGCGTCGCAGGCTTTGACGAAATGCCGGCGGAGCCCCCCACGCAGCACAGCCCCGCTGCAGCCACACTACAGAGCCCCGACCCCCCCCCCACACCACAGAGCACAGGGAGGCTGCATTGGGACCACCGCCACGGGATTTGTAAGTATATTGCGACCCCACATGGCACAGCCACCCCACAGGGCACAGCCACCCCACAGAGCACCCCTGCAACACAGAGCACCACCACCGCACCAGCCAGGACCACTGAACGACCCCTGTGAGCACTCCTCTACCTGTGCTGATCCCTTCGCTGGTAAGCTGAATTCGGACTGTAAGACGGACCCCCATTTGACACATTAGTTTTTTTTCCCTATTTTCCTTCTGAAAATTTGGGGTGCGTCTTATGGTCTGGTGCGTCTTATAGTCCGAAAAATACGATACTTTAGCTGATTTTATTACTTTTTCATACAGATTCTGTTGTGATTCTAATAGTTTATAACTGCTAGAGCTGACCCCTTAGGTTTTTATGTTCTAAATGTCCTTTTTGTCATTAATGGCCATTTTGGGATTGTTTTGGTCTATAGTTATTGGCTATAGGAATACATTTAACAGTCTGAGTGACCAATATGTGTGTTTAGTGCTCCCATTTATCATTTCAAACAATATCTGGCAGTAGCTGCTCCTAGTCAACATCCTGAACAGAAGCCTTCAATTCGGAAAAATTTGTTTTGTCAAAATTAAGTGTTTTTGTGCACCCCGGCAAAGTATGTTTTTTTTTTGTTTGTTTGTTTGTTTTTTTTGTTTGCTTGTTTTTTTACAGTGTAAACAAAATGAAATAGTATTGTGGTTTCTTAAAGTGACACTTCCCACCAGCTCTGCATTGTTCGTAATGACCAGATCCAACAGAGCTTTTCCTCTTGGATCTTTCACAAACTGGCCAATCTAATTCTCATACAACAAGCTGGGAATTTTCTCTCCTTTGCAGGTGAAGCAGTACCATGACCTCAGTCAATAGTAGTTAAAATCTCACATAATTACTACTGTACCAGCCAGTGGCACTCTCTCCACATGATTATGCAGCCAACCCTCCAATTCACCTGTGATATAAGAGGGTGCATAGCTTTTTCAGCTTTTACCTTCCTAAGTAATTCCACCTACAAGGCTCGAACTTCCCCACAACTTTCCTGCCCTATTGTATCTGTCACACTCTCTCTCACATCACTCCCAACATAGACATACTCCTCCTTTCTTATTCGTCATGTCTTTCTAAAAGATTCACAGCCCAATTGTGTGAAGAGTCCAACCACATCTCAGCAACTCCAACTGCATCAATGTGTTCCTCCAGGACCAAGGCCTCAAGATGTCCCATTTTGCTTGTTGGTTTTCTGGTATTAGTGAACATACACTTTTTTAAAAAGAAATGTAAAACTTTTATTACATTTTCAAAGCACAAATACTAGTGTCATAACCATCACAATTTCAATTGTATTAAGTGTAAATCCATTAAACATATCACAATGCATATAGTATTCAACAGTAGGCATAACCAAAATTCGTACTTACAATTACAATAAAAATAACATTGGAGTGTAAAGAAGAAATCAGATTATAAGAAAGAAAAAGAGAGAGAGAGTAGAGAAAAGAGAAGAAGAAACGAGAGGGAGGGTGGGGAATTACCGACAAAGGGGACAATAAACTATATCCAGAGGCACTGGAACTGCTGAATCAGTTGTCTCAGATGAGATCCCAATATTCATTGGAGGATTTAAATTCCATCCAATGATACCATGATTTGTAAAATTTTTCATATGAGTTGCTTATTGTCGAGGTTAATTCCTCCATCAGCATTATCTCATTGATTTTAGCAAACCATAGGGAAATTGTTGGGATGGTGTCTTTTTTCAACAACAAGGGAATGCACTCTCTAGCAGATGCAATTAAGTGTCTCCGTATAGAATTTTTGTAGGTTTAAAAAGGGGTGTCGCTGTGATGGAGATGGATGAGAGCTGGATTTAGGTCTGTGATAAGATTTGTGATTTTACCTATCATTAGTTCAACTTTTTCCCAGAAAGGGGAAAGAAGCTTACAAGACCAGAAAATATGCATTAGGTTGCCTGTTATGTTTCGGTAGCTGAGGAGTGCAGGTAAAAAAGGAAATACACCAGAGCAGTTGGAATCTATGAGATTGCAGTACCCTGACTAACCACCACAACTAGAGGCAGCCGTGGAGCGTTCCTACGTTGGTCCTAGACGCCTCGTCACAGCCTGAGAAACTAACTACACCTAAAGATAGAAAGAGGAAAGCTATCTGCCCCAGAGCAGATCCCCAAAGAACATAGAAAGCCCCCAAACATGTAATGGCGGTTAGACAAGAGGAAATACTGACACAGACAGAAAATAGTATGAGCAAACGTTGGGGCCCAAACTACCTAAATAGGAAAGGAAGGGCACTTACTGCAATCCCAAAAAACCCTGAAAAGCACCAACTCTACTAATTTCAAAAACACCTGAGATCACACGACCTCTACCACCTAAATTAGTTCTCTGGTGTAACAAAATCAAAACAGCAGCCACTGAAAAAACTGGAAAAAGCAAATGTACAAACATCAGTGGCTGAACTAAACTGAGAGGGCAAAAGCCCCCGGAGGGGACCCAGAAGGCCCCCACAGAAGTGCAGGACAAAATGCAAAAATCAAGCACAAAAACAAAAAGAAGAAAATGTCTTATCTGTTAGCAGGAGATGCAGACACGAAACAGCAGGCTACAAAGGAAACATTAATCAAGGATTGAGACCAGAACAATTGATCACCGGCAACCCTGATGGGAAGGCGACTCCCTTAAATAAGACCAGTCAGTAACACCTGATTCCCAATCCTCACAATCTTCACTGGACAGTCCAGTACCGCTTGTAACCACCAGAGGGAGCCTCTGCTCAGAACTCATTTCAAGTCCATTCACAACAGTTGCCCTCTTCCTTCCTTCATCTCCAGCACATAGGACTGGCATCAGGGAATATCTCATGCAGGCAGGTTGGGACTCTGTACCATCGCGATATCAATTTGTAACCAGCCTCGTGAAAACGTACACAAATAGATGATTTGTGTGTTAACCCCTTCCCGACCCATGACGCCTACGTAGGCGTCATGAAAATCAGTGGCATCCCGACCCATGACGCCTACGTAGGCGTCATGCTATAAATCATGTTCCTGCCGGTCGGGTGACCGGGGTCACTGAAAGGTCACCCGACCCGCAGTTACAAGACCCTTTGTGCATCACCACAGTGGGGGGTGGCTTAACCCCCACGTGGCTACGATCGCTCTGATTGGCTGTTTCACTTTTAACAGCCAATCAGAGCAATCTGTAATATTTCACCACTGAAATCTGGTGAAATATTGCAATCCAGCCATGGCCGATGCTGCAATAGCATCTGCCATGGCTGGACACCTAGTTCCCACCCTCCCCACAGCGAGTGACGGCGGCGATCGGTCACCGCCGTCACTAAATGCTCCCCTGCGCTCCGTCCGCTCCCCTCCTCCTTGCCTCCGGTCCGCTCCCCCCCGCCTTCCGCTCCCCCCCTCAGCTGTCCTCACCTCCCCTGGTCCTCTGCTGGCCCTCGATCCGTCCCGGCGTCCGTCCGGGACTCTGCATGCGCAGTGCGCCCGCCGGCTAGCAGCTTCAGTAATTTATTTTGATCACTGTGATAAACTCTCACAGTGATCAAAATAAATAAAGTAAATAAATGCCCCCTTTATCACCCCCATAGGGACAAATAATAAAATTTAGAAAATTTTTATTTTTTTTTCTATTAGGGTTAGAATTACAGTCAGGGTTAGGTTAGGGTTAGGGTTAGGCTGGAAAAATATCGCGTAATGGCAGTCCGTTAGACGGTCTGCGTTACACCGCGGTATAACGCGATGCGCCTGCAAATGGCGGTGAATGGCAGCATTAATGGACTGCATTACACCGCGGTATAACGCGGTGTAATGCAGTCCATTAACGCTGCCATTCACCGCCATTTGCAGGCGCATCGCGACGCATGCCGTAAAGCGGCATGCGTTTGCGACATGCCGTCATTCAGGGACGGAGCCTCGGATGCGGCCTGCAGCGTCTGGGCTCCGTCACCGCTAGCGCAGATGAATCATCTGCTGATTCCTCTGTGCTAGCGGGTATAGCATAACGCGATTGCGTTATGCTATACCGTTAACAGCCCGTCAATGCTATGTGTTGAACGGGCTGGTAAAACATAATCTGAACCTAGCCTTAGGGTTAGGTTAGGGTTAGGACTAGGGTTAGGGTTAGGCTGGATTCATATCACGTTATGGCAGTCCGTAAGACAGACTGCGTTATACCGCGGTATAATGTGGTGTAACGCAGTCCGTTAACGCTGCCATTCACCCCCATTTGAGGGCGCATTACGATGCATGCCGTAAAGCGGCATGCGTTCGCGACGTGCCGTCATTCAGTGACGGAGCCTTGGACGCTGCCTGCAGCGTGTGGGCTCCGTCACCGCTAGCGCAGATGAATCATCTGCTGATTCCTCTGCGCTAGCGGGTATAGCATAACGCGATCGCGTTATGCTATACTGTTACCAGCCCATCAACGCTATGTGTTGAACGGGCTGGTAAAACGTAATGTGAACCTAGCCTTTAGAATTAGGGTTAGGGTTAGAATTTGGGTTAGGGTTGGAATTTGGGTTAGGGTTGGAATTAGTGTTAGGGTTGGAATTAGGGTTAGGGTTGGGATTAGGATTAGGCTTGTGGTTAGGGTTAGGATTAGTGTTAGGGGTGTTTTGGGATTATGGTTGGGATTAGGTTTAGGCTTGTGGTTAAGGTTATGGTTAAGGTTGGGATTAGGGTTAGGGGTGTGTTGGGGTTAGGGTTCGGATTAGGGGTGTGTAGGGGTTAGGGTTGTGGTTAGAGGTATGTTGGGTTTCCACTATTTAGGCACATCAGGGGTCTCTAAACGCGACATGGCGCCACCATTGATTCCTGCAAATTTTGCGTTCAAAAAGTCAAGCAGTGCTCCCTTTATTCCGAGCCTCGACGTGTGCCCAAACAGTGGTTTACTCCCACATATGGGGTATCAGCGTACTCAGGAAAAATTGCACAACATCTTTGGGGGTCTAATTTCTCCTGTTACCCTAGGGAAAAAAAAAATTGGGGACTAAAATATCATGTTTGTGGAAAAAGAAATATTTTTTATTTTCACGGCTCTGCGTTATAAACTTCTGTGAAGAACTTGGAGATTCAAAGTGCTCACCACACTTCTAGAGGAGTTCCTTGGGGGATCTAGTTTCCAAAATGGGGTCACTGGGGGGGGTTTCTACTGTTTAGGCACATCAAACGTAACATGACGCCCGCAGACCATTCCATCAAGTCGGTATTACAAAAGTCACTACTTCCCTTCCGAGCCCCGACTTGTGCCCAAACAGTGGTTCCCCCCACATATGGGGTACCAGCGTACTCAGGACAACAGCTTTTGGTGTCCCAATTTCTCCTGTTACCCTTGTGAAAATAAAAAATTGTGGGCTAAAAAATCATTTTTTTGAGGGAAAAAAATGATTTTTTTATTTTCATGACTCTGGGTTATAAACTTCTGTGAAGCACTTGGGGGTTCAAAGTGTACACTACACATCTAGATGAGTTCCTTGGGTGGTCTAGTTTCCAAAATGGGGTCACTTGGGGGGTTTCCACAGTTTAGGCACATCAAACGTAACATGACGCCCGCAGACCATTCCATCAAGTCGGCATTTCAAAACGTCACTACTTCCTTTCCGAGCCCCGACGTGTGCCCATACAGTAGTTTTCTCCAACATATGGGATATCGGTGTACCCAGGACAAATTGGACAACAATTTTTGGCATCTAATTTCTCCTGTTACCCTTGGGAAAATAAAAAAATTGGGACTAAAAGATCATGTTTGTGGAAAAAATATGATTTTTTTATTTTCATGCCCGGAGTTATAAACTTCTGTGTAGCTCTTGGGGTTCAAAGTGCTCACCACACATCTAGATAAGTTCCTTGCGGGTCTAGTTTCCAAAATTGGGTCACTTGTGGGGAGTTTCCACTGTTTAGGCACATCAGGGGCTCTGCAAACAACATGACGCCCGCAGACCATTACATCAATGTCGGCATTTCAAAACGTCACTACTTCCCTTTTAAGCCCTGACGTGTGCCCGAACAGTGGTTCCCCCCCCCATATTGGGTACCAGTGTACTCAGGACAAACTGTACAAGAACTTTTGGGGTCCAATTTCTCCTGTTACCCTTGTGAAAATAAAAAATTGCGGGTTAAAAAAATCAGTTTTTGAGGAAAAAGATGATTTTTTATTTTCACAGCTCTGCATTATAAACTTCTGTGAAGCACGTGGGGTTCAAGGTGCTCACCACACATCTGGATAAGTTTCTTGGGGGGGTATAGTTTCCAAAATGGGGTCAGTTGTGGGGGGTTTCTACTGTTTAGGCACATCAGGGGCTCTGCAAACGTAACAAGATGCCCGCAGACCATTCCATCAAGTCGGCATTTCAAAGCATCACTACATCCCTTCCGAGCCCTGACGTGTGCCCAAACAGTGGTTCCCCCCCACATATGGGGTACCAGCGTACTCCGGACAAACTGGTCAACAACTTTTGGGGTCCAATTTCTCCTGTAACAATTGTGAAAATAAAAAATAGGCTTAAAAATGATTTTTCAGAAACAAAATTGATTTTTTTATTTTCAGTGCTCTGCGTTTATAAACTTCTGTGAAGCACTTGGGGGTTCAAAGTGCTCACTACACATCTAGATAAGCTCCTTGGGGGGTCTAGTTTCCAAAATGGGTTCACTTGTGGGGGTTTCTACTGTTTAGGCACATCAGGAGCTCTGCAAACGCAACATGACGCCCGCAGAACATTCCATCAAGTCTGCATTCCAAAATGGCGCTCCTTCCCTTTTGAGCTCTCTCATGCGCCAAAACAGTAGTTCCCCCCCACATATTGGGTATTGGTGTACTCAGGACAAATTGCACAACAACTTTTGTGGTCCAATTTCTCCTGTTACCCTTGTGAAAATAAAAAGTAGCGGGCTAAAAAATCATTTTTGAGGAAAAAAATGATTTTTTTTATTTTTACTGCTCTGCGTTATAAACTTCTGTGAAGCACTTGGGGGTTCAGAGTGCTCACAACACATCTAGATAAGTTCCATAAGGGGTCTAGTTTCCAAAATGGTGTCACATGTGGGGGGTTTTCACTGTTTAGGCACACAGGGGCTCTCCAAACACGTCATGGTGTCCGCTAACGATTGGAGCTAATTTTCCATTCAAAAAGTCAAATGGCACTCCTTCCCTTCTGGGCCCTGCCATGCGCCCAAACAGTGGTTTATGACCACATATGAGGTATGTGTACTCAGGATAAATTGCCCAACAAATTTTAGGATCCATTTTATCCTGTTGCCCATGTAAAAATGAAAAAATTGATGCTAAAATAAAATTTTTGTTGGAAAAATTAAAATGTCCATTTTTTCCTTCCACGTTGCTTTAGTTCCTGTGAAGCACCTGAAGAGTTAATAATCTTCTTGAATGTAGTTTGGAGTAGCTTGAGGGGTGCAGTTTTTATAATGGTGTCACTTTTGGTATTTTCTGCCATATAGACCCCTCAAAGTGACTTCAAATGTGAGGTGGTCCGTAAAAAGAATGGCTTTGTAAATTTTGTTGTAAAAATGAGAAATCGCTGGTCAACTTTTAACCCTTATAATTTCCTAACAAAAAAAATGTTGTTTCCAAAATTGTGCTGATGTAAAGTAGACATGTGGGAAATGTTATTTATTAACTATTTTGTGTCACATAAATTGCGAAATTTTCAAAATTTTCACCAAATTTCCATTTTTTTCACAAGTAAGCGCAAAAATTATCGACCTAAATTTACCACTAACATGAAGCCCAATATGTCATGAAAAAACAATCTCAGAATCTCTAGGATCCGTTGAAGCGTTCCTGAGTTATTACCTCATAAAGGGACACTGGTCAGAATTGCAAAAAATGGCAAGGTCTTTAAGTTCAAAATAGGCTGGGTCATAAGGGGGTTAAATTACATATACGTTTCCACTGATCCTTCGTCAGTTTGGCCTAAATCACTCTCCCGTTGAGTTTGGAAATTTGTTTTGGGTTGATCCATGTGATCGCTCAGTAGGGAGAAGGAGAAAGACAAGGTGTGCCTCATAGGTTCTGTTTTCTGTGCTCTTTTCTTTGAACATATTCTTATCATTTTTGTAGTGGACTCTAGGTGGAAAAGAGTGCAAGAAATGAGATAGCTGACTGGCTCTCCAGAAACCCAAATAGGCGAGGGTGGAAAGACCTTGAAGGCATTCCTTTGATGGCCATTTGTTTCCCATTCCAAAATGGGATACTCTGAAACAACCGTTATTAAACCAAAAACTAAATACTTTGTCTTCTATACCTGGGGGGAAGAGTGGATTACCCAATATACAGTCATGGCCAAAAGTTTTGAGAATGACACAAATATTATATTTTCACATGATCTGCTGCCCTCTGGTTTTTATGTGTGTTTGACAGATGTTTTTATCACAGACAGAAATATAATAATTGCAAACATATGAGTAACAAAAGCTTATATTGACAGTTAGAATGAGTTAATGCAGCAAGTAAATATTTGCAGTGTTGACCCTTCTTTTTCAGGACCTCTGCAATTCTCCCTGGCATGTTCTCAATTAACTTCTGGACCAAATCCTGACTGATAGCAGTCCATTCTTGCACAATCAATGCTTTCATTTTGTCAGAATGTTTAGGTTTTTGTTCGTCCACCCGTCTCTTGATGATTGACCACAAGTTCTCAATGGGATTAAGACCTGGGGAGTTTCCAGGCCATGGACCCAAAATCTCTGTTTTGTTCCCTGAGCCATTTAGTTATCACCTTTGCTTTATGACAAGGTGCTCCATCATGCTGGAAAAGGCATTGTTGATCGCCAAACTGCTCTTGGAGGGTTGGGAGAAGTTGCTCTTGGAGGAGATTCTGGTACCATTCTTTATTCATGGCTGTGTTTTTAGGCAAGACTGTGAGAGAGCCGATTCCCTTGGCTGAGAAGCAACCCCACACATGAATGGTTTCAGGATGCTTAACAGTTGGCATGAGACAAGACTGGTGATAGCGCTCACCTTGTCTTCTCCGAATGAGGCTTTTTCCTGATGTCCCAAGCAATCGAAAAGGGGATTCATCAGAGAAAATAACTTTACCCCAGTCCTCAGCAGTCCACTGCCTGTACCTTTTGCAGAATATCAGTCTGTCCATGATGTTTTTTCTGGAGAGAAGTGGCTTCTTTGCTGCCCTCCTTGAGACCAGGCCTTGCTCCAAGAGTCTCTGCCTCACAGTGCGTGCAGATGCACTCACACCTGCCTGCTGCCATTCCTGAGCAAACTCTGCACTGCTGGTAGCCCGATCCCGCAGCTGAAACACTTTTTAAGAGACGGTCCTGGCGCTTGCTGGTCTTTCTTGGGCGCCCTGAAGCCTTTTTGGCAACAGTGGAACCTCTCTCCTTGAAGTTCTTGATGATGCGATAGATTGTTGACTGAGGTGCAATCTTTCTAGCTGCGATACTCTTCCCTGTTAGGCCATTTTTGTGCATTGCAATGATGACTGCACGTGTTTCTTTAGAGATAACCATGGTTAACAGAAGAGAAACAATGATGCCAAGCACCAGCCTCCTTTTAAAGTGTCCAGTGGTGTCATTCTTACTTAATCATGACAGATTGATCTCCAGCCATGTCCTCATCAACACCCACACCTGTGTTAATGGAGCAATCACTGAAAAGAGGTTAGCTGGTCCTTTTAAGGCAGGGCTGCAATGATGTTGAAATGTGTTTTGGGGGATAAAGTTCATTTTCTAGCCAAATATTGACTTTGCAAGTAATTGCTGTTAAGCTGATCACTCTTTATAACATTCTGGAGTATATGCAAATTGCCATTAGAAAAAGTGAAGCAGTAGACTTTGTAAAAATTAATATTTGTGTCATTCTCAAAACTTTTGCCCATGACTGTAGGATACAGGGAGGAGGCCTGTGGTATGATCGATGACAGTACTATGGGATTATTGCAGCACGCAAGGGTAGCTCCAATAGTAGGGTGTGTCTTTAGAACAATAACTACAGAAAGGTTAAACCAGGGAATAGTGGTTAGAGGGATGTTTGTGAAACTTTGTTCAATCCCGACCTAGGCCTTCTCCATTCCATTCCTGCACCAGTCCAGAACTCTAGAAAGGTGGGCAGCAATATAGTATAATCTGAAGTCAGGCAAGTCAATACCCCCAGAGGTCTTAGGACGATGCAATGTATTCCTTGTTGCACGGGGAGGCTTACCAGACCAGATAAACTTCATCTGAGCCGTGGCAAGATCTTTAAAGAAGGACGAAGGGACAGCAATTGGGAGGGCCTGGATAATATACAGGATTCGACGGAGAATGTTCATTTTAAATATCATACTTCTGCCGAACCATGTAAAGGCACTTCTCGTCCAACTTGAACAACTCTCTTGTACTGATTTTAGCAATTTAGGAAAATTAAGGGAATAAGTCAATTTCGTATCACTTGATAGTAATATCCCTACATACTTTATCGCTGTCTTGGCCCATTTAAAACTGAAAGCTGCTTTTAGGAATGCCATTATAGACTGAGGGTTATTGATGTTCAGGGCTTCCAATGTGGCAAAATTGATTTTAAAATTAGAGAGGTCGTTATATGTACTGAACTCTGCCATTAGAGTAGGCAAAGATTTAGCTGGTTTGTTAATGAAAAAAAGCAGATCTTCCGCATAGGCCGCAATTTTACATGGAGAACCCCGAACACTAGGACCCGCAATATTCTTATTAGACCGGATTTTCCTCATAAATGGTTCTAGTGTAAGAATGAAAATCAGAGGAGATAATGGACATCACCTGACGCGTACCATTGCGTATAACAAACTCCTTGGAGAGCATCTCATTCACTTTTATATTGGCAATTGGCTTTGAGTATAATGCTGATATCCAGCGTAACATGTTGGATTTTAAGCCTAATCTCTGAAGGGTCTCATTCATAAAAACCCAGTTCACTCTATCGAATGCCTTCTCCGCATCGGTAGATAGTAGCATAAGAGGTTGACATTTAATTCTGGCTATATGTATTAGGTTCAATGCCTTGGTTGTGTTGTCTATGGCTTCTCTCCCCCTCATGAAACCCGCCTCATCTGGGTGGATAATCCTTGTCAAAAGTGGAGACAATCTGGATGCAAACCTTTTTGCAAACAGCTTAATATCCACGTTGAGCAGGGATATAGTCCTATAACTTACATAAGGAGGGGAAAAACCCAGCACAATGTGCATCACTGATATGTGGGCTCGCAGGGAGTCTCCTGGGAAGTAGAGCCTTTAGATATTGCATTAAGGCAAGTGATCAGATGAGGAGAGAGAGAGATCCCAAGAACAATTTATAGTAGGCCAGTGAAAATCTGTCTGGGACCGGGGGCTTTCTCGACTTGGTTTCTTTTACAGTGGCCCGCAGTTCCTCTAGAGAACAGAGAAGCGTAGAAGGTTTTAAACGTATCCGCAATGTCAGGTAGCAGGTGTTCGTGTTGTGATTGATGATGGATGGGATATAGGTGTCAGCTCTCTGTGTTCTCAGGGCTCCGGCCAAGGACTTCCCACTTTTGTTGCCATGTTCATAATAATGATGACGGCATCTGGTGAGATCAGCTTTTGTTTTATGTATGAGTAGGAAGCATAACGATTCACATTTTATTATTAATGACTTTCTGATATCGTGAGACGGGTGCTGTTTGTGATCTTTCCAGGTTTTCAATCTCTCCCAAAAGAGATCTCCTGAGTGCATTCTCGCTTTTTACGAGCGCCATGCTTAATGAGAATTCCCCTAATCACACACTTGTGCGCCTCCCACACAATACAGGGGTCCGCTCCTTCCACAGCATTAATCGCAAAGTATGTGTCAAAGGACTCCTGTAGTTTGGTTCTCACAATAGGGTCCTCTAAAAGAGATACATTCAGACGCCAATGGCACTGTTTTACTCTAAAGGCTGGAATAGCGACTTTGACACTTACCATCGCATGATCTGTAAAGAAGATATTATCTATATTTGCTTTTTGAAGCAAGGGTAAAGGGTATGCCACACTAAGCGAGATCGCTAACGAAATCGCTACTGCATCACCGTTTATGACGCAGTAGCGATCTCGTTAGCGACTTAGCTGTGTGTGACATGTAGCAGCGATGTGGCCCCTGCTGAGATGTCGTTGATGATCGCTTATGAACGTTCTGAGCCGTTTTTTGGTCGTTGGTGTCCCGCTGGTGAGCCTGAATCGCTGAGTGTGACACCCTTTATGAACGACTTCACCAGCATCGCAGGTGGGACTAGTTTTTCCCAACGACCGCAGAGGTCGTTATACAGATCGCTGATGAGTTGTGTTTGTAATCACAGATCGCTGATGAGTTGTGTTTGGAATCTAACTAGCGATCACATAGCGATCGCACTAGCGATCTCGCCAGGTCGTGTCGTTGTCGTGATCGCTAAGTGTGGCAGTGCCTTAAGTCCTGGTTTCTCAGCAGAAAATGATCAATTCTTGTGTAAACATCGTGGGCGTTTGAGTAAAAGGAATAATCCCTGTCTGCTAGGTGAAGTAATCGCTAAAGGCCCCGTCTCACATAGCGAGATCGTTAGCGAGATCGCTGCTAAACAGCGATCTCAGCAGCGATCTCGCTATGTCTGACACGTACCAGCGATCAGGCCCCTGCTGTGAATCGCTGGTCGTGTCAGAAATGCCAGGACATTTTTTTGATCGCTGGTCTCCCGCTGGCCAGCACACATCGCTGCGTGTGACAGGCAGGAGACCAGCGATCTCCTGGTAACCAAGGTACACATCGGGTTTCCAGGCGCGGGGCTGTGCCTGGAAACCCGACGTGTACGTTGGATACCAGCGCGCTGCTGCAGGGGAGCTGGTAACCAAGGTACACGTCGGGTTTCCAGGCCCCAAGAATCTGAATACCCTCCTTGAATACTGCTAGTTGTTCTAGATAAGTGCAGAGTGGTTTGTCCTGACCAACATTGGGTATATATAGGGAGGCAAATGTGACCCTAATAGAACCGATCAGATCTTTTACCATTCGTTGACGGCCCTCTCCAATCAGTGTGAGACTCCGTGAATGTCCATGGAACTGACCGTGAGCTGAGGATACAAGAACCTCTGGATTAAGAATCAGGTGAGGGGCTGTGGTAACCCGTGGGAAACCTTTGATTCGAGATCTTGTAGGGTTTGTTTTGACAAAATGGGATTCCTGTAGAAACACTACATCTATCTTTGTTTATATAAAAGATTCAATAAAATAGACCTTTCAGCTGCAGATGGAAGGAAGAGAGCCACAGTATTCATTACTGATGGGTAGGCGGAGCCCCAGATCAGGATGTCACCTCAGATCAAAAGAGTGCTGACTGGCTGGCCCCTCCAGCTCGGGCTCCTCCTACTCAGCTCCAGTCTAAGATTTGAGGTCCAGAGGATGGTCGCTGCTGGAAGCAGCTCCTCAGAAGATTTTATTATTTTTATCGGACAAGAGACTTGGACATGAGTCTGAAAGGTCTCAGGGGTCTCAGCGCTGCTGGACCCCACCTCTCC
The DNA here is from genome assembly GCA_033576555.1 of Oophaga sylvatica. NCBI lineage: Eukaryota > Metazoa > Chordata > Amphibia > Anura > Dendrobatidae > Oophaga > Oophaga sylvatica. The sequence continues at coordinate 464,181,636 of JARQOD010000001.1, forward strand.
CCTGGCGGATCTGTATTTTACATAAATAGTCCCTGCAGAATCCTTGCTGGCCCTGGGGGATGAGGAGAGCTTCCCTGGCGGGACGCAAACCACACGTGCGGTCACTGCGTTCCTCGCCCTGGGGGGAAGCATGGGCATAGCGCCAGAAACCCCTGAGGGTCCCTGTGGCGCTTTGGCTGGTGAGTACTCCACACAAAATTTTATTATTAATGTGTGAGTGCTTTAGCGTCTGATGGCAGCGCTATTACATGTATATCAGTATGCTTCAGCGCTGCGGTGACAGTGCTATTACATGTTTATCAGTGTATCTCACCAGTCTCTCCCTTGGCGGATCTGTAACTACATAATCGTCCCTGCAGAATCTTGCCGGCCCTGGGGGATGAGGAGAGTTTCCCTGGCGGGGGCGCAAACCACACGCTGGGGTCACTGCGCTTCCCGCCCTGGGGGGAAGCATGGGCATAGCGCCAGAAACCCCTGGGGGTCCCTGTGGCGTTTCGGCTGGTGAGTACTCCACATTTTGGTAAAATGTGTGTGAGTGTTTTAGCGACTGCTGCGGCAGCCGCTGTACATATATATGCCGGTGACTAGTTTCTTCTATGTCCGCAGGAGGATGCCTGCAGGACGAGGGAAAGGAGGGGAGTACGCGCTCTTTTTATTTTTTGAATTTCGCGCCTCTTCTGAGCGCGCGCTTTACTGCAGCCTCCATTTTCGGCTCCTCTACATGGAGCACATGGAGGCAGAGCGCGGCGGCCATTGCTGATAAAGCGCTGCAAGCTGAAAGCTCCCCGGATCGTTCTCCTCCCCTCCCGGCAAGAATACGTGACCAGCTTGGTGAGTCGCTTCTAGCCCGCCGGGCAGAAGCTTAACTCCTTCACCTCCACAGCGCGGGCGCCGTCTGGGGCACTACTGAGTGACAGATTGAGCTGTCCTGCGGCTGTTCTCGCATAAGGGGCTCGCACACTCTTTTAATATTAATAAAGAGGCTGTGGGGAGTCTGCGACATTAATGCTGCCACTATACGTTTCCGCTGACGATCCTGATGGCGTCGCATAATATTGCAATCGTTTGTGTGTCATTTTTAGTGTCACTGGTGGCTGCCAATCTGGGCAATCGCATAGGCGATTAGCGATCTCCTTGACAACTTTGGCGGTCATTGCGTTATAAAAAACAGCGCAATTTTTTAGCGATCTTGTGGAACGTTTTTCTGTTTAGTGTGGCATGGCTGTCCTGCAGCTGCGACCTTATAAGAGGCGCCTGAGATTCGCACACCCTTTTTTCATTATCAAGGTTGTGGGGAGTCAGCTACTTTAACCCCTTCTTAGGCGGTTAACTCTTAATGGGAGACAGCTGGGTAGCTCTCGCTTTAGAGCTTTAACCCTTCAGCGTTTGTTTTTTATTTAAGTACTGCTCTGGTTACTGACAGGTTTATCCTGCCATATACTATGCAAGGGCATGTCAGAGACCCTCTCCCAGATCCGCTACGGATCAGCATCGCGTATCTGACACGCAGATCTCGACTCATACACGGTCAGAGGTTCCAATGGTGTCAAAATGGAGGCCTTCACTGGTTTCTATTGATGACCTTTTAGGTTATGGAGTGTCAACTAGATCCTCTCAAGGAAGCGACACAAATCGGTGCTTTCCTTCTCGCTTAGCGAAGAAGTCCGATTCGGTCAAGGAGGATCGGCAGGGACACCCTGCCTCTCTCTCAGGGGCCGTACTAAAATTTCTGTGGAAGCCATGTGGACGTTACAGTTACCGGAGGAGGTAACTAGTCGTCCTGGTAAGTCGGCCCGGATGTTGCAAGGGTCGCATGGGTCGTGACGACCTTACAAACTATCCGTTTTTCTACGGAGTTATTTGTTAATTGGACCCCTTCTCCTGAAGTGAATGTCCCTTTATTCCAGCTTAGCAAATCTTCCTGGTAAAAGGGAAGACGAATCTGCAGGACACGCTGGACAGAAGAACGGAGATGGCAACAATTTCCATCAGTGTAGCCGTGGATCATAGATTCGGTATTAAGGATCTAGGTGTACTTGTTAAGTTCCCCTGAGCCGGTTGGACCGTCTAAGGACGGCGTGGCAAGTTTCCCTCTATCAAGGTAGATGGGCTTTTCTAGTTGAAGGATAATGCGTCACTGCTATCCAGGGCGCAATCCTCGGCAGTTACAGTCAGAAGAGCACTGTGACTTGGATGGAACGCAGTTTTCCAACAGGGTTTGCTATCTTTAGCTTAGAAAGTGGTCAGCTATTTGACTGACCTCACGGAGCTGATGCCAAGGCAAAGGCAAAAGAAGCAGCTTTACCGCAGCGCAGAGCTGTGACTTCTGCGTCTGGCAGGACTTGTGCCGATAGTTATCGGCAGTCCTTTTCGGTTCAAGGGATGATCTGACCAACCCTCTGGGGGTTTGTGTCGTCTCTCTCTTTTTAAAAAAAAAAAAAAAAAGGGGGGAATTCTCAGAAATTCCGCATACCCTGGAAACAGAACTTCTGTTAAGGCAGAAGCTGGCAAAAAAAAAAAAAAATTCGCTAAGGCGGACTGACTTCTGACATTCCGTCAGAGCCGAGCATGAAGTCGCTTCGCTCAGTTATGGCAGCCCTGTCGCAGAACGATCAATCGACATTCGCGACGCTTTTTGGCATGTTCCCATCGGAAGACCTCACCCAGGTTGTGGCTCGACCATTCGGTTTGGCTTTAACGCCCAGAATTTTTACAACGATTCTGACGCCAGAATCTCATGGCAATCCTTCAAAGACGGGGATTTACGATTCGTCCCTATTTGGACGGCCTTTTCGGTTGTGGCTTCAAAGGAGAAGTCGTCTCTGGAATCGTCGCAGGCAATCCTTTTTTTTTGAGGATGCATTTCGACATGGTACGGGCGGGGTTGTCCCTACCTCCAGACAAGCAGGCATGTCTGCTCCAGCATGTACAGACTATGAAGTCTGCGACAGCAGTATCCCTTCGGAAGGTATGCGCCTTCTGGGTCTGACGGTGGCGTCCATGAGGTTTTTTCCGTTTGTCCAATTTCATTCCAGAGCTCTCCATAGGCTCATTCTGAGTCGTTGGGATCAATCGCAAGGTTCGCTGGATTGCAGCGTCATCATCTCTCACAGGGTGCGAGAATCCCTAGGATGGTGTTTATGTCCAGGAGCGTTATCCCTGGGAAAGCTTTTCCTCCCTCCGAAGTGGTCGGTCATAACCACCGATGCCAGCCTGACGGGCTGGGGGGGGTGTTTGGAACAATCTCTGGATTTAGGGAGTATGGTCATCGGAAGAGTCTGTTCTTCCGATCAACATCCTGGAATTGAGGGCGATTTTCCTTTGCCTCCAACATTGGACGGTCCCTTTGAGCGGTCTGCCAGTCCGAGTGCAGACAGACAACGCGACGGCTGTCGCGTATATCAATCACCAAGGTGGGACAAGGAGTTCCAGACTCATGGTAGAGGTGTCCCGAATTCTGATTTGGGCAGAGGCCAGTGTGCCAGCCATTTCGGCGATTCACATTCCAGGGTTCAGAATATTACAGCGGACTTTCTCAGTCGCAGAAGGATGGATCCCGGGGAATGGAGCCTCCACCCGGAAGTTTTTGCACTACTGTGCTCTCGCTGGGGAACCCCCCAAGTGGATTTGATGGCATACAGGTCCAATGCCAAGTTACCGACGTTCATGTCCAGGTACAAGGACCCGAAGGCTGTGGCGGTGGATGCTCTAGTGGCTCAGTGGGATCAGTTCGAGCTGATCTATGTATTCCCGCCGATATCCTTACTTCCTCTAGTACTGCGTCGGATCAGACTAGAGAGAATTCCAGCTATTTTGGTAGCTCCAGACTGGTCAAGAAGGGTGTGGTTCTCGACAATAATGTCGCTGTTGGCGGCACCTCCTTTTCCACTCCCTCTTCAACCGGACTTGTTGACTCAGGGGCCCGTTTGTCATCCGGACTTGATGTCCCTGTGTTTGACGGCGTGGCTCTTGAGACCGAAATCTTGACCCGTAGAGGTTTCTCAGCCGAGGTCATTGCTACCCTTCGTGCTGCAAGAAGTCCGGCTACTACTAGGATTTACCACAAAATTTGGGAAACCTTCTTTTCGTGGTGTTTGGGGTCCTCTCGGAACCCGAGAAAATTTTCCATTCCCAACCTGTTGGCTTTTCTGCAGCATGGGCTAGACAAGGGTTTGGCAGTCAGCACCCTGAAAGGTCAGATTTCTGCTCTGTCCTTATTGTTCCGGAGAACCATTGCTTCAAATAGAGACGTGCTCTCCTTTTTCCGAGGTATATCTCGTAAGTTCCCGCCGCGGAAGGCACCCGTGTCTCCTTGGCGGCTCAACCTTGTTTTGGAGGCTCTTCAGCATAAACCTTTTGAGCCTATGGTTTCTGCTAGCCTTTCTTTACTTTCTTGGAAGGTGGCTTTCCTTGTTGCAGTCACTTCCTTGAGGAGAGTTTCTGAGTTGGCAGCTCTTTCTTGTTCACCTCCTTTTCTGGAGTTTTTTCCGGATCGTGTAGTGCTTCGCACTCGGGGTGATTTTTTGCCTAAAGTGGTGTCACAATTTCATGTCAACCAGGATATTGTGTTGCCTTCATTCTGCCCGGATCCGAAGAATGTGAAAGAGCGTGCTTTACACACATTGGATTTAGTGCGGGCCTTGAAGTTTTATCTATCTATTACTCAAGGTTTTCGTAAGACGGACTCCCTATTTGTGGTTCCAGTCGGTCGTCGGCGTGGTCAACGAGCTTCCAAGGATTCTATAGCTCGTTGGATTCGGTCAGCTATATTGGAAGCTTACCGTCTTCAGGGTGAATCTTGCCCGATTAAGATTCAAGCCCATTCCACGAGGGCTGTGGCTTCATCGTGGGCTTTTCACCAAGGTGCTTCAGCAGTGCAGCTCTGCCGGGCGGCGACTTGGCGCTCTGTCCACACGTTTACGAAGTTTTATAAAGTGGACGTCAGTGCTTCCGCTGATGCAGCCTTCGGACGTAGGGTCCTGCAGGCAGCTGTAGTTTAAAGTTCTGGATGAACTTGTGTTTAGCGCTGGTTGCGCTTTGTTGTTAAGGTTGTTGGGTTTCTGCCTCTTGTTGGTTTTTTCCCACCCTTATTTTTGAACTGCTTTGGGACGTCCCATCAGTAATGAATACTGTGGCTCTCTTCCTTCCATCTGCAGCTGAAACACGGATTTTGGTAAGAACTTACCTGTAAAATCCTTTTCAGCGAAGGAAGGAAGAGAGACACAGCACCCTCCCAAGGCAGAAGTGTGTTGATGTTTTCAGATGCAGCGCGACCCTTATCTGATAGCGATTATCTGGGCTGAGGTCAGCGCGCTAAGGCTCTGTTCCAGCATCGCCAGCTCATCGCAGTAGTCAGGTTCCGTGAGTAGTACCTGGAACTCTGTGGTTTTTGGCTTTCTTTGCATGCATAACCTGTATCCTTGTGTTTTTTCTCTGAAGTTCCTTCAGAAGGGGTTATGTTGCTCCGCTGGTGATCTTGGCTCTTTTCCTAAAAGCTTTGGTACGACTGGAGCTGAGTAGGAGGAGCCCGAGCTGGAGGGGCCAGCCAGTCAGCACTCTTTTGATCTGAGGTGACATCCTGATCTGGGGCTCCGCCTACCCATCAGTAATGAATACTGTGTCTCTCTTCCTTCCTTCGCTGAAAAGGATTTTACAGGTAAGTTCTTACCAAAATCCGTGTTTTCTCAGGGCTGTGTAGGCCTTTTACATTTAAGGAGCCGATTGATGCTCTGGCTGCATTATTATATTGGGTTGGGACAAGTATTCGGTTACAGAAGTGGGTAAGGTATAAACACAAGGGGGGCGGAGCCTGACGGCGATGTGAGCAGTCGCATCCTCCTGAGCTCGCCCGCCGCTGCACACAAATTAACTCACTCTCCGCTGTGCCACCGCCAGCCTCAGCCGACCGAACGGTGGAGAAAGGAGACTAGAGCACCGGGAACGCAGGAGAGACAGGAGGTGAGCCTTAATGACCCGAGGCAAAAGGCAGAAAGACCCAGGGGCAGACTCTGGCAGCTCCCAAGATGGCGCCGACAAGAGGGAAGAGGCGGCCAGGCTTAATGCTGCATGTCAGCGCCATATGAGCGCTGCAGCGAGGTTGGAAAAGTTTGCCCGCATTGAAGGCAATATGAGGCAGCATGAATCAGAGGGAGAGGAGGAGGAAGATGGGGATGGAGGCACAGGAGGAGGAAGGAGGGAAATCCCCAGTGAGCATTACCTTTGAGGGGGAGAAAATGGCGGTGGCAGCAGCACAGGAAGAGGGAGAGATACAAGAAAATCCCACTATTAAAGACGTGTTCACAGTGGTGTCTTTCTGCAAGCAGGCACTAACTACGTTAACTCAGCAAGTCCTGGGAGTGCAATCTGAAGTAGCCAATATAAAAAAGGACATACATAAGGCTAATACCATGACGGGAGAAGTGGAAAGTTATCGACAGTTAAAGTAAAAATGGCAGAATGATGGGAATAGAATTTATTATGTACAATGGGTAGCTTTAAAGTTATAAGCTGGAATGTTAGAGGCTTATCGGAGAAGAACAGAAGGGCGACAATATTTAAGTGTATGCAGGATCAGGGGACGGCAGTGATATGTCTCTTGGAAATTCATTTAGAGAAGGAAGCAACTCATATTACTAATAGAAGATGGATACAAAAGGCATATCACTCTACATTCTCCAATTACTCTAGAGGAGTGTCGATTTTAATTAATAGGTCCACTTCGTTTGAAGAAATAGATGTGTACATTGACCCAGAGGGACAAGGTGTAGCAGTTAAAGGAACGTTTTTGGAAGACCCTTGTGTCTTGTAGCACTTTACATTCCACCTCCTTATTCTAGTACTAATATTAGAGTGATGAGCGAGTATGCTGAAAGGAGTGGAGGAATGCCGTTACTGATGATCGGAGATTTTAATAATGTAGTAGATATTTTTTGGGATAGGAATAAGAGACTACCAAATGTGCAAAGTAGCACCATCACAGTATTTGGTAATTTTATTAAAGAAATTGGTTTGACTGATGTATGGAGGGTTAGAAATGGAGGTAAAAGATGTTATTCATGCCACTCCACATCGCATGGCACGTTGTCACGTATTGACTTGGCGTTAGCAGATGGGCAGGCAGATGCCATGATAAGAGAGGTAAAATATCTTCCTAGAGTAATTTCTGATCATAGTCCAGTTATGGTTAATATTTGATACGGGTCACAGGAAGGATGGAAAATACACCCTGTTTGGATACTATATCTTAATGTTCAAGGAATTGGAAAAGAGTTAGAAGAATTTTTTATTCATAATGATGGAAGTACTGATAAACTTGTGGAATGGGATGCAATGAAGGCCTTTCTTAGAGGGTTATTTAGAGACATCTGTAGGCGCAAAACACAGACTAAAAAAGAGGAGATTGAAAAATTGGAAGCACTAGAGAGAGCTGAGGAAGAGGCTATACAGTCATGGCCAAAAGTTTTGAGAATGACACAAATATTATATTTTCACATGATCTGCTGCCCTCTGGTTTTTATGTGTGTTTGACAGATGTTTTTATCACAGACAGAAATATAATAATTGCAAACATATGAGTAACAAAAGCTTATATTGACAGTTAGAATGAGTTAATGCAGCAAGTCAATATTTGCAGTGTTGACCCTTCTTCTTCAGGACCTCTGCAATTCTCCCTGGCATGCTCTCAATCAACTTCTGGACCAAATCCTGACTGATAGCAGTCCATTCTTGCACAATCAATGCTTTCATTTTGTCAGAATTTTTAGGTTTTTGTTTGTCCACCCGTCTCTTGATGATTGACCACAAGTTCTCAATGGGATCAAGATCTGGGGAGTTTCCAGGCCATGGACCCAAAATCTCTGTTTTGTTCCCTGAGCCATTTAGTTATCACCTTTGCTTTATGGCAAGGTGCTCCATCATGCTGGAAAAGGCATTGTTGATCGCCAAACTGCTCTTGGAGGGTTGGGAGAAGTTGCTCTTGGAGGACATTCTGGTACCATTCTTTATTCATGGCTGTGTTTTTAGGCAAGACTGTGAGAGAGCCGATTCCCTTGGTTGAGAAGCAACCCCACACATGAATGGTTTCAGCATGCTTAACAGTTGGCATGAGACAAGACTGGTGGTAGCGCTCACCTTGTCTTCTCCGAATGAGGCGTTTTCCTGATGTCCCAAACAATTGAAAAGGGGATTCATCAGAGAAAATAACTTTACCCCAGTCCTCAGCAGTCCACTGCCTGTACCTTTTGCAGAATATCAGTCTGTCCATGATGTTTTTTCTGGAGAGAAGTGGCTTCTTTGCTGCCCTCCTTGAGACCAGGCCTTGTTCCTAGAGTCTCCGTCTCACAGTGCGTGCAGATGCACTCACACCTGCCTGCTGCCATTCCTGAGCAAGCTCTGCACTGCTGGTAGCCCGATCCCGCAGCTGAAACACTTTTAAGAGACGGTCCTGGTGCTTGCTGGTCTTTCTTGGGCGCCCTGGAGCCTTTTTGGCAACAATGGAACCTCTCTCCTTGAAGTTCTTGATGATGCGATAGATTGTTGACTGAGGTGCAATCTTTCTAGCTGCGATACTCTTCCCTGTTAGGCCATTTTTGTGCATTGCAATGATGACTGCACGTGTTTCTTTAGAGATAGCCATGGTTAACAGAAGAGAAACAATGATGCCAAGCACCAGCCTCCTTTTAAAGTGTCCAGTGGTGTCATTCTTACGTAATCATGACAGATTGATCTCCAGCCATGTCCTCATCAACACCCACACCTGTGTTAATGGAGCAATCACTGAAAAGAGGTTAGATGGTCCTTTTAAGGCAGGGCTGCAATGATGTTGAAATGTCTTTTGGGGGATAAAGTTCATTTTCTAGCCAAATATTGACTTTGCAAGTAATTGCTGTTAAGCTGATCACTCTTTATAACATTCTGGAGTATATGCAAATTGCCATTAGAAAAAGTGAAGCAGTAGACTTTGTAAAAATTTATATTTGTGTCATTCTCAAAACTTTTGTCCATGACTGTACATAATGATACACCTGAAACACAACGGGGCCTGACTTGGAGGGGATATTGAATATTTTTAGTGACTTCTATAAAACCTTATACTCATCAGGGAAAATGCTGGAAAGGAAGAAGTAGACCAATTTTTGAGGTTGGGGTCGCTCCCTAAGTTAAGTAAAGAAAATAAGGATATGCTGGACTCTCCCATTACTGTAGAAGAAATGGAGATTGCGCTGCATGGCATGGCCAATGAGAAATCCCCTGGGTTAGACGGTTTACTGTCAGAAATTTATAAACAATTTGCAGAATTATTGCTACCGAAATTGCTGACAGTATTTGAAGAAGCTAAAGAGAAAAAGTTACTGCCGGCCTTTATGAGAGAAGCGATGATAGTAGTGATTCCAAAGGAGGAAAAAGACCCCAGAATACCCGAATCATATCGACCAATTTCACTATTAACGGTAGACATTAAAATATTGGCAAAAGTTTTGGCTGATCGGCTGACTGGGGTCATTTCTTATCTGATACATCTAGATCAGGCAGGATACATGCCTAATAGATCTACAGTAGGCAATATAAGGAGGTTATACCTTAACCTTCAAATGCAAGCAGATAATTCGGGTCGCAGAGTGATTGCTTCATTAGATGCCCAAAAGGCGTTCAACAGTGTACAATGGGAATACTTATGGAGAGTTATGCAAAAATTCGGGTTTGGGCCGCGATTTATAGAATGGGTGCAACTATTGTACTCTCAACCCACTGCTAAGGTCAGAGTTAACGGAGCGATTTCCTCATCTTTCTCTTTAAACAGAGAAACCAGACAGGGATGTACGCTGTCGCCACTCCTCTTTGCTGTAGCAATTGAACCATTAGCTGCTGCTATTAGGGAAATCGGGGAATTCAAGGATTTAAGTATGGGGGTATGGAGGAAAAAGTGGCGCTGTATGTAGATGATTTATTATTGTTCCTGGGGGATCCGTCTGAGTCGTTGAGTTGTGCCATGCAGACAATCGAAAGGTTTGGGGCGATATCTGGGTTGAGGATTAACTGGTCCAAATCTGTGTTGTTTAAAGTGGATAGGAAGGTGGAATGGACGGATAAAGATATTGAAGTCAACAAACTACAGTGTAAAGAGACCTTTAAATATCTGGGATACAGATCTCTATTAATTTGACACCATTACTTCAGAAGCTTAAAATCAAAACAGAGATATGGAATAAACTACATTTAACGGTGGTGGGAAGGATAAATCTTTTTAAAATGATCCTGATGCCTAAACTATTGTATATTTTACATAATGTGCCTATCTGGATCTCGAAAAAAAGATTTAGGTCTTTAAATGTGATGGTTAGAACGTTGGTATGGGGGAAGAAACCGGCGAGAATAAAGTTGGAAACTCTTCAGAGACCCAAAGATGAAAGAGAATGGCATTGCCAAATCCAGAAATGTATTTTTTAGCCGCTCAGAGTCAGCACTTTAGAGGATGGTCAAAAGTTGGAACTGGTGATTCAGTTAAGACTGTTAGAATATTGTACGGGGGATAGGCCGATACTAGAGGGATTGGAAGGTGGTAACATTAAAAGACTAGGGGGAAAATGCCCACGCTAGAACTTATAGACAAAATCTGGAGTACAATAAAAAAGGTGAGAGGAGTAACGGGACTAACTAACTGTTCTTTACTCATCAATTTATGTTTGAGATACAATTGTTTTTGTTTGGTCCTCATAGATATGGGTAATAGTCATATGATATCTATCTACATCTTCTGTCATAATAAAGATAAAGAAGTTGGTAGGTTGTTGGGGAGGGGTTGGAGGGATAAAATAAGTCTATATAATGTTTGAAATATTCAGCTGTTTTGAACAATGTTTGTATTTATGAAAAAACGGTTTAATAAAAATCTATCTGATTTAAAAAAAAAAAAAAAGTATAAACACAAGGAAGATATACACTATCAGAAGATGAATGAGTAGGAGTGAGGAAAAGGAGATAGAGAAAGAGGAAAGAAGAAAAGCGTAAGAAAATAAAAGGATATTAGAATAGACACCCCACCAACTATGGGGTAGATTTTACAACTGGAAAGGGAACAAAGCTATCGCTAATTACCCAGGCAAAAATCCTGGGCAGCCTCCAATCTCTTGGAAGCGATGGGAGGGGGCAAACCGCGGTTAGACAACCGCCAGGGGAAAAGGGTGTCGAACGACTCCAGACTTCTCTTAGTTAAAACATTGAACCAGAACCACATCCCACCCACCCGCCACTCAGGGGAGTCCCCGCGGGGTGAGGGGAGGTATGATCATTTAACTCTTTAACAGTGTTATAATGTCTACTCGTTGAAAACTAAAATAAAACAGCATCAATAATACAAGTAGGGTAAATGCCCAAAAACATACAAATTAACCACACATTTTATATATATAAATATATATAATATAGCAAAAAATATTGAAAAGCCGCACCAAAATGATGATGAGGGTGCAAAAAATCCTTCCAGGTACAGTATATACCAAACCTCATAATATGATCCAAAAAATGAAGGCAGCACTCCAAGATATAAGATATGGGTGGTTTATTAGCACATGTGCGACGTTTCGGTCCTAGATGTGGACCTTTTTCAAGCAGTATATAGATAGATAGATAGAGATATATATATATATATATATATATATATATATATATATATATATATACAGTACAGACCAAAAGTTTGGACACACCTTCTCATTCAAAGATTTTTCTGTATTTTCATGACTGCAAATTGTAGAATCACACTGAAGGCATCAACACTATGAATTAACAAATGAGGAATTATACATTACACTTTACAAAAAAGTGTGAAACAACTAAAAATATGTCTTATATTCTAGGTTCTTCAAAGTAGCCACCTTTTGCTTTGATTACTGCTTTGCACGCAGAAAGGGTGAACGGATGGACTCTACATGCCTAGTTCCCACCATGAAGCATGGAGGAGGTGGTGTGATGGTGTTGGGGTGCTTTGCTGGTGACACTGTTGGGGATCCATTTAACCATGGACCATTTAACTTCTCCTCTAGCTAGGTTTTAGAGAAGTTATTTTGAATGTCTTATGAGGCTATAATTTTCTCCCCCTCAGTATGACAGAGGAGTTTTACTTTTCTGGCACTTCCTCACTTCTTCCAGTAAAATATCAGGGCACAGGGTGGGTTCTAAGCTGGAGACATTAACAAGTTCCCTGCTGCAGATCTCCAAGATAATGTTCTCCAAAGCCTTTGCAAAGTAACTTTCTTCTTAAAAAGAGTCACCAATGGGCGTTAGGTATCGCTGATCGTCGCTGAATGTCCTGGACATTTTTTTTTGTCGTTTGTCTCCCACTGGCCAGCACGCATCGCTGCGTATGGCAGGCAGGAGACCAGCGATCAGCTGGTAACCAAGGTACACATCGGGTTTCCAGGCGCCGGGCGGTGCCTAGAAACCCGATGTGTACATTGGATACCAGCGCGCTGCTGCAGGGGAGCTGGTAACCAAGGTACACATCGGGTTTCCAGGCACCGCGCAGCGCCTGGAAACCCGATGTGTACCTTGGTTACCAGCTCCCTGCATCATCGGGCTGGTATCCAACGTACACTGCGGGTAACTAAGCGACGTTACCCGCAGTGTCGCTGTCCTGAAAGCTGCCTGTTTGGCAGCTCAGGCAGCGATCATGTAGCGACACACCAGCGATCCTGACAAGTGCATATTGTTGTCGGGATCGCTGGTGTATCGCTAAGTGTGACGGGGCCCAAAGACTTCCGCCCCACATACTCATGGAAATCAAATCAGCAGGCTCAGACAGCGTCCTGGCAGAGCTCCAGTCTACATAGCGGTGGATACCGCAAGCTTAGTCACTGGATATTTCACTGAGCATTCTTATAAGCTACGTTTGTCTTTAAGCAGCACACTTTCCTTGGGGCACGCACCTCTCCCCTTTTTAGGAGACAATCTTCTATATAAAAATAAGTAGTCACTGATGAAGGTCTTTTCTGACCGAAACATTTGGAGATACTACTAATAAACCTTTTAAGTTGAGTGCTTAAGCCTTTTTTCATTATCGGGGCCCAAAGACACAACCTCCCCTGAGATTGCAGTGTTTACAATGCAGCTCCACTGCGACCCTGCTACTGCTGGGGAATTCCCCTCCTCACCTCTACCTCTGGTCTGCTAAGAGTCTGAAGTCACAGCCTCATGGATCCAGGCCCCAGCGTCCGTCCTCTGGTCTCCTCTGCACGAGTGAAGATATGACTGTAACGTAGCGCACTATTAAGTGAGATAGAAGTGCAGGGCCGAATATAATTAATCCTGGACCCAGGAGCTCAGCACACACACATTCTCCTCACTTGCTGTCCAAGCCACGCCCCTGAACATACTTTCCATCCACATTCATGTTCACAAATACTATTTCCTGGATCTTTGTCAACATATTTATCATCACTATTTGTTTGGAACACATGGATCTTCCTATCTACATTCTTAAACCTTTCTGACCCATCTATCCCTTTATTTTCTCCCTTGTTCTTCCTTAGTTTCAATGCTCTGCCATCCCTACTAGAATACTTTCCTCTAGCACAGCAGTCCCCTTTTCCATTCAGATGGAATTTAGCTCCAGAATAAAGATTATACCCAATAAAAAGTCAGTCCATTGTTCTAGGAACCCAAACCTGCTGCTCTGTACCGAGATTTAAAGTGGTTGTCCCACAAATAGTTAATTTTAAACAACAGTGTGGAGACACGGGGAGTCGGCGGGCACCCAGGTCCGCTAGCCGGAGCCACATGGACCAGGCACTGCACACTCCCTTTAACGTGGGCATAATGCTACTCAGACAACACGGGGTGAGGGTTAAACAGTGTGGCAATGCTTTAGTGAACCACAAAACAGGCAGATAACACAGAACAGTCCCAGCACAAAACCCAAAGATGGTGCACATTAGAGTGCAATCCTTCCGCTGACTCACCGGGATAATAGCAGCTGTTACTTCATAGCTCCCAGGGTCGGCTATCCAACCTGTGGCACACACAGAGATGAGGTAACGACAAGCGTAGGAAGATGACAGTCCATACAGATGCAAGGGCCAGTTGACCCGAGGCTCACACCCTGGCTTCCCCGAACAACTCCATGGAGCCAGGCAACCAGTGGGTCCAAATCCTGGCTTTCTCCAAACATATCCATGGTTCAGCGATGGCCAATGGAACAAATCTGTATTCTTCCAACCGGGGCTGAAAACCCCTAGGTTGTTTCCTGTAGAATGATAGATCAGTGTCTCTCATTATGGGGCCATGATGTATTGGCAGCAGTCCTGTAGGGTCCCCTGGATGTTTTGATGTCTTGGCAGAATCTCTGACTCTCCCGGTCTCTGTCAAACTACAGAGGCATATCACCTGTTTATATTTAACAAGTGTCCTTCAGTCCAGCATCACAGATAAGGGGTAGAATGGTGACAACCAAGTCACCTTGTTTGATTATGTGATTTTTTTGCATAGATTTTCCTCCTCTGTTTTTAAAAATCAACAAAGTATCTGGGCTACCCCAAAGCATAATTAGCTTATCACTAGTCATCAAGGATAAGAGCACACTATGTTATATCACATATCAGCTTACAAGTCAATATTACAGGCTTACACAAAAAAAAATGATTTCTTGACCAGCCAGAAAAAAATGCTTAATTTCAAACGCCAGCATACAGATAACAGCCTATTATTTTTGGTTTTCTAAAAATATATAT
>JARQOD010000001.1:464196458-464365478 GCA_033576555.1 Oophaga sylvatica
ATGCTTCAGGGAGGATGTATAGATCCAGTAAGGTGATGGAAATGCCTGGTCCCTAAAATAATAAGGTTCAGTGCCTCGTAATGAGTGGGCCTGTGGCCATTTAACCATGGACCATTTAACTTCTCCTCTAGCTAGGTTTTAGAGAAGTTATTTTGAATGTCTTATGAGGCTATAATTTTCTCCCCCTCAGTATGACAGAGGAGTTTTACTTTTCTGGCACTTCCTCACTTCTTCCAGTAAAATATCAGGGCACAGGGTGGGTTCTAAGCTGGAGACATTAACAAGTTCCCTGCTGCAGATCTCCAAGATAATGTTCTCCAAAGCCTTTGCAAAGTAACTTTCTTCTTAAAAAGAGTCACCAATGGGCGTTAGGTATCGCTGATCGTCGCTGAATGTCCTGGACATTTTTTTTTGTCGTTTGTCTCCCACTGGCCAGCACGCATCGCTGCGTATGGCAGGCAGGAGACCAGCGATCAGCTGGTAACCAAGGTACACATCGGGTTTCAAGGCGCCGGGTGGTGCCTAGAAACCCGATGTGTACATTGGATACCAGCGCGCTGCTGCAGGGGAGCTGGTAACCAAGGTACACATCGGGTTTCCAGGCACCGCGCAGCGCCTGGAAACCCGATGTGTACCTTGGTTACCAGCTCCCTGCATCATCGGGCTGGTATCCAACGTACACTGCGGGTAACTAAGCGACGTTACCCGCAGTGTCGCTGTCCTGAAAGCTGCCTGAGCTGCCTGTTTGGCAGCTCAGGCATGCAGATCATGTAGCGCACACACCAGCGATCCTGACAAGTGCATATCGTTGTCGGGATCGCTGGTGTATCGCTAAGTGTCACGGGGCCCAAAGACACAACCCTCCCTGAGATTGCAGTGTTTACAATTCAGCTCCACTGCGACCCTGCTACTGCTGGGGAATTCCCCTCCTCACCTCTACCTCTGGTCTGCTAAGAGTCTGAAGTCACAGCCTCATGGATCCAGGCCCCAGCGTCCGTCCTCTGGTCTCCTCTGCACGAGTGAAGATATGACTGTAACGTAGCGCACTATTAAGTGAGATAGAAGTGCAGGGCCGAATATAATTAATCCTGGACCCAGGAGCTCAGCACACACACATTCTCCTCACTTGCTGTCCAAGCCACGCCCCTGAACATACTTTCCATCCACATTCATGTTCACAAATACTATTTCCTGGATCTTTGTCAACATATTTATCATCACTATTTGTTTGGAACACATGGATCTTCCTATCTACATTCTTAAACCTTAAACCTTCTGACCCATCTATCCCTTTATTTTCTCCCTTGTTCTTCCTTAGTTTCAATGCTCTGCCATCCCTACTAGAATACTTTCCTCTAGCACAGCAGTCCCCTTTTCCATTCAGATGGAATTTAGCTCCAGAATAAAGATTATACCCCAATAAAAAGTCAGTCCATTGTTCTAGGAACCCAAACCCTGCTGCTCTGTACCGAGATTTAAAGTGGTTGTCCCACAAATAGTTAATTTTAAACAACAGTGTGGAGACACGGGGAGTCGGCGGGCACCCAGGTCCGCTAGCCGGAGCCACATGGACCAGGCACGCACACCGCTCTCCCTTTAACGTGGGCATAATGCTACTCAGACAACACGGGGTGAGGGTTAAACAGTGTGGCAATGCTTTAGTGAACCACAAAACAGGCAGATAACACAGAACAGTCCCAGCACAAAACCCAAAGATGGTGCACATTAGAGTGCAATCCTTCCGCTGACTCACCGGGATAATAGCAGCTGTTACTTCATAGCTCCCAGGGTCGGCTATCCAACCTGTGGCACACACAGAGATGAGGTAACGACAAGCGTAGGAAGATGACAGTCCATACAGATGCAAGGGCCAGTTGACCCGAGGCTCACACCCTGGCTTCTCCGAACAACTCCATGGAGCCAGGCAACCAGTGGGTCCAAATCCTGGCTTTCTCCAAACATATCCATGGTTCAGCGATGGCCAATGGAACAAATCTGTATTCTTCCAACCGGGGCTGAAAACCCCTAGGTTGTTTCCTGTAGAATGATAGATCCGTGTCTCTCATTATGGGGCTATGATGTATTGGCAGCAGTCCTGTAGGGTCCCCTGGATGTTTTGATGTCTTGGCAGAATCTCTGACTCTCCCGGTCTCTGTCAAACTACAGAGGCATATCACCTGTTTATATTTAACAAGTGTCCTTCAGTCCAGCATCACAGATAAGGGGTAGAATGGTGACAACCAAGTCACCTTGTTTGATTATGTGATTTTTTTGCATAGATTTTCCTCCTCTGTTTTTAAAAATCAACAAAGTATCTGGGCTACCCAATGCATAATTAGCTTATCACTAGTCATCAAGGATAAGAGCACACTATGTTATATCACATATCAGCTTACAAGTCAATATTACAGGCTTACACAAAAAAAAAATGATTTCTTGACCAGCCAGAAAAAAATGCTTAATTTCAAACGCCAGCATACAGATAACAGCCTATTATTTTTGGTTTTCTAAAAATATATATATATGTGGTTAATTAAGATACAATGCTGTGTCTCCACAAACAGATCTTGGAACAATAATAAGTTCTACAATTTAGGGGTCTAACACACGCTTCCGGCAAGCGCCCTGGAAATACTGCCCATTGGTGACTCCCGTCACGTGATTGAAGGTCACTGATGAGTTGGCATGACAACCAGAGATCTCCAGTAGAACTCTATGGTTGTCATATCCGGATTGCTATGAGTTCCGCCCGGTGGTCGGCACTCATAGCATGTCAGCAATTCTGCTACATACTGGCGATCTGATCAAAGCCTCTATACAGCAGAGCGGATTGGGTTATGGCAGCTTCTAGTCTCCCATGGAGACTATTGAAGCATGCCAAAAGTATAAAAAAAAATTAAAAATATAAGTTCAAATCACCCCCTTTCGCCCCATTCAAAATAAAACCATGAAAAAAAAATCAAACATACACCTATTTGGTATCACAGAGTTTAGACTCGCCCAATCTATCAATATAAAAAAAAGAATTAACCCGATCGGTAAACAGCGTAACGAGATAAAAGTCCAAACTCCAGAATTGCGTTTTTTTTGTTGTTTTTTTTTGTCTCCACAGCCTTACATTAAAATGCAACAACGGGCGATCAAAAGATCATATCTGCGCCAAAATTGTATTAAAAACGTCAGCTCGGCGTGCAAAAAATAAGCCCTCACCCAACCAGAGATCACGAAAAATAGAGGCGCTAAGGATGTCTGAAAATGGTGCAATTTTTTTTAACAAACTTTGGATTTTTTTTTCACCGCTTAGATAAAAAAGAACCTAGCATGTTTGGTGTCTATGAACTTGTAATGACTTGGAGAATCATAATAGCAGGTCAGTTTTAGCATTTAGTGAACATAGTAAAAAAGCAAAACAAAAAACAATTGTGGAATTGCACTTTTTTTGCAGTTTCACCGCATTTGGATTTTTTTTCCCGTTTTCCGGTACACGATATGTTAAAACCAATGGTGTTGTTTAAAAACCGCAAAAAAACAAGCCCTCACATGGCCATATTGCGTAAAAATAGAGAAGTTATGGCTCTGGGACGAAGGGGAGCAAAAAACGAAACTCAAAAACAAAAATACCTCCTGTTATGATGGGGTTAAAGCTTTTCCTAATAAAGCTTGTAATTTTCAGGCTTTAATGTCCGAATAAAAGTAAAAACTATATTAAGTGAGAATCTATTAAAAGATTTATAATATAATATGCCCTTGAGATATTTTTTGTCATGCTGTTTTTTAATTCTCTCTTCCTTTTGCAGATATTTTGAGCAACGAGACCTAGCTGATTCCAATGACCCATCTTGATGTTATACAACTACCTTTCTTCCTCCTTTTTTTTTCTGACATAGCAATACCTGGTCCTAAGCAAGCATCCCTACATTCAGTACAGCACCGACCATTTTCTTTTGCAAGTGCTGGGAGAAAAGTAGCCCACACAGCCTCAAGAGCAAAGAAAAATCCTACAGTCAACACTTGCACAATAAACTCTTCTGATCAATGGAAACTTGGTTTTCTGACTTAAGACTCAAAAAATCATTCTCAATGCTGCTCTACAATTTTGCTTTACCTTTTACATTTATTGGCCAAAATTAGAGTGTGTTTAAGTGCCTAAAAGGTTTTGGAAATCATATGTTCATATCTTTCACTTCCCTGCATTGAACCCATTTTCTGCCAGCAGGACCTGCATGGATCCTTGTTGGGAATTGTGGTTGAAGCAATCTGTAGCATGGAAAACTGTGAAATGTCTCATTTTATAGACCCTTATTTGTATTGCTCCATTTCTTTTTTTTTTTTTTTTTCTCTGTTTCTTGTACTTTTTACCTCTGCAAATAATGGTCAGAAAATCTAATCACATTTTGCGTACATAAACTACTGTTACTATATGGCATACTGTTATACAGTCTTCCCCCTTAATATTGTGCTTCCGTCACAAATGCATTTATTTTAAGTATTTTTATTTTCATAGCATTTGCCTTAATTTTGATTAAAAAACATAATTCAAAATACTTTGGTTGCAGAGGTAATTGCAAAATTCACATTTTATCACCTGTGTATGTTCAGTTGTCAGTTTCTGTAAATAAAAATGTTCTTTTTAATATTTGGTTAATTTTTTTTTTTTTCTATTAAAGACCACATCTGAGGAGAGAATTACCGTACTTGCCATCTGTACCATTGCTGTAAGGCTATGTTCACTTGTTGCATTTTTTCAGCGCTTTTTTTATGCTTATGCTTTTTTTTGCAAATGAAGCATGTTACTTCTTTCAGCGCTTTTGCAGCATTTTTCATCTATTAGTAGAGCAAAAACGCTGCAAAAACCAAAGGCATCGGTTTTGCTGGTCTTTGGTACCAAAACCTGATGAAATTGAATCGATTTTTTTTTTATGCATTAAACTTTATCAGCATGCACAAAACACTAATGTATCCTGACGAAAGGTAGAGGAGAGAACAAGAGGATCTGCAATCTTGGACCTAATTGTTACCAACAGGGAGGAAATGATTGAAGAAGTAATGGTGACTGGAAATTTTGGAGGCAGTGATCATGCTAGTCACAAATTTTCGATTACAAGAGGGGGAAGACCAGCGAGGACTCAGACTTTAAGGTTGGACTTCAGAAAAGCAGATTTTAAT
Source organism: Oophaga sylvatica (assembly GCA_033576555.1). Classification (NCBI taxonomy): domain Eukaryota; kingdom Metazoa; phylum Chordata; class Amphibia; order Anura; family Dendrobatidae; genus Oophaga; species Oophaga sylvatica. The sequence goes on from JARQOD010000001.1 coordinate 464,201,625, forward strand.
GGACTTAGAAAAAGTGTAGGAAAGGTCCAATGGCTGGATGTTCTAAAGGACAGAAATGTCCAAGAAGGATGGGAGATTTTGCTAAATGAAATTCTCCCTGCACAATCAGTAACAATCTTGAAAAGATGAAAGAATTGGAAGCATTCAGAGAGACCAGGACAGATGAACACAGAACTTATACATTTCTTTATTCCTTTTTAACAAGTGTTTATTACATGGAAAGAGGAGGAAATACCTAAAGAGGAATATAATGCTGTTTGTAGGGCTAGCACTAGAAGAGCTAAAGACAGTAAAGAAGTGAGGCTTGCAAGGGAGACCAAAAAAGGATTTGGGGGATATGTCTAAAGCAAAAGAAAAGTCAAAGATGCTATAGGATTTTTACAGGATGAAAAGGGTGAAGTGGTCAAAAATGATGTTGAAAAAGCAAATGTAACATCAAGTGATCTTTACGGTGCTATTGAAGGAATAAAAGAATGGTGAGGGTACACTTAGCTAATTTAAATAAATTTAAATCTGGTTCAGATTAATTACATCCTAGGGTACTGAAAGAGTTAGCAGAGGAAATTGCAGAACCACTAACCAGAATCTTTGAAAAATCCTGGAGAACAGGAGGAGTCCCAGAAGATTGGAAAAGGGCAAATGTTGTCCCTATCTTCAAAAAAGGGAACAAAACAAGATGGAGCCAGGAAATTACAGGCCAGTGAGCCTATACCCAGAAAGATCTTTGAGCACATTATTAAACCGCATTTATGTAAGTACTTGGATAAAAATACAATGATTAACCAGAGCCAGCATGGGTTTGTAGCCAATGAGTCATGCCAAACTAATGTAATTTCCTTCTGTTAAGGAATTACTGACTGGGTGGGTAAGGGAAATGCGGTAGCTATAGTATAGCTCAACTTCAGCAAAGCATTTCATAAAGTATCTAATACTATCCTTATTGAAAGAATGAGCAAGTATGGGATTGACAAGGTTACGGTTAGGTGGATTCATAACTGGCTCAGTGATCATACTCAGAGTAGTAATAAATGGTTGCATATCTAATTGGAAGAGTGTTTCAAGTGGAGTAACGCAAGGCTCTGTCCTGGCCCCATGTTTGTTTAACATTTTTATAAATGATCTAGGTAAGGCAATTGAAGGTAAACTAATCAAATTTGTAGACGATACCAAGCTAGGAGGGATAGCTAACACTAAAGAACTAGAGAAGACAATTCAGAAGGATCTAGATAAGCATGAACAATGGACAGCGACTAATAGAATGGTGTTTAACTGGGAAAAATGGAAGACTACATCTGGGCAAGAAAAATTTTAGTTTTTCTTGTTTTCTTGCCCACTTTACAGATGTGGGCATGTGGACAAGAATTTGTCTGATTAGTAGTTAGGTATGTGATGATCGCTGCCTGGAATTTAAAGAATCACTCCTCCCATTAAAGTTTTTATCCTCCTAATGTATTGTGATCATCATGTTATATGGCACTGTGGACTTATTTACCTTTACTCACAATTTTTCATTTTGCCTTTCTACCCAGCTAATTCCTTTGTTTTCCATTAGGTGTGTGACATCACATGATTGAAAACTGACGAGGTGAATCCGTCTAAGCTCTGTGTAGAAACAGGAGGTAAATTTTCCCTGCACAAGTCAAGAGTCACTGCAAAAGTTTAAGGCAGGTGAGGAGCCGAGCAGCTGTGTCAGGAGTTGAAGGGAGGGTGATGATGAATACAGACACAAGAGACTTCCTGTTTCTACATACAGCATGTAAAAAGGCAAAATGAGCAATTGTAAGTACACAGTGCTATATAAGGGTATGTTTCCACGGTCAGGAAACAGTCCGGATTAGCTGCGTGTTTGACGCTGTGCGTTGGCGCAGCGTCAAACACGCAGCGTCCAGATCTTACAGCATAGTGGAGGGGATTTCAAGAAATCCCGTCTCCACTATGCTTCAAAACACGCAGGCGGAAGACCTGTGTTTCCGGACATGCGGCACGTCTTTTTAGACCGCAGCATGTCCTATTCCCTTGCGGCAACGCTGCGTCGCCACAAGGGAAATAACACAGGGCTATGTAGCCCTGCGGTCATTCCGCATGTGTTCCATAAACACATCCGAAATGAGCGCGCGTTCAGAAGGGGGCGGGGCTTTGGGCGGAGCTGACTTTCCGCTCCGTCCAAAGCGCTGTGTTTCCGAGCGTGGAAACACAGGCTAATATGATGACTGCAATATATGAAAGAACCTGTCACCAGTTTTTTCATATGTGTACTAAAACTGTCACCTTAATCAGCGCCTGTTCTACATTCCATAACGTGGTACATAGCCATTTGACTTCCCCTGTATACCCACCAAAAACCTTTATAAATTTTCCGGCACTCTATCTAAATTCTGTCTGTCTGGTCCTATAGGCATCCATTCTGCGTCTCTATTCTTCCTCCTGGCTGCTGATCACCATCTTCCTGCTCTGATGCAGATAACGCTTCCTGCATCATCCAGATAACAGGGTGAAAACTCGCACCTGCACAGAGATTTGGCGGGCAGAGCCTAATACATAAGTGCGCATGTGCTGGCACACATCTTTCCGGCTCATGTGCTGGAACTATTTTGCCGCCATTGTTTTCCTTGCCGGAAGTCACAGAAGAGGATCGGAGAACATAACTGGAAGACAAGACGAGAAGAGAATTGAAGGAAAGCTCAAAGTAAAAAGTCTCTAAATAAAAACCTTTAGTACATATACGTGCTAACCAGTAAATTGATGCATTTTCGTCATGTCCCTTTCATCATCCCAACTATTCTGTATCTTTCTAAAACTATCTTTCAATCACTCTTTCATGTATTTATCTCTCTATATGTTATCTATCCATCACTCTATCATCATTCTTTCCAAAAGAGAAAAAGGCAGCACTCCATAGTCCAGTATTCAGTAGTTTATTGACCCATTATGCCAGGGCAACGTTTTGTTTCTAGTGCGGAACAAAGTGTAATCGAGCTTTGTCTGAACTTGTCCATGACGATGATATCATTAAACCTGACAATGGGGGTGCTGTGTCGTCACGGACAAGGATGCCTATATTATGGAGATTAAAAGACAAATGATGTGGATGTACAGGTGCTTCTCACACAATTAGAAAATCATCAAAAAGTCAATTTATTTCAGCTCTTCAATGCAAAAAATAAAACTCCTATAGAGCCATTACAGACAGAGTGATCTATTTCAAGTGTTTATTTCTGTTAATGATGATTATGGCTTACAGCCAATGAAAACCCAAAAGTCATTATCTCAGTAAATTAGAATACTTTGAGACACCAGCTTGAAAAATTATTTTAAAATCTGAAATGTTGTCCTACTGAAATGTATGCTCAGTAAATGCACTCAATACTTGGTCAGAGCTCCTTTTGCATCAATTACTACCTAAATATGGCATGGAGGGATCAGTCTGTGGCACTGCTGAGGTGTTATGGAACCCAGGTTGCTTTGATATCAGCCTTCAACTTGTCTGCATTGTCTGGTGTCTTTCATCTTCCTCTTGACAATACCCCATAGATTCTCTATGGCATTAAGGTCAGGCAAGTTTGCTGGCCAATCAAGCACAGTGATACTGTTGTTTTTAAACCAGGTATTGGTACTTTTGGCAGTGTGGACAGGTGCCAAGTCCTGCTGGAGAATGAAATGCAAAATTTACTTTCATCTGAAAACACCTTGGACAACTGAACAACAGACCAGTTTTATATTTCCTTGGCCCAGGTAAGACGCTTCTGGCGTTGTCTATTGGTCATGAGTGGCTTGACACAAGGAATGCGACATTTATAGCCCATGTCCTGTATATGTCTATGTGTGGTGGGTCTTAAAGCAATGAGTCCAGCAGCAGTCCACTCCTTGTGAATCTTCCCCAAATTTTTGAATGGCCTTTTCTTAACTATTCATTCAAGGCTGCAGTTATCCCGGTTGCTTGTGCACCTTTTTCTACCAACTTTTTCCTTCCACTCAACTATCCATTAATATGTTTGGATACAACACTCTGTGAACAGTCAGCTTCTTTAGCAATGACCTTTTGTGGCTTACCCTCCTTGAGTGTGTCAATGACTGCCTTCTGGACATCTGTCAAGTCAGCAGGCTTCCCATGATTGTGGAGCCTACTGAAACAGGCTAAGGGACCTTTTTAAAAACTTAGGAAGCCTTTGCAGGTTTTTTTTGTTAATTTTTCTAATTTAATGAGATGACTTTTGGATTTTCATTGGATGTAAGCCATAATCATCAACACTAACAGAAATAAACACTAGAAATAGATCACTCTGTAATGACTCTATATAATATACGAGTTTCACTTTTTGTGTTTAAGAACTGAAAAAAATTAACATTTTGATGATATTCTAATTTTGGGAGAAGCACCTGTATATCAGAAATTGAATGATGACCCTACATTTGATATCTCAAGAGACGTTAAAAGAATGTTAGATCTGGCTTTGAATGATGGTGTTCTAGATGAAGATCTCTATAGTTTTTTCTTTGTTGAATATCCAATTACACCACACCTAAATGTGCTTCCAAAAATAAATAAATAATTTGTAAAACCTATTGTGTCTGAAGTTGCTTTAATTTTTAGTGAAATTAGTAAATTTTTGGATAAAGTGTTGAATCCATTAGCTAAAAACACACCATCATTCATCCAAGATGCCTCATATTTTTTGTTAAAACTAAGTTATGCCAATTTAACGAATGAGGTTATACTGGCATGTTTGATGTTACATCCCTTTATACCTTTATTGATCATGATAGGGGAGTTACAACAGTCAAACTTAAACTTGTTTCTTTGAATTTGTCACAGAACGAGAACAATTCATTATCTCTTTATTGGATTTTGTTTATTGAAGTACCAACTGCCACACCTCACCCTACATGAATAGCAGATAAGAGTGATATTATTGTAGTATATAGAAGGGAATTGAACCGGCCCTAAAATATTTTTTTCTTGTATGTGACAGCTGCAAAGTCTGGAGGAACGCAAGTAACACTGGCAGCTTTGATGAATTTCTGAATACAGATCATAGTAAAAAACATGAACTGGTCAATGAGTCCATGTTAAAAAGCAGCAGCAAGGCTTAGAATTTATAAGGCAATAGTCCCTAAATAGATGCCTGTCATACGCTATGCGTACTGCCACACCTCACCCTACACAAATTGTAGATAAGAGTGGAATTATAACAGAAGAGAATTTATTTAAATTAGCCTTGAAAAAAAGCGATTAGGTAATGTAGTAGCATCAAGGACTGGTATTTCATCAACCCTGCTGGGGAATATAGTGTAGTGTTTCACTCCTACTCAGCCTGATTTGGAAGAGAACAGGATCTTCTGTACTTACTGTTTAAACTCTCCTATCCCAGCTTTGAAATCCTGTATGCAGTGTGAGAACTCCCTATGTGTCAACCTGCTGACAGCCCACAACAAGGCACTGGATCATATACTAATAGAATTCCTCGGCTCTTTTGGTTTAAATTTTTTTCCCTCAACTAGAAGATGGATCCACAGAAACACATTGTTTCCTATTACTAAGAAGTTGGTCTCCTACACTGGTAAAGCGTATGCAACCAGTGCAAGAGATGTCAAAAATTAGAAGGAGGCACTCCAATACCCCTTAGAAGAGATGTAATAGAGGGCCTCAGAAACATTTTTTTTCCATTATTAAGGAGTAGACTGGTAATGCCCATCACTAAGTCAGTGATGGCGAACCTTTCTGAGACCGAGCGCCCAAACTGCAACCTAAAACCCAATTATGACGAAGTGCCAACACGTGCCAAATGCCCCATCATGATCCCCTTCTTGTAGTAATATGCCCCATCATGATCCCCTTCATGTAGAAATGCCCCATCATGATCCCCTTCATGCAGAAATATGCCCCATCATGATCCCGTTCATGTAGAAATGCCCCATCATGATCCCCTTCATGCAGAGATATGCCCAATCATGATCCCCTTCATGTAGAAATATGCCCCATCATGATCTCCTTCATGTAGAAATATGCCCCGTCATGATCCCCTTCACGTAGAAATATGCCCCATCATGATCCCCTTAATGTAGAAATATGCCCCATCATGATCCCCTTCCTGCAGAAATATGCCCAATCATGATCCCCTTCATGTAGAAATATGGCCCATCATGATCCCCTTCATGCAGAAATGCCCCATCATGATCTCCTTCATGTAGAAATATGCCCCATCATGATCCCCTTCATGCAGAAATGTGACTCATCATTATCCCATTCATGTAGAAAAATGCCCCATCATGATCCCCTTCATGTAGAAATATGCCCCATCATGATCCCCTTCTTGTAGTATTATGCCCCATCATGATCCCCTTCATGTAGAAATTCCACCACCTCCATCATTTCCTCCCTATCACTCCCATCATTGGCCCTATCCCCATCACTGCCATCATTGGCCCTCTCCGCATCACTGGCCCTCTCCCCATCACCGCTATCATTGGCCCTCTCCTCACCTTCACTGGTCTTCTAACCATCACGCCCATCATTGGCCCTCACCCTATCATTGGCCCTGTACCCATCACTCCCATCATTGGCCCTCTCCCATCACTCCCTTCACTGGCCCTCTCACCATCCTGCCCATCATTGGCCCTCTCCCCATCACTCCCATCATTGGCCCTCTCACCATCACTGGCCCTCTCCCCATCACCGCCATCATTGGCCCTCTACCATCACTCCCTTCACTGGCCCTCTCCCCATCACTCCCATCACTGACCCTCTCTCCATCACTCCCATCATTGGCCCTCTCCCCATCACCGCCATCATCTTTCCACATCGGCCACACTCAGCACACACCACAGCAGCTTCACTGGCACAGCGGCCACACTCACCATCATCTCTCCACAGTGGCCACACTCTGCGCACACACACCACAGCGGCCACACTCGGCCACACACAAACACACCACAGTGGCCACACTCAGCACACACACATGCCACCGCGGCCACACTCAGCGCACACACACCACAGCAGCTTCACTGGCACATCGGCCACACTCACCTCTCAGCGCGCCGGCAGCTTCCTTCCTCTCACTTCCTCTCACACATTGAGTGGCGCTGCCGGCTGTGGCTGGATGACGTCGCTCAATGTGTGAGAGGAAGCTGCAGTCCGGAACAACGATGAGGCGAGGCCACGTGCCAGCTGAAAGGGCTCTGCGTGCCCTCTCTGGCATGCGTGCCATAGATTCGCCATCACTGCACTAAGTGAATGGGCTGAAAACAAAAGTATAAAACAATATTTGACGTTGACCTCTATGATGCCCGCATTAACAATTTTTAAACACCCTTTAAAAATTTATAGCAAGGGTAGCATTATCACCCTGTTGATGTGGTGGAGGAGGAGAATGACAAAACAAAAAAACAAAATCCTGAAACGTCTAGTCATATTTGGGTTGGAAAAGATGCATGCAAATAGACTAGAAAAAAAAAAAACAACACTGGATTTGAGTTTTTTTTGTTCCGCTGCTGTTATCAGGTGGTGTACAGAAGTCTGGCCCAATCCAGCCCTTGTTCATTTTGATAAGAGTCAGCCTGTCAGCATTTTCAGTTAACAGCCAGATGCGCCTATCGGTTATAATATCGCCAGCAGTACTAAAAAGCTACTCTGACAAAATGCTAGCGACAGGACAGGCCAGAACCTCCAAGGCGTAGAGAGACAGTTCATGCCGCGTGTCTAGCTTGAATACCCAATAGTTGGAAAGCACAGAGGAATTATGGAGGATGCTGGAACGGTGGGCAAGGTACTCCTTCAACATCTTTCAAAACTTTTCCCTCCTTGTCAGAGTACTCTGCGCATCAGTGCCTGAGCGTTGGGAGGGTCTGAGAAAACTGTCCCAGACCTTTGAGAGTGCCTCTGCTGCATCTGGTGTGTCTCCCTAGTTTCCACTCCTTGGTTTTCCAAGAAACTGTGACCTCTGACGCCTGCGTTGTCAGATGGGAATTTTTTTTAATAATTCTTAATTTAGGGCTCTGGTACTGCAATATTTTATTAGACCTCTCCGCCACGGAAAGGAGAGAAAGGAGAGATGTAAAGTTCTCCTTGTAGTGTGGGTCTTGAAGTATGCCCAACCAGTAAATCGTGTTGGTCAAAATGCATACAGTGTGAAGGTCACGGTAAAGGCAGTGGAACAAACCAAGTTCGCGACTGTCCATATTGTCCTCGTTCTCCTCGCCCTCCTTCTCATCCTCCATCTCCTCTTCATATTCAGGCCATCCATGCTGAACAGACAGGATTAAGGTGATGTGGGTACTACAGTGTGTAGGGCAGGCAACCAGCTCCTGTTCCTCATCCTCCTCATCATCCTCATTTTGGGAAAACCGCGTGCCGAATTTTGGCATATATTTTTCCGCTTTGATATCTCTTGAACTATAAGAACATGGAAGAGGCCCAGGAGCTGCATTTCTTGCTACATGTTCACACACTTACCAGTGGAAAAGCCAAACTTCACATGCCAGAAATGTAAGCTTGTGTCCCTGTTGGAGGAAAAGTTGCAAAATCTAGAAGAGAGGTTATCTACAGTCATGGCCAAAAGTTTTGAGAATGACACAAATATTAATTTTTACAAAGTCTACTGCTTCACTTTTTCTAATGGCAATTTGCATATGCTCCAGAATGTTTAAAGAGTGCTCAGCTTAACAGCAATTACTTGCAAAGTCAATATTTGGCTAGAAAATGAACTTTATCCCCAAAACACATTTCAACATCATTGCAGCCCTGCCTTAAAAGGACCAGCTAACCTCTTTTCAGTGATTGCTCCATTAACACAGGTGTGGGTGTTGATGAGGACAGGCTGGAGATCAATCTGTCATGATTAAGTAAGAATGACACCACTGGACACTTTAAAAGGAGGCTGGTGCTTGGCATCATTGTTTCTCTTCTGTTAACCATGGTTATCTCTAAAGAAACACGTGCAGTCATCATTGCAATGCACAAAAATGGCCTAACAGGGAAGAGTATCGCAGCTATAAAGATTGCACCTCAGTCAACAATCTATCGCATCATCAAGAACTTCAAGGAGAGAGGTTCCATTGTTGCCAAAAAGGCTTCAGGGCGCCCAAGAAAGACCAGCAAGCGCCAAGACCGTCTCTTAAAAGTGTTTCAGCTGCGGGATCGGGCTACCAGCAGTGCAGAGCTTGCTCAGGAATGGCAGCAGGCAGATGTGAGTGCATCTGCACGCACTGTGAGGCGGAGACTCTTGGAGCAAGGCCTGGTCTCAAGGAGGGCAGCAAAGAAGCCACTTCTCTCCAGAAAAAATATCATGGACAGACTGATATTCTGCAAAAGGTACAGGCAGTGGACTGCTGAGGACTGGGGTAAAGTTATTTTCTCTGATGAATCCCCTTTTCGATTGTTTGGGACATCAGGAAAACGCCTCATTCGGAGAAGACAAGGTGAGCGCTACCACCAGTCTTGTCTCATGCCAACTGTTAAGCATCCTGAAACTATTCATGTGTGGGGTTGCTTCTCAGCCAAGGGAATCGGCTCTCTCACAGTCTTGCCTAAAAACACAGCCATGAATAAAGAATGGAACCAGAATGTCCTCCAAGAGCAACTTCTCCCAACCCTCCAAGAGCAGTTTGGCGATCAACAATGCCTTTTCCAGCATGATGGAGCACCTTGCCATAAAGCAAAGGTGATAACTAAATGGTTCAGGGAACAAAACATAGAGATTTTGGGTCCATGGCCTGGAAACTCCCCAGATCTTAATCCCATTGAGAACTTATGGTCAATCATCAAGAGACGGGTGGACAAACAAAAACCTAAAAATTCTGACAAAATGAAAGCATTGATTGTGCAAGAATGGACTGCTATCAGTCAGGATTTGGTCCAGAAGTTGATTGAGAGCATGCCAGGGAGAATTGCAGAGGTTCTGAAGAAGAAGGGTCAACACTGCAAATATTGACTTGCTGCATTAACTCATTCTAACTGTCAATATAAGCTTTTGTTACTCATATGTTTGCAATTATTATATTTCTGTCTGTGATAAAAACATCTGTCAAACACACATAAAAACCAGAGGGCAGCAGATCATGTGAAAATATAATATTTGTGTCATTCTCAAAACTTTTGGCCATGACTGTACATTGAAAATCATTAAGGAAGGTGAAGAGTTCTTAGACAGAGCAGAATTATCTCTTCATGTTACAGAAAGAGAAGAAATTCGTAGCACCTGAAGAAACAGAGGAATGGAAGCATGTGACCCAGAGAAGCAGGAGGATCGGGAGGCAGTCAGCACCCATGCTGCTCAGGAACCAGTACCAGGCTCTCACGCAGGAGAACGATGAAGAAATACATCAGGATAAGACTCTGCCCACAAACAACAACCTTGTACATCTTCAGAGTGCTGCTGAATGGAGAAAGAAAAATGTTGTGAAGAAGAAACAGAGAGTTGTGGTCATGGGAGATTCCATGTTGAGAGGAACAGAGGCCGCTATCTACAGACCGGATTTAACCTCGAGAAATGTGCTGTCTTCCAGGTGCAAAAATTAAAGATGTGTCTGACAGGATATCGGGACTCTTCAGACCTACAGATGACTACCCATTCCTGCTAATACATGTGGGGACAAATGACACCGCAAGAAACGACCTGAAAACCATCTGCAGTGACTTTGAAAACTTAGGTAAGAAAGTGAAAGAACTAGGAGCGCAGGTGGTCTTCTCTTCCATCCTCCCAGTGGATGGCCATGGAACAAGGAGGTGGAATAAGATTTTGCAGGTGAACAACTGGCTACGTTGATGGTGCCATCAGCAAGGATTTGGATTTCTGGATTACAGAGTGAATTACCTATACGATGGACTGCTTGCTAGAGATGGGGTGCACCTTACGAAGACTGGAAAACATGTATTTGGAAGTCGCTTTAAACTAGAACAATGTGGGAAGGGAAGCAAAATGCCAGAAAAAGCCATACACCTGACAAATACTATTGAGAATTCTGCTATTAGAAGTGAAAGGGAAGAACAAAGACAAAAAAAATTAAATAATAAAAATATTGAAGAAAGAGAAACCAATCATAAACTAAAATATTTCTATACAAATGCACAAAGCATGGGCAACAAACAAGGAGAATTGGAACTACTAACGCGGGAAAAGAAATATGATGTCATTGGAATCACGGAGACTTGGTGGGACGATTCACATGATTGGAATACAAGGCTAGAAGGATACAACTTATTTGCAAGAAACAGACTTGATAAACGTGGAGGAGGTGTCGCATTGTATGTTAGAAAAGCGTATATCTGCACAGAGATGGAAGTTTCAGAGACTGGGAGTTCTGTGGAAACTGTTTGGTTAAGAATACAAGGACAGAACAATGGAAAGGACACCATTGTAGGCATTTACTGCAGGCCGTCTGTGCAAGCTGAAGATATGGATGAACTCTTTATGCATTAAATGGCCAAGTTCTCCAAAAAATATGACATAGTGGTCATGGGAGTTTTCAACTATCCAGACATTTGTTGGGAATCTCAGGCAAAACTAACAGGTCAAGGAAATTCTTATCCTCTCTTGCTGACAACTTTATCTTCTAAAAGGAAGGGGAGAAAACAAAGGGATCTGCTACCTTGAATCTAATCCTTATAAACAGGAAGGAAATGGTTGAGGAGGTAAGAGTGGCTGGGACCCTAGGAGGCAGTGACCATGTTATTTTAGAATTTTGGATAACTAGAGGAGGAAGACCAGTGAAGACTCAGACGTCAAGGTTAGATTTCAGAAAGGCAAATTTTCAAGGACTCAGAAAAGAATTGGAGGGATCCAATGGCTGGATATCCTTAAGGACAAAAGTGTCCAGGAAGGATGGGAAATCTTGAAAAATGAGATTCTCAAAGCACAATCGTTAACAATACCGAAAAGAGGGAAGAATAGGAAGCATTTAAGGAAACCAGGATGGATGAACACAGAACTTAAACACATGCCAAAAAGGAAGAAAGAAATGTTTATCAAATGGAAAGAGGGAGGAATATCTAAAGAAGAATTTAATGCTGTCTGCAGAACGTGCAGGGCACAAATCAGATTATGTAAAGCTGACAATGAATTAATTGTGTACATGTATTCCCTTAAAAACGTAATTTTTATTAAGATACCTTAAAATACACCAAACCCAGTGAAGGTATAACTAAACGTTAATACCGATAATACTATTCTGACAGACACCCTAATATATTCCTGATCTGCAGACTACCTTGCCGTGGAGCTTGGCACCCTAAAAGTTGCGATTTGGCGCCCCCACTCAACGTAGGCTCTCCCTAACTCCCCTAATAATCCCTTAGTTAAAGGTGGGAAAACAATAATTGGTAGTAAGAGATGAAGGGAGTCTTGAAACTATACAGTGTCTAGCACAAAAAATAGATAATCAATTACCCATGTCATGCATCAATAAGCCCATATGGATATAATTATATTTATGCACAAGGATATTCTCCAATAACATATTCATAAGAAAGAGTCCGTATCAGTACAGGAGAATTAGTGCCACAAAAAACCAATCATATATCACTGTCATAGATATGGCAAAATAATAGCCTGTAATATAATAAAGAGGTATGAAACTGGGACTTAGCATGAGCTGGGTGACCCCGACGCGTTTCCCCGTTAATACAACGGTTCCTCAGGAGGTATACATGATGCCTGATGCCATAGAGATGATGACACACAGGGCACCATAACGCATGGACTTAAATAACCACCGCTGATACGTGCCTTCCGATAGGCTCCTCCCCTTGCAATCAGGGAGGATTCAAAAACCGGGTGAGAATGCCGCTAACAATGATAATATATTACCTCACAGATAACGCTGAGAACGGCGTGTTCCCCTTCATTTTGCCGCTATACCGGAAGTGCCCATAATGCATTGCGGCATGACAGCTTCCGCCCCTCCGTTCAGAGGTCATGTGTGCGTTCCAGATCATGGAACGCAAATAAGGAAGGGAAATAAAAGCCATTTAAATCTGATTCTCTGCGTGCTTCAAAAAAGAAAAAAATGAAAAAATATAGAGGCGAATAAGCTTGTGTCATTGTTTATCAGACCAAGGACCATAGATTTAAGTATTTTCATGTTAGTGACGGCGCTAATGGATGGTCCAGCAATAGCATACAATAGACTATAGACCAGTAAGCATGTCATAAAGCTAATGAGATATCCGCAATAATAGTTTTATTCATATCAGAGGTAAACTTGAAGCATTCAAAAATTAATACAAAAAGAAAAACATATATATAGAAGTAAACATTGCTTCTTCAATATCATGATACTAGCGCCCACCAATAGGGTCATGCAGATTATGCACCTGGTGGAATGACCTCATAGATGGCCATAGTCCCCAAATATTAACCAAAGAAAAGTCGCAAATAGGCTTAATCAGATAAATGGAACATATGATAGGGCCTCATTTAACCCCTTCGGACTAAGGGATTGCAGTCTGAATATCCACTCAGCCTCACGTCTGAGGATAAGTTTGTCCAGATCTCCCCCCCTAATTTTGGGCTTTATTAATTCAATCATTGTGAAGGAAATCTCCGAAATTCTGCCCCCATGGACCTCATTCATATGGCGAGCTAGTGGAGTATCCTTATTGTTCTTAATATCATTGCGATGCTCGCCAACCCTAACCCTAAGCTCTCTTTTGGTCTTACCAATATAGTCTAGAGCACAGGAACATGTGGCTTTATATACCAAGCCTGAGGATCTACAATTGCCAAAATCCCTGATATGGTAGATCCTACCACTAGCTGCACTGGAAAAGGATTTTCCTGGAGTCATCAAATTACATCTCGAACAGTTGCCACATCTAAAGAAGCCCACCGGTCTCCTATCAAGCCAGGTTCCTGCCCTGGTTGGCCTCTGATACAGACTATGGACCAGACGGTCCCCAATGGATCGACCCCTCCTGTATGTAATGCTCGGCTTTGGGGGAATCAGTTTTTTAACCTCTGGATCTGCCAAAAGGATGTCCCAATGCTTTTTAACGATCTCATAGACCCTTTCAGATTGTGCATCAAACGTGCCAATTAATCTGACCACATTTGATGAATTGTCATTTAGAGGCGCTTTCTTTGTAAGCAAGGTATCCCTTTTAAGGGAGTGAGCATAGTTCATTGGTCCATTGAGGACATTATCCGGGTACCCCCTATTCCTAAATCTGGAATATAAATCCTTAGATTGTCTATTATATGTACTTAAGTCGGAACAGTTTCTTCTAATGCGTAGAAACTGCCCCTTCGGTATTCCTCTTTTAAGGGGTACCGGGTGATGACTTGTCCATCTAAGGAGGCTATTTGTTGCTGTGGGCTTTCTGTATGTACTAGTGCAGATTTTACCATCCTCCTCTTTCGATATCGTCAAATCCAAAAAATTAATACTCCGTGCATGACACTCTGATGTAAACCTGAGACCAATTTTGTTCTTATTGATATATTCAATAAAGCGGGTAAAGTCTTTCTCTGGGCCAGACCAAAATACCAGAATATCATCGATATATCTGGCCCAGAGGGAAATATATTGACTCCACCAAAGATCATCCTCACCTCCAAAACTTTGGGTTTCCTCCCACCAGCCCAGGAAAATATTTGCATAAGTGGCGCACAAGGGCTACCCATTGCGGTCCCCCTGAGCTGGTGGAAGTACTTACTGTCAAAGAGGAAGTAATTGTGGGTAAGGGTGAATGAGAGGAGCTCCTCCACAAAGTCATTGTGTTCCCAACAATTGACTGATCTTGTCCTAAGGAAATGAGTCACAGCAGTGATGCCAAAGTCGTGTGGGATACTACTATACAGAGCTTCAACATCTATTGAGGCAACAAGTGTGTTTGTCTCTACAGTTATTCCCTCCAGGATACCCAACAGATGAGAAGTATCCCGCACATATGATGGAAGAGAGGTTACAAAGGGTCTTAGAATTTGATCTATATATACCCCTGAATTTTGTGTTAGTGAGTCAATGCCCGCTACTATTGGGCGGCCCTTTAAAGGGTCAAGCCCTTATGCACTTTTGGGAGGGCATAAAAAGTTGGAATAACTGGATTGACTGGTGCCATAAATTTGAGTTCATTCTCCGATATCAAGCCTTTCTCCGTGCCTGGACTAAGATTCTTTTCAATTTCTCACTAAACACTTGGGTCGGGTCCCCCTGAAGGATCTCGTAGGTATTAGAATCATACAGTAATTGATGACACATATGTAAATATTTTGAATGATCCATAAGAACCAGATTGCCGCCTTTATCAGACGCTTTTATAATGAGGTCCCTGTTTTTTTAAAAATCGTTCCAGGGCCTGCTTCTCACCGTAAGAAAGATTAGATTGACTCCATTGGTTCATATGTGGGATTTTACAAAGGTCCGTCTCGACCAATTTCATAAAAATATCCACACTTGTAATCTCAGTAATAGGTGGCATCCTGGTGCTCTTTCTTTTGAGATCCATAAAGGGGCCCTTCCCTCCTTGCTGATTGTCCTCATCTCAAAAGAAAGAGCACCAGGATGCCACCTATTACTGAGATTACAAGTGTGGATATTTTTATGAAATTGGTCGAGACGGACCTTTGTAAAATCCCACGTATGAACCAATGGAGTCAATCTAATCTTTCTTACGGTGAGAAGCAGGCCCTGGAACGATTGAAAAAAACAGGGACCTCATTATAAAAGCGTCTGATAAAGGCGGCAATCTGGTTCTTATGGATCATTCAAAATATTTACATATGTGTCATCAATTACTGTATGATTCTAATACCTACGAGATCCTTCAGGGGACCCGACCCAAGTGTTTAGTGAGAAATTGAAAAGAATCTTAGTCCAGGCACGGGAGAAAGGCTTGATATCGGAGAATGAACTCAAATTTATGGCACCAGTCAATCCAGTTATTCCAATTTTTATGCCCTCCCAAAAGTGCATAAGGGCTTGGACCCTTTAAAGGGCCGCCCTATAGTAGCGGGCATTGACTCACTAACACAAAATTCAGGGGTATATATAGATCAAATTCTAAGACCCTTTGTAACCTCTCTTCCATCATATGTGCGGGATACTTCTCATCTGTTGGGTATCCTGGAGGGAATAACTGTAGAGACAAACACACTTGTTGCCTCAATAGATGTTGAAGCTCTGTATAGTAGTATCCCACACGACTTTGGCATCACTGCTGTGACTCATTTCCTTAGGACAAGATCAGTCAATTGTTGGGAACACAATGACTTTGTGGAGGAGCTCCTCTCATTCACCCTTACCCACAATTACTTCCTCTTTGACAGTAAGTACTTCCACCAGCTCAGGGGGACCGCAATGGGTAGCCCTTGTGCGCCCACTTATGCAAATATTTTCCTGGGCTGGTGGGAGGAAACCCAAAGTTTTGGAGGTGAGGATGATCTTTGGTGGAGTCAATATATTTCCCTCTGGGCCAGATATATCGATGATATTCTGGTATTTTGGTCTGGCCCAGAGAAAGACTTTACCCGCTTTATTGAATATATCAATAAGAACAAAATTGGTCTCAGGTTTACATCAGAGTGTCATGCACGGAGTATTAATTTTTTGGATTTGACGATATCGAAAGAGGAGGATGGTAAAATCTGCACTAGTACATACAGAAAGCCCACAGCAACAAATAGCCTCCTTAGATGGACAAGTCATCACCCGGTACCCCTTAAAAGAGGAATACCGAAGGGGCAGTTTCTACGCATTAGAAGAAACTGTTCCGACTTAAGTACATATAATAGACAATCTAAGGATTTATATTCCAGATTTAGGAATAGGGGGTACCCGGATAATGTCCTCAATGGACCAATGAACTATGCTCACTCCCTTAAAAGGGATACCTTGCTTACAAAGAAAGCGTCTCTAAATGACAATTCATCAAATGTGGTCAGATTAATTGGCACGTTTGATGCACAATCTGAAAGGGTCTATGAGATCGTTAAAAAGCATTGGGACATCCTTTTGGCAGATCCAGAGGTTAAAAAACTGATTCCCCCAAAGCCGAGCATTACATACAGGAGGGGTCGATCCATTGGGGACCGTCTGGTCCATAGTCTGTATCAGAGGCCAACCAGGGCAGGAACCTGGCTTGATAGGAGACCGGTGGGCTTCTTTAGATGTGGCAACTGTTCGAGATGTAATTTGATGACTCCAGGAAAATCCTTTTCCAGTGCAGCTAGTGGTAGGATCTACCATATCAGGGATTTTGGCAATTGTAGATCCTCAGGCTTGGTATATAAAGCCACATGTACCTGTGCTCTAGACTATATTGGTAAGATAATCCAATCCCTTCATGTTAACTCCGGGATACATAAAGCAATAATTAACGCATGAAAAAGTTTTCTTGAAAAATATTTCCAACTTTATTAATATAAAACGCATACAAAAAGTTTTTATAAAATTGAAAAAAGGATGCAAGGTAGAAAAAAGAGGGACCTTAGGCTCTCCTTAGTATACAAAATGCTGCATGGCAAAGTAATGATCTTATTGCAATCTAAATCTGACCAAGATAGAAAAAGGTATATGAACAAGGCAACTGCCGATAATGGATTATCCTACCCTGTGTGTCGCTGTGCATGGAATTATAGCCTGCACATTGCTCATACTGATCCCTGGTTCTGAATGCAGATACCGTTATTGTTACATATTAGCGGGAAGATAATGCTATAAAGCACGACACTTAGATCTAATGTTCAGACTTAGGCTGCAAAGCGCTATACAGTTACACATAATGCTATACATATATGTGGGCCCATAAACTTTACCTGAATATTAGCAGCGGTATGAACCTGTGGCGAAACGCGCGTCGGGGCAGAGGGACAGGACTCCGCCACAGGTTCATACCGCTGCTAATATTCAGGTAAAGTTTATGGGCCCACATATATGTATAGCATTATGTGTAACTGTATAGCGCTTTGCAGCCTAAGTCTGAACATTAGATCTAAGTGTCGTGCTTTATAGCATTATCTTCCCGCTAATATGTAACAATAACGGTATCTGCATTCAGAACCAGGGATTAGTATGAGCAATGTGCAGGCTAATATTCCATGCACAGCGACACACAGGGTAGGATAATCCATTATCGGCAGTTGCCTTGTTCATATACCTTTTTCTATCTTGGTCAGATTTAGATTGCAATAAGATCATTACTTTGCCATGCAGCATTTTGTATACTAAGGAGAGCCTAAGGTCCCTCTTTTTTCTACCTTGCATCCTTTTTTCAATTTTATAAAAACTTTTTGTATGCGTTTTATATTAATAAAGTTGGAAATATTTTTCAAGAAAACTTTTTCATGCGTTAATTATTGCTTTATGTATCCCGGAGTTAACATGAAGGGATTGGATTATCTAATTGTTGTATAAGCACTATAATGACATTGGCATTTTTTTGGGTGATATTATATTGGTAAGACCAAAAGAGAGCTTAGGGTTAGGGTTGACGAGCATCGCAATGATATTAAGAACAATAAGGATACTCCACTAGCTCGCCATATGAATGAGGTCCATGGAGGCAGAATTTCGGAGATTTCCTTCACAATGATTGAATTAATAAAGCCCAAAATTAGGGGGGGAGATCTGGACAAACTTATCCTCAGACGTGAGGCTGAGTGGATATTCAGACTGCAATCCCTTAGTCCGAAGGGGTTAAATGAGGCCCTATCATATGTTCCATTTATCTGATTAAGCCTATTTGCGACTTTTCTTTGGTTAATATTTGGGGACTATGGCCATCTATGAGGTCATTCCACCAGGTGCATAATCTGCATGACCCTATTGGTGGGCGCTAGTATCATGATATTGAAGAAGCAATGTTTACTTCTATATATATGTTTTTCTTTTTGTATTAATTTTTGAATGCTTCAAGTTTACCTCTGATATGAATAAAACTATTATTGCGGATATCTCATTAGCTTTATGACATGCTTACTGGTCTATAGTCTATTGTATGCTATTGCTGGACCATCCATTAGCGCTGTCACTAACATGAAAATACTTAAATCTATGGTCCTTGGTCTGATAAACAATGACACAAGCTTATTCGCCTCTATATTTTTTCATTTTTTTCTTTTTTGAAGAGCGCAGAGAATCAGATTTAAATGGCTTTTATTTCCCTTCCTTATTTGCGTTCCATGATCTGGAACGCACACATGACCTCTGAACGGAGGGGCGGAAGCTGTCATGCCGCAATGCATTATGGGCACTTCCGGTATAGCGGCAAAATGAAGGGGAACACGCCGTTCTCAGCGTTATCTATGAGGTAATATATTATCATTGTTAGCGGCATTCTCACCCGGTTTTTGAATCCTCCCTGATTGCAAGGGGAGGAGCCTATCGGAAGGCACGTATCAGCGGTGGTTATTTAAGTCCATGCGTTATGGTGCCCTGTGTGTCATCATCTCTATGGCATCAGGCATCATGTATACCTCCTGAGGAACCGTTGTATTAACGGGGAAACGCGTCGGGGTCACCCAGCTCATGCTAAGTCCCAGTTTCATACCTCTTTATTATATTACAGGCTATTATTTTGCCATATCTATGACAGTGATATATGATTGGTTTTTTGTGGCACTAATTCTCCTGTACTGATACGGACTCTTTCTTATGAATATGTTATTGGAGAATATCCTTGTGCATAAATATAATTATATCCATATGGGCTTATTGATGCATGACATGGGTAATTGATTATCTATTTTTTGTGCTAGACACTGTATAGTTTCAAGACTCCCTTCATCTCTTACTACCAATTATTGTTTTCCCACTTTTAACTAAGGGATTATTAGGGGAGTTAGGGAGAGCCTACGTTGAGTGGGGGCGCCAAATCGCAACTTTTAGGGTGCCAACCTCCACGGCAAGGTAGTCTGCAGATCAGGAATATATTAGGGTGTCTGTCAGAATAGTATTATCGGTATTAACGTTTAGTTATACCTTCACTGGGTTTGGTGTATTTTAAGGTATCTTAATAAAAATTACGTTTTTAAAGGGAATACATGTACACATATATTTATGATTTAAATCTTTTTCTGAATAGTTGACAATGAATTAAGGTTTGCAAGAGACGTCAAAAGCAACAAAAAGGATTTTGGGGATATGTCAAAAGTAAAAGAAAAGTCAAAGATGCTATAGGATTTTTACAGGATGAAAATGATGAAATGGTAAGACAGGATGTTGAGAAGACCGATCTTTTAAATTCCTATTTTGCATCTGCTTTCTTTCAGAAAGGAAATGTAACATCAACTGATCTTCACTGTCCTATAAAGAGAATGGAAGAATCCAGGATATCTATAAACAGAAAAATAGTGAGGAAACACTTAACTAACCTAAATGAATTCAAGTCTCCAGGTCCAGATGAATTACACTCCAGAGTACTGAAGGAGATAGCAGAAGAAATTCTTGAACCACTCTCCATAATCTTTGAAAATTCTTGGAGAACAGGAGAAGTCCCAGAAGACTGGAGAAGAGCATATTTTGTTCCTATCTTCAAAAAGGGGAAGAAGGTGGACCCAGGGAACTATAGGCCGGTGAGTCTGACTTCTATGCCAGGAAAGATCTTTGAACAAATTACTAAACAACATGTATGTAAGTACATGGATAAGAATGAAGGGATTAAACAGAGTCAGCATGGGTTTGTAACTAATAAGTCATGTCAGACTAACTTAATTTCCTTTTATGACAGAATCACTGACTGGGTGGATCAGGGAAATGCTGTAGATATAGTATATCTTGACTTCAGCAAAGCATTTGACAAAGTATCTCACACAATCCTTATTGAAAAAATGACTAAGTATTGAATGGACAAGGCAACTGTTAGGTGGATTCATAACTGGCTTAGTGATCGGTCCCAAAGAGTGGTCGTAAATGGCTGCACATCCAGTAGGAAGAATGTCTCAAGTGGGGTACCACAGGGCTCTGTCCTGGGCCCTGTATTGTTCAACATCTTTATCAATGATTTAGATGAAGGAATTGAGGGTAAGCTGATTAAATTTGCTGATGACACAAAGCTAGGAGGGATAGCTAATACTTAAGAAGAGAGAGAGAGAGGATTCATAAAGATATAAATCAGCTGGAGCAGTGGGCAGCAACTAACAATGTTTTTTAACAGGGAAAAATGCAAAGTACTACATCTGAGCAATAAAAATGAAAAAAGCATATGCAGAATGGGAGAAATAGGGCTAAGCAACAGCACATGTGAAAAAGACTTGGGCATACTAATAGATCACAGACTGAACATGAGTCAACAGTGTGATGCAGCAGCAAAAAAAGGCAAATACAATTCTAGGATGTATTAACAGAAGCATACAGTCTAAATCACGTGAGGTCATTATTGCCCTCTACTCCTCTTTGGTCAGACCTCATCTGGAATACTGTGTCCAGTTTTGGGCACCACATTTTAAAAAAGACATCAACAAACTGGAGCAAGTTCAGAGAAGAGCGACCAGAATGGTGACCGGTCTGCATACCATGTCCTTTGAGGAACGGTTGCAGGATTTGGGAATGTTTAGCTTGCAAAAGAGAAGACTGAGAGGAGACTTAATAGCTGTCTACAAATATCTCAAGGGCTGTCACATTGTAGAAGGATCATCTTTATTCTCATTTGCACAAGGAAAGACTAGAAGCAATGGGATGAAAATGAATGGGAGGAGACACAGATTAGATATTAGAAAAAACTTTTTGACAGTTAGGGTAATCAGTGAGTGGAACAGGCTGCCTCGAGAGGTGGTGAGTTCTCCTTCAATAGAAGTCTTCAAACAGAGGCTGGACCGATATCTGGGATGATTTAGTGAATCCTGGTTTGAGCAGAGGGGAGATCCCTTTCAACTCATTCTATGATTCTATGATTCTACACCCAATCCGAGTTAAGAAGATAAGATGAGACTGGGCTGTGCAGCATCACCCAGTATAGTTTCTTCCTCCATCTCAAATTGCTCTGCCTGCAAAGACTCCTCTTTAATTGTAAGCAGTGAGAGTATCAGTACACAGAGAAGCGGATGTGATGCTGATTCTTGCATCATCGCTGCTCACCATCTTGGTCGAGGCCTCAAAGTTTTGGAGAACCGAACAGATGTCAGACATACATGCACACTCATCAGCTCCTATGTGCGTAGGCTGAACAGAATATCGACGTGCATGGTGTAGTTGGTGTTAAACTACTGCCCTCTGCTGGTCAGAAAGCCTTGCTAACATATGTAACGTTGAGTTCCAACGCGTGGTGACATCAGTCAGTGAGTTGGAAGTTGCAAACGGTGCTGCAGCACTGCCAGAGCAACTGTAGCTGACTTTCAGAAATGGGTACATGTGTCATACTTTCACAACTAGCTCAGGCAGATCTGGGTAGGTTTTGGGATACCGCTGAACCGCTAAGTTGAGCACGTGGGGCAGGCATGGTATGTGTGCGGGGTTACCAAGTTTCAGAGCTGCCACCAGGTTACAGACATTGTCACACGTGACTGTGCCTGGTTGTAGGTTCAGGGGCGAGAGCCACACATCAGTCTGGTCTGTCAGACCTTTCAACAACTTTGCGTCTGTGTGCGATTTGTCACCTAAGCAGATTAGCTTCAGCAAAGCTTGTTGCTGCTTGGCCAAGACAGCACTGCAGTGCTTCCAGCTTGCAACTGATGTTGATGTTTGTGAGATAGAGGGTGAGGAGAAGAAGATGCAGTAACTGCTGTAGAAGGTGGGGGCAACCCTGGTTGAACCAAGGCCCACAACCCTCCATGCCAGTTGTGAAGGACAACCCCCGTCCTTCCACGTCACCAATGTGACGTAACTCCACAGGCACAGCTCTCCGGCGCCCCCTTTGTCTCTCAGGTCAGTAAGGGAACTGCACCTAGAGCAAATGGCCGCCGGGGACGGTGTCCTGTTACCCACTGGGTATTCTAAAATTCGTGATCAGAGTAAAAGCATCAGCCCAAGATTAATTTTATGGTTTAATTGCCTTAAGGGCGCACTAGATAATTACAGAAATATACAGTAAGCTATACAATGGAATTAAAATGGATTTGCAGTCAGAGTAAAATACAACAATAATGGTACAAGGCTTAGAGGTATTAGCTAGAGGTCAATATTACCAGGTTGTAGGGGCATGTGGAGGCAGGGAGCTCTGCGATTCACAGGTGAAAATCTTAGTTGCTGGACAGTCCCCCAAAACGTGTGCCACTGCTCCCTTGGCAGATCTGTCCCTTGGTCCTTAGTTCTTCATTGTCTTGGCTCCTGTGAGAATGACTCTGGTCTGCCCATAGCTCACAGTTCTTAAACCTGCTAGGTCCCTCCTTTCAGTGTCTGAGGGTGGGATGATAATCTCCACCCTTAGCCCCCTGCAGAATTTATTCCCAATACCTAATAAAGGGGTTAACTTTCTCCAGGACGATCGGATCAGGACACGAGAGGTACCAGCGGATGCAGTATGTTTTGCCTGTCGCGTGGAGATCAAACCTGTCCCGATTGGGTCTCTTTGGAGTGCCAATCTCTATATCTCAGACCCCCGAGCCATCACCGACTCGGGAGTTGCACCATCAGATGCCCGAGGTCCGCAGGATCACGCAGATATTTTTTATGAGTTTGTACCTAGAAAGATATGCTTAAAATTCATAATCCTAGAACGGAGCCATCGGGTCTGGAAAATACAATGGGTGTGTTTTCTGTGTCTGGCTGGCAGGTATAATCTAATTGAAGCCTCCAGGCATCTGCAGGCCCCAGGCCACCATGGCTCCAGACTAAAACTTTGAGGTCTTGTTTAGGCCTTATCTCATTATCATACTAACAGACCTTGCTATTTAACATTGTGCCTGAATTACTTAGCATACCAAAAGGTCGGATTATTCACAGTGTCGATTAGACCCTATTGTATTGAATATGCCCACAGGCCATAGGGAATTACAGCAGTTAGCTGTTGTGAATTTGTGAATTCAGACAAAATGGCGGCTGGAGCAGGCCATATCCAAGATGGTGGCTGTTCCTTCCTCACACCAGTAGTACGTGTTCCGTCACAGGGTCCGACTGGGTCCCAGTTTACACCATGTTCCCCAGTGTGTCGTCACGGAAATGTAGCATCCCTGGCCACAAACACTTGTCCTGGTGTCTGTAGTTAAGTGGACCTTCTCAGTCACAGCGTTAGTCAAGGCATGGCTGATGTTATGGGACACATGCTTGTGTAAGGCAAGGACGGATAAATAGTGGTGCCTGGGAACCGAGTACAGATGGACGGCCGCTGCCATTCGGTTGCAGAAAGCTGTCTCCACAAGCCTAAATGGCAACATTTCCAGGATAAGCAGTCTGCAAATGTAACCATTTAGTATTGTAGCCTGCGGGTGGGTGGCTGTGTATTTATGCTTGAGTTCCAAGGGCTTGGGTAGGAACAACTGAACACTGCTCTGGGACAATTACGTGGATGTGGTTGCAAGTGTGCAACGACAGGTGCAGGGTGGGAGGCATCTTCGCCTACATTATGGACAGAGGATTGGAGTACAGCCCAAGTAGTTGGGTGCTTTGCTTGCATGTATCTGACACTGCAAGTGGTGGTCAGGCTGGTAGTTGTGCTGCCCCTGCTGATGTTGGCATGGCAGATGTTGCAAATGGCATTTTTTTGGTTCACTGGACTGTCTTTAACCCCTTAACCCCCAAGGGTGGTTTGCACGTTAATGACCGGGCCAATTTTTACAATTCTGACCACTGTCTCTTTATGAGGTTATAACTCTGGAACCCTTCAACGGATCTTCGCGATTCTGAGATTCTTTTCTCGTGACATATTGTGCTTCACGTTAGTGGTAAAATTTCTTCGATATACCTTGCGTTTATTTTTGAAAAAAACGCAAATATGGCGAAAATTTTGAAAATTTTGCAATTTTCAAACTTTTAATTTTTATTTCCTTAAAACAGAGAAATATGTCACACAAAATAGTTAAGAAATAACATTTCCCACATATCTACTTTACATAAGCACAATTTTGGAACCAATTTTTTTTTTTCTTAGGAAATTATAAGGGTTAAAAGTTGACCAGCGATTTCTCATTTTTACAACAAAATTTACAAAGCCATTTTTTTTAGGGACCACCTCATATTTGAAGTCACTTTGAGGGGTCTATATAGCAGAAAATACCCAAAAGTGACACCATTCTAAAAACTGCACCCCTCAAGGTACTCAAAACCACATTCAAGAAGTTTATTAACCCTTCAGGTGCTTCACAGGAGCTGAAGCAACGTGGAAGGAAAAAATGAATATTTAACTTTTTAGCCACAAAAATGATCTATTACAAACTTTTTTTTTATTCTCACAAGGGTAAAAGAAGCAAATGGACAGATAAAGTTGTTGTGCAATTTCTCCTGAGTACGCCAATAGCCAATATGTGGAGGAAAACCACTGTTTGGGCACACGGCAGAGCTCGTAAGGGAAGGAGCGCCGTTTGACTTTTTCAAACTAAAATTGGCTGGAATTGAGATTGGACGCCATGTCGTGTTTGGAGTGCCCCTGATGTGCCAGTGGAAACCCCCCACAAGTGACACCATTTTGGAAACTAGACCCCCTAAGGAACTTATCTAGATCTGTTGTGAGCAATTTGAACCCCCAAGTGTTTCACAAAAGTTTATAATGCCTGGGTCTGAAAAATAAAAAAAACTATTTTCCACAAAAATGATTTTTTAGTCCCAAATTTTTGATTTTTCCCAAGGAAATTGGACCCCAAAAGTTGTTGTCCAATTTGTCCTGAGTACCCTGATACCCCATATGTGGGGGGGGGTAAACTGTTTGGGCGCACGACAGGGCTTGGAAAGGAAGTAGTAACGTTTTGGAATGCAGACGTTGATGGGGGTCATGTTCCGTTTGCAGTGCCCCAGATGTCCCTAAACAGTGGAAACCCCCCAAAAGTGACCCCATTTTGGAAACTAGACCCCCTAAGGAGCTTATCTAGATCTTTGGTGAGCACTTTGATCCCCCAAGTGCTTCACACAAGTTTATAATGCCCGAGCATGAAAATAAAAAATCCTATTTTTTTCCCACAAAAATTATCTTTTAGTCACTAATTTTTTATTTTCCCAAGGGTAACAGGAGAAATTGGACCACAAAAGTTGATGTCCAATTTGTCCTGAGTACGCTGATACCCCGTATGTGGGGGGGAACCACTGTTTGGGCGCACAGCAGAGCTCGGAATGGAAGGAGCACCATTTGACTTTTTCCAAACAAAATTGGCTGGAATTGAGATTGGACGCCATGTTGCATTTGGAGAGCCTCTGATGTGCCTAAACAGTGGAAACCCCCCACAAGTGACCCCATTTGGGAAACTAGACCCCCTAAGGAACTTATCTAGATCTTTGGTGAGCAATTTGAACCCCAAAGTGTTTCACACAAGTTTATAACGTAGAGCCGTAAAATAAAAAAATCATATTTTTTCCACAAAAATGATCTTTTCACCCCAATTTTTATTTTCCCAAGGGTAACAAGACTGCAATAGTTATTGTGCAATTTGTCCTGAGTACGCTGATACCCCATATGTGGGGGTAAACCACTGTTTAGGTGCATGGCAGAGTTTGGAAGGGAAGGAGCGCCGTTCGACTTTTTCAACACAGAATTGGCTGGATGCCATGTTGTGTTTGGAGAGCTCCTGATCTGCCTAAACAGTGGAATCCCCCAACAAATGACACCATTTTGGAAACTAGACCCCTCAAGGAACTTATCTAGATGTGTGGTGAGCACTTTGAAGCCCGAAATGCTTCACAGAAGTTTATAACGTACAGCTGTAAAATAAAAATCTTTTTTTTTTTTTACAAAAATGATTTTTTCGTCCCCAATATTTTATTTTCACAAGGCTAACAGGAGAAATTGGACCCCAAAAGTTATTGTCCAATTTGTCCTGAGTACGCTGATACCCAATATGTGGGAGTAAACTACTGTATGGGCGCACGTCAGGGCTCAGAAGGGAAGTAGTGACGTTTTGGATTGCAGACTTTGATGGTATGGTCTGGGGGTGTCATGTCGCATTTGGAGAGCCCCTGATGCACCTAAACAGTGGAAACCCCCCACAAGTGACCCCATTTTGGAAAATAGTCCCCACAAGGAACTTATCTAGATATGTGGTGAGCACTTTGAACCCCGAAGTGCTTCACAGAAGTTTATAACGTACAGCCGTAAAAATAAAACATTTTTTTTTTTTCTTTACAAAAATGATTTTTTCACCCCCAATATTTTATTTTCACAAGGGTAACAGGAGAAATTGGACCCCAAAAGTTGTTGTCCAATTTGTCATGAGTACGCTGATACCCAATATGTGGGAGAAAACTACTGTATGGGTACACGTTGGGGCTCGGAAGGGAAGTAGTGACGTTTTGGATTGCAGACTTTGATGGAATGGTCTGGGGGCGTCATGTCGCATTTGGAGAGCCCCTGATGCGCCTAAACAGTGGAAAAAGTGACCCCATTTTGGAAAATAGACCCCACAAGGAACTTATCTAGATGTGTGGTGAGCGCTATGAAGCCCCAAGTGCTTCACAGAAGTTTATAACATACAGTCGTAAAAACAAAAAAATCATTTTTTAAAAAAAATGATATTTTACCCACAGTTTTTTATTTTCCCAAGGGTAACAGAAGAAATAGGACAAATTGCACAATAACTCTTGGGGTCCAGAGTACGCTGATACCCCATATGCGGGGGTAAACTACTGTTTGGGCGCATGGCAGAGCTCAGAAGTGAAGGAGCACCGTTTGACTTTTTCAATGCAGAATTGGCTGGAATTGAGATCAGACGCCATGTCACATTTGGAGAGCCCCTGATGTGCCTAAACAGCGGAAACCCCCCAATTCTAACTCCAACCCTAACCCCAACACACCCCTAACCCTAGTCCCAACCCTAACCACATACCTTACCCTAACACACCCATAACCCTAATCCCAACCCTAACCCTAATCCTAACTTTAGCGCCAACCCTAACCCTAACTTTAGCCGCAACCCTAATCCTAATGGAAAATGGAAATAAATACTTTTTTTTAATTTTATTATTTTTCCCTAACTAAGGGGGTGATAAAGGGGGGTTTGATTTACTATTTATAGTGGGTTTTTATGATTGGCAGCTGTCACGCTAAAAGACGCTTTTTATTGCAAAAAATAGTTTTTGCATCACCACATTTTGAGAGCTATAATTTTTGCATATTTTGGCCACAGTCATGTGAGGTCTTATTTTTTGCGGGACGAGGTGACGTTTTTATTGGTACCATTTTTGAGCATGTGACGTTTTTTGATCGCTTTTTATTTCGATTTTTGGGAGGTTAGAATGAACAAAAATCAGCAATTCATGAATTTCTTTTGGGGGAGGCGTTTATACCGTTCCGCGTGTGGTAAAATTGATGAAGCAGTTTTATTCTTCGGGTCAGTACGATTACGGCGATACCTCATTTATATCATTTTTTTATGTTTTGGCGCTTTTATACAATAAAAACAATTTTATATAAAAAAATTATTATTTTTGCATCGCTTTATTCTGCGAGCTATAACTTTTTTATTTTTTCGCTGATGATGCTGTATGGTGGCTCGTTTTTTGCGGGACAAGATGAGTTTTCAGCGGTTCCATGCTTATTTTTATCCGTCTTTTTGATCGCGTGTTATTCCACTTTTTGTTTGGCGGTATGATGATAAAGCATTGATTTTTTGCTTTTTTTTTTTTTTTTTAAGAGGTTCACTAAAGGGGTTAACTAGTGGGACAGTTTTATAGGGGGGGTTGTTACGGACGCGGCGATACCAAATATGTGTACTTTTATTGTTTTGGTTTTTTTATTTACAGGAAAAAATGAATTTATTGGGGAATATTTTTTTTTTTTTTATGATTTTTTTAAACAATTTTTATTTTTATTTTTTTAACTTTTTTACTTTGTCCCAGGGTGGGACATCACTGTATTTTAGCAGATCGCTGGTGTGACAGTGTGCACAGCACTCTGTCACACCAGCGATCGCTCTGGCATCGCTGCAGGCTTCTCAGTGCCTGCTCTCAGCAGGCACTGAGGAAGCCGCCTCCCTGCAGGACCCGGATGGACCCCGGTGACATCTTGGATCCGGGGTCCTGCAGGGAGGAAGGACCCTCGGAACAGCGCGACACATCGCGCTACTCTGAGGGTCTCAGGGGAGCACGCAGGGAGCCCTCTCCCTGCGCGATCCTCCCCTGTGCCCCCAGAACACCGCGATCATGTTTGATCGCGGTGTGCCAGGGGTTAATGTGCCGGGAGCGGTCCGTGACCGCTCCTGACACATAGTGCCGGGTGTCAGCTGTGATAATCAGCTGACACCCGGCCGCGATCGGCTGCGCTCCCCCCGGGAGCGTGTCCGATCGCACGAGACGTACTATCCCGTCCATGGTCATACGAGCCCAGGTACCATGGACGGGATAGTACGTCTGATGGCAGTAAGGGGTTAAAAAAGCCCCAGACTCGGGAGCACCTAACACTTGGCAACATCATTCGTGTTGGTGTTCTGGGGATCAGTTGCCCTCCTTGGGTCTCTGGCCACCCCTCTGCCTTCTCCTGACTGTTGTGGTACTGCGGATCCCTCCTCCTGTGCTTTGCTGTCCTCGCTCTGCATGTCACCTTCCCAGGTTGGATCGGAGACTTCATCGTCCACCACTTCGACTTCCACTTCTGCACCCTGGTCCTCCTGACTTGTTGACATAACAACACCACTTGCTGGCAACTTTGTCTCATCATCATCATCCAGCTCTTGTAACAGTAATTACATTTTCCCACCTTCGCCTTCTTGTGAGCGTGGCTGCTCAAATTCTTGAGCATCACCACATGCGAGTGGCCAGAATCTATAAATGGAAATGTGAGCAGCTCTTCAAAGTGTCCAAGTGTGGGATGACTTGTCTCCAGGCATTCTGCATGGTGGGAGGAAAGAGGATCAGGGTGAGGATTATGTAGTCCAGAATCACGGATACTGAGACTGGACCGTGTGGCAGACGTGGTGCTGCTGGCAAAGTGACTGGAAGCATTATTTTCTATCCAACAACCTTTTCACACTGGTCTGGTTTCTAGAGTGGTGTTCTGTGCCCCCCTACAAAGTGGGAAAGGAAACTAGATCAACATGCTGAGTGTGTTTGTTGTGCTCCCTCAGCAGGCACAGTTTCACCTTGCCCACGACCTCGACCTCTGCGCTCACCATCAGCATCACGTCCACTTCCCGTCCCTTACTATGCGCCTTGCCCATTTTAAATTACGTATGATAAATCTCTGTTGAGAAAACGTTGCAGACAGTATAGCAATGCCAGAAAATTTTCCCCACTATGGATGGATGTATAAGACAGCAATATATCAATATAACAATGCTATTCGTAAACAAAACATTTTTTTTTGAGAGGGGTAGTTTGAGGCAAAACTATAGTATGATAAATGTCATAAAAAATGTCACTGCAGACAAAAATTTCAGTATTACAATGCCAGCAAAATGTGCTCACTTCAGATGGACGTATATGACTGCAGTATCAACATAGCAATGGGATTTTTTTTATCAAATGATTTTTAGGGGATTTTGAGGCCCAACTATAAGACAATAAATGCTGTATGAAATGTCACTGCTGGAAAAAATTGCAGTATTAAAATGCCAGTAAAATTTGCCTAATTGAGATGGATGCACGAGAGTGCAGTATAAATGTAGCAATGTGATTTTTTTAACAAACAATTTCTTTTTTGGGGGGTTTTGAGGTCCAACCATAGGACAATAAATTCTGTATAAAATTTCACAGCTCATAGAATGGCTGTATTACAATGCTAGCCAAATTTGCACACCTCAGATGGACGTATAAGAATGCTGTATAAATATAGCAATGCAATTTTTTTTTGCATTTTCTTTTTTGGGGTTTTGAGGCCAAACTGTAGCATGATAAATGCTGTATAAAATTTCACTGCACAAAAAATTGCAGTATTACAATACAGGAAAATTTTACCAATTCAGATGGACATATGAGACTGCAGTATAAATATAGTAATGTGATTTATTTGAAAAAAAAATTTTGGGGGGGACTTTGAGGCCCAATTGTAGCACAATAAATACTTTATAAAATTTCACAGCTCAAAAAAAGGCAGTATTACAATGCCAGACAAATTTGCCCAATTCAGATGGATGTATATGACTGCAGTATCAATATAGCAATGTTATTGAGATCCAACCAAGTCTGGCTGTATGTTTTTGATGCACAACTGCCGCAGTAAAAATGGTGCATAATATTTCCCTGCTCAGAACAATTTGCAGGATTAAGTGCAAAAAGAATATTATTAGCCCTGAGAAGGGGTTTTGGTATCAGTTGCAGGATGCAGCATAAAGGATATGGAATTCACCCTATCATGTCCTACAAGATCAATTCAGCACAATCTTTCCCTAACAGCAATATTACTATTTATTATCATTAGCCCTCAGAAGGGCTATTGTACTTCGCAGAAATATACAGTGAAGAGCAAAAGGGTAACAATGCTTTGAACTTTTGACTTTCAGGCTCCATATCTCATTATCCACTTCTGCTTTGAGACTGCCAACATTTTATATACAATTCAGAGAAAAAAAAACATGTAGTTAGCTCACCTTTCTGCTGTGTGCAGCTTATCTCACCATCGACCAATGCTCTGCCCGGGTCCAAATGAGCTTAGGGAAACATCAGAAAAAAAGAAAGGAAAGATCCAGCGATGTCATGTGACTGTTAAAAAACAATATTTATTTTCAAAATGGCATTAAAATATTCTCAGGCACATAGATCTGTGTTCCTATGCAGTATTGCCAGACATTATGTGCCTGAGAATATTTTAATGCCATTTGAAATAAATATTGTTTTTTAACCGTCACCTGACATCGCTGGATCCTTCCTTTTTTTTATATATACAATTATCTTGGATATCTCTTAGGCTACTTTCACACTTGCGCCTTTTTGCGCTGCGTTTCGAGCGCACATCAAACGCATTAAGAAAGCGTGCACAATCGCTTGTAAATGCTGCGCTATTTTGTCGCATCAGCGTGCGCATTGCGACAAAAAAACGCAGCGTTTGTATGCGATTGTGAGCGATTTCAAGCGTTTTTGCATGCGTTTGCGTTTTTTTCGGCGCGTGGGTTGTCTACGTGTCACATTTCTATCATCTCTATCTCTATCATCTCTGTCTCTATCATCTATCATATCTGTCTCTATCAACTCTGTCTCTATCATCTCTATCATCTCTGTTCTATAATCTGTCTCTATCATCTCTGTCTCTATCATCTCTGTCTCTATCATCTCTGTCTCTATCATCTCTGTCTCTATCAACTCTGTCTCTATCATCTCTGTCTCTATCAACTCTGTCTCTATCATCTCTGTCTCTATCATCTCTGTCTCTATCATCTCTGTCTCTATCATCTGTCTCTATCATCTCTGTCTCTATCATCTCTGTCTCTATCATCTCTGTCTCTATCAACTCTGTCTCTATCATCTCTGTCTCTATCAACTCTGTCTCTATCATCTCTGTCTCTATCATCTCTATCATCTCTGTCTCTATCATCTGTCTCTATCATCTCTGTCTATCAACTCTGTCTCTATCATATCTATCATCTCTGTCTCTATCAACTCTGTCTCTATCATCTCTGTCTCTATCAACTCTGTCTCTATCATCTCTGTCTCTATCATCTCTGTCTCTATCATCTGTCTCTATTATCTCTGTCTCTATCATCTCTGTCTCTATCACTCTGTCTCTATCAACTCTGTCTCTTCATCTCTATCATCTCTGTCTCTATCATCTCTGTCTCTATCATCTCTGTCTCTATCATCTGTCTCTATCATCTGTCTCTATTATCTCTGTCTCTATCAACTCTGTCTCTATCATCTCTGTCTCTATCATCTGGCTCTATCATCTCTGTCTTTATCAACTCTGTATCTATCATCTCTGCTCTATCATCTCTATCAACTCTGTCTCTATCATCTCTGTCTCTATCATCTGTCTCTATCATCTGTCTCTATAACTCTGTCTCTATCATCTCTATCATCTCTGTCTCTATCATCTGTCTCTATCATCTGTCTCTATCATCTCTGTCTCTATCATCTCTGTCTCTATCAACTCTGTATCTATCATCTCTGGCTCTATCATCTCTATCAACTCTGTCTCTATCATCTCTGGCTCTATCATCTCTGTCTCTGTCACCTTCTTTTATCTACACTCCTCACAAACAATGTTGCTTGTGTAGGGGGTGTTTTAAACAAGTGTCTAGACATTAACTCAAAAATCGCGTGCGTGCAAAAGCGCTGACGAGCGCACAGCCATGCGCCCGCCAGCGCCCCATAGACTGTAATGTTATTTCTTTGCGCATAGCATGCGCACACATGCACATGCGCTTTTTTAAGGTGGTTGGGTGGGAAAAAAAATGCAACATGTAGCGTCTAGCGCGTATGGGCGCACACCTGGAAAATGCGCAGCTCACGACAAACGCAGATGAACGCGTGCAAGCGCTAGACCCTGCGCCTGCCATGTTAAAGATAGGGAACATTGCACTTGCGACTGATAGCGCACGATGCGCTGCGCGATAAAACGCAAGTGTGAAAGTAGCCTTACATAAATTTAACTTGCGACTATTTAGCATATGATTAGTTATGCAGATTCTTGTCATGTCACTGCAGTGTTACTGTTGTTCTTCTAAATTTTAATTTCTATTATTTTGTTAGTATTTTGTAAATCCACCTTTGGCTTTCAGCACTGCTTGAATCCTTCTTGCCATGCTCTCAACCAAATTGAAACATGTGTTGACTGAAATTTGATCTCAGGTCTCTTCTACACTTTCCCAAAGTTGGTGCATACTGCTCCACTCACTTTGGTATGTATACAGTTTTTTCTTCAACTCTACCCCAAAGTGTTTGATTGGGTTGAGGTCTGGAGACTGTGGGGGTCAATCCAGCACCTCTAATTCATTGTCATTCAACCACTTCTTCACCAATCTCGACGTATGCTTCCTGTTGTCCTGTTGGAACACTATGCTGTCCTTTTAATACACATAGATCTTGAGTGTATGAAGTAACTAGTGATGAGCGAATACATTCGGCACTATTCGTTACTCGGCAAGTAATTTGCTATTTGCCTTAGTATATTTGTTTTATTTGCAGCCAATGAACATTCTGGCCTTGCTTGCCAATCACAGTAGTGGCGGCGCTATCTTTGGTGTGGCATTACTGTGATTTGCTGGCCCTACAGCATCACAGGGGATATTTAATCCCTGCCGGCGCCATCTTGTGCACACTGCAACCAGAAACAGCATAGTCATACCTCCCAACCGTCCCAGTTTGAGCGGGACAGTCCCGATTTTGACCCCCCCGTCCCGCTGTCCCGCTGAGGACACTATGTGTCCCGCAGTGAGACGAGCCGCCACGCCCCCCATGCACCCCTTGCTGCCCTCCTTGTCTCTACAGTTCAGCGGCTCACAGCTAGCAATGACGCTGCTATGATGTTCTCTTCTGTGCCCACAGGACCTGTGATGAGCTCACAGGAGGGGAGGAGTCAGGGGTCACATGATCAGTGTCCTCTTGTGTGCAGGAATCTGCGCTGTGTTGGTTGTCATGGTGCTGGATGAGGGTAAGTTTGGGGTGGGGACTGTGGATGTAGCAGTGCTGTAGTGTGTACAAGCTGGAGTCCTGTGTGTATGAGGTGTACGGAGCAGAGACGTGTGTGTATTAGGTGTACGGAGCGGAGCCGTGTGTGTAAGAGGTGTTCGGAGCGGAGCCGTGTGTGTACGAGGTGTACGGAGCAGAGCCGTGTGTGTACGAGGTGTACGGAGCGGAGACGTGTGTGTACGAGGTGTACGGAGCGGAGACGTGTGTGTACGAGGTGTACGGAGCGGAGACGTGTGTGTACGAGGTGTACGGAGCGGAGACGTTGATATGGAAATTTAATTAGGATAAAAATATCCTTCTGTGTTTGCTGCTTGCCATGTCCAAATCTCTATATAATGTCTTTTTGAGCGCTCAGAACGAAATGAGGACTGTCCACACGAAAGTGTCAGTATAACAGTTCGTCAAAGACATACATTTATTATTCATTCAAGGTTTTATACGTTTACAAAAAGGGGCTGGTTAGTCAATTAACATACAATTAAAAGCTGCTAGATTATTGGCTGTTCTAGTGTAAATATGATAATTATGATAATCATGATTAAAAGAGCTGAAGTTGCAGAATTATTGTTTATATTCTTGTGACCTAGTTGTCTTGCATAACTATAATGTAAACAACAGATATCTAATAGGACTTTTTGTACTTCATGCATTTGTTCCTTTACGAAGGCCTTATGAAGGCCTTATGAAGGCCAGATTTCTTTAAAACGACTGATTATAGCTGGCCTAGAAATATGTGAGCACAGGGTTTTTTAGCAAGTGAGATCTATCTAACTGTGAACTGTGAATACATATATGTGAATATACTTTGAATATATGGAATACATATATATTTCCATGACAGTCCCCCCTTAGATACCACTTGCCCTAAAAACCTGCTCCTGGCCCAAAGCGCTGCAACTCTTTTGTGCTGCCGGCGGGTTGAGAATATGCCTAGCGCATGTCTCCCCCACCGAATACAGACTTTTCGCAAATGGGCGGTCAGGAGGACTGTCCCTGTCGGGGGTTTATGTGTTTGCAATCATAATCTCATAGTTGATATGATGTTTCATCAAGGATGTGTATTCTCAGTCTGGAGGTAGTTCGGAGATCTGGTCAAGCCAGGCAGTTCCATCCGGACTGGTGCGAGGTCCAAGATGGTGAGTGGCATCAAATTGGTTGTCTCCTGAACAGTTTTTTTCATTATCCTGCGGATACAAGGAATAACACAGCAACCAGTAATTAATGCAAAAATGAGAACCCCCATAATGGCTGTCCCAACCTGTGCCAACATTTTCTGCCACCCACTCATCCACCCAAAGTATCGATCCCCTGAGTTCTGTTTCAGTTCCTCTGATAACTCAGTAAGTTTCTGTATTGCCATTGTGACTTTACCATTTGGGCCAGTGTTGTCTGGGATGTAGGTGCAACAGGTGTCTTTGATCATTTTGCAAACACCTCCTTTCTCAGCTAGAATCATATCCAAAGCCATTCTATTCTGGAATGCCATAATGGAAGTGGGGCCTAACTGTGCTGCCAAACCTTTTACAGCATCTATGGTGAAGTTAACAAATCTCTGCTGGTTATAATAGATGTAATTTATCCAATCAACATTTTTGTTTATAGTTACTAGTGGCAATAGTGACTCAAATCCTGCTTTAACTTGGTCTCTGGCCTTGAACTCATCAAGTAGGTCATCTGTCTGGTCAGTCAAAGCATCCACGACATCCTTCATGGCTTAGGTGTCTCTCCTGGTACGGGAGCTTCCTTGCAATGCGATACGTGGATCCAAACAGGCTTTCCCTCTAGTTACACAGAGGTTGATGTCATCTGGGGCTCTTGGACAGGATCATCAAATCTGGCAGTGAGGAGAAAAACTCGAGAATGGACATTAGTTTTTGACCAATTCAATTACATAAGTGTTATGATTGGTGGCTGAGGAGAGCAGGAAAAAAAAGCAATACACCAGAGAGGTTGGAATCTATGGATTGCAGTACCCTGACTAACCACCACAACTAAAGGCAGCCGTGGAGCGTTCCTACGTTGGTCCTAGACGCCTCGTCACAGCCTGAGAAGCTAACTACACCTAAAGATAGAAAAAGGAAAGCTATCTGCCCCGGAGCAGATCCCCAAAGAACATAGGAAGCCCCCCAAAAATGTAATGGCGGTTAGACAAGAGGAAATACAGACACAGACAGAAAATAGTATGAGCAAACGTTGGGGCCCAAACTTCCTAAATAGAAAAGGATAGGAAAGGCACTTACTGCAACCCCAAAAAAACCTGAAAAGTACCAACTCTACTAATTACAAAAACACCTGAGATCACACGACCTCTACCACCTAAATTAGTTCTCTGGTGTAACAAAAACTAAACAGCAACCACTGAAAAAACTGGAAAAGGCAAATGAACAAACAGTGGCTGAACTAAACTGAGAGGAGCATAAGCCCCCCGATGGGGACCCGGCAGACCCCCACAGAAGTGCAGGACAAAATGCAGGCACCAAAAAACTAAAAGAAGAAAATGTCTTATCTGTTAGCAGAAGATGCAGGCACGAAACAGCTTTTCTGGGTCTCTGGGAGTGTGCCTTACGCTAAACAGTGCAATTAGGAGTGTGTCATGCCATGGTTTGCGTGTCTCTTGGGCAATTTTTCAGCATTCTATTCTTAAGTGTTTCGTTCAGTTTTTTTTTTTCTACCTTCCTGCTGCTCTGGGGGTGGTAAGGAGTGTGTAGGCCTAAATCTGACCCTACTGCTAATCGGGTCTTGTGTGTCAGATTTGCTGTGAATGCGGGTCCCTGATCACTTTCTATCATTTCTGGAACCCCGTATCTGCACACTATTTTCTGAAAGTAGCTGCTTTGCAGTAGTCTTTGCTGACTTGGAACGCTTCTGTTCATCTTGAAAATACTTCTTTTGACCACAATGGCGTATTTGAATCCTTCACTTGGCGATATCTGGATGTGGTCTATCTGGATCCTTTGAAGCTGGTAGAGTGGTCTTTCCAGATGAGGTGAGGGGGACTTTTTTCCATACGTCCAGGCTTGCATTTGCCGCAGGTAGACAGCTGCTGGTGAATTTGGCTGTTAGGGTGGAGATCCCTGAAGTGAAAACAGTAAGCACCAATCAGATCATTCATCTGTGTCTTTGATATGTGGATGTGGGTCCATGTACCTATTGGACCACCATAGGGTGCATACTTTGTGGTAGGCAGAGTTTGAAGTCTATTATTGATAGCCTTCTTTCTTCATGTGTTGCTTTTTTCGCATTCAGCTCTTCTTCTCCTTTTGGAGCTTGGTCTTGTAACTTCTTGAGCAGATTCCAGGACGTTTCTTTGTCAGGTTTCTTGTCTTCAGTCGTCATGTAGTAGCCGTCCGGCTCTACGACCTCTCCCACTTCTCCATGTTGTCTTCCTTTGGCTGCTTCTTTGGCTGCCATGTCCGCCATGTTATTGCCTCACGCCTCTTCTGTTCTCAGTTTTCCATGCACTTTGATTTTTCAAATTGCCACCATTTTGGAAGTTGGAGTATACCCAGTAGGTCCCTGAAGGCTCCATGATGCTTCACGGTTGTCCCGTTTGCTGTGATGAAGTCCCTTGTAGCCCAGATGGGTCCAAAGTCGTGTGCTATGCCATGCGAGTACCTGTAGTCCGTGTAGATGTTTGCAGTCTTGCCTTCTGCCATCTGGCAGGCCTTCGTCAGCGCTATCAATTCTGCTTCCTGGGCTGACAGGCTAGGTGACAGACTTCTGGACCACAGGATTTCTTGATTGCTGGTCACTGCACTTCTGTGTTGAAACTTCTTCGGAGCCATCCAAGTATCCCCCCTTGGGAGTGGGAGTAGAGTGGCCGGGCTGAGGACTGTAGGTCTGGAGACGGTGACATTATGAGACAAAGGCAATAGAGGCGCCACAAAGATGCCTGGCGGTGGGAGATTACTGTTGGTTGAGCTTGATTGAAGATTGCCAAGATGTCATGTGGAGTGAGAGTTTCCAGTGGCTGTCCAAGAGTGATTTCAGCAACCTTGTCCAGGAGGTGTGTGCTGCAGATACTGCCATCAGGCAGGAGGGTGCTCTTCTTGCAACTGGATCCAAGCGGGCTGAGAGGCAGCCTAAAAGTCTCTGTTTTCCCCGTGAATCCGTGCCAGGACTCCAGTAGCATGACCTTCTTTCTTCCATCAGGTAGACGGAAAGACTTTTCATAGTCAGGTAGGCCTGGTATTGGCGCTGAGACTGTGAGTTCTTCCAATCTCCTGAATGGGTTGAAGGCTGCGTCTGATAGAAGGAGCGGGGTTGCGTTGATGCAAGCGCACAGAGGCTGCATTAGGACTGAGGCATCAGGGATCCAGGTTCTGCAATACGACACTAGACCAGGGAAGGCCTGCAGCATTCTTGGAGTTGTTGGGGAGCCATCTTCTCCACAGTGGTCTTCCAGTCTTTTGACATGTGTTTCGTCTTGTGGGCAATACAGTGTCCCAGGGATGTAACTTGCTTCTGGCATCACTGGGCTTTGTTCTTCCAGACCTTGCGTTGCTGTTCTTCCAGGTAGAGTAGGAGAGATAAGGAATAGGCTGTGCAGGTGTCGATGTCAACCACACAAA
Organism: Oophaga sylvatica; assembly: GCA_033576555.1. Taxonomy (NCBI): domain Eukaryota; kingdom Metazoa; phylum Chordata; class Amphibia; order Anura; family Dendrobatidae; genus Oophaga; species Oophaga sylvatica. The sequence goes on from JARQOD010000001.1 coordinate 464,240,756, forward strand.
AGAGAAAGTCATCCACGTGTTGTAGAAGAGTGACTCTTGCATATTCTGCAATCCAGTTGACGAAGATGGAGGACATTGTCTTGGTGAAACTTGAAGGGCTTGTTTTGAGCACCTTGAGGCAACATTGTCCATATGCACTGCACTGGTGCGTGAAAGCAGGCCTCCAGGTGGAGGGGAAACACTGAAGAAGGTACTGGCCAGGTTGATCACCGTGAATACCGTTGCGGTGACTGGGACTCTTGAGAGCAGAGTGTGATGGTTCAGCACTGTTGGGGTTTCAAATACCGTAGCCTCTTTCGCGGCCTCCAGGCCTGCACCATTCTGAACTCAGTGGGGTTTACAGTCTTTTTCTTCACTGTGGAAAGCTGGGATTGATTCCGATGGGCGAGGCAGCCCAGTTTGGCCTTGTCCTTCAGTATGCGCAGGGGACTCCATCTGCTGGTGCAGAGCTGGCGGGAAAACAAGCCGTCTACTAGGATCCACATCATGAGAGATGACGACCAGCTGGCTTTCTTGTTCTCCACCAAGACAGTCACTGTGTTAGCACCTGCTCTGGTCACAGGGGGTCTTCTTGTTGGGACGTCTCCTTAAACGGCTGCTTTTTTCTCAGCACGGGCCATCAGTAGTTTCTTTTTCTCCAGCTCGGTCTCAGGTCAGTATTTGTGCACAAGTTTGAAGAGCTGAGTGGCCTTTTTCCAGTCTAGGGCCTGGGTGAACTGGTTGATTGCAGGGGCACCTCTGGTGCTTGCAAAAGATGAACCTCTGGCGTTAGAGCTGGATGAGGTGTTGCCATTCCATGAAGCGAGTAGAGTCCTTCTTGAGTTGAATATCCTGGCCAATGTCAAAGTTCTCAGGCCGTCTTCTTAGGCGAGTTCACTTAGACCTTCAGTTGGTCAGAGACATCTTGACTCTGGGTGATGGAGTGGCTTTTCTGGTACTATGTCCAGCACCTCCTGTGATAGGTCTGCAGTGTGGTTGTTTGAGGTTCCTGTTTCTTCTTGGGTCAGGGGTGAAGAAAGTGTCATGGTCCCATCTTCCTGGAACACTCTGGTCGCTTTCAGCTTCTGCAGTAGGTCCACTCCCAATAGGTTGAGGGTGCAGGTTTTTACACAACAAACTGGGACATGATGGAGTGTTCTGGCTGAGTCCACACGCTCAGGGGCTTCATAATCTGGAAATATCTGACTTGACCATCAATTCCCATGCAGGAAGCAGAAGATTCTGATAGGTAGGTGAGGTTGCGGAGTTCCACAAGAAAAGATATGACTACGCCATCCACTCTCAGGATATTGGTCCACTGGTGGGGTTCCTTGTGGACTTGGTGTGCTCTTGTCCTATGGACGGGGTTCTTCACTGCTTTCTGTGTTTCTTCTTTTTCTGGGTGAAGTCAGTGTTCTGCACTTGTTCCGGAAATGACCAAACTCGCCACAGTTGTAACACTTGACATTCCTTCTGTCCCGGCGGGACTCAATCCTTTTTGCTACTGTGAGCAGGGTATCCATTGCTATTGACGTGTACTCAGGCCTGGCTGCTACCAGTGGTTTCCTGATTGGTTCTCTCAGTCCATGCACAAAAGCCTGTGCCAACATCCGTCTGTGTGTCTGATCATGGGTAATGAGGCCCAAATCTTGAAACACTTGCATTACTCTGTCATGGAACTTCTCCACAGACTCTGTCTTGTCTTGACTCGTGACATGTAGGCTGAGAGTTTGTCCTGTCAGTCTGCTTTTGGCCCATTCTCTGAGTTGCTCAATTAGCTTTGGTCCTGTCTCCCAGGCATACGCATCTAACTCTGTTGGGAGCTTGAAGTGTTCTCTCATAATTAGCCAGAATGCATCACCTGCTTTTATTTCCATTTCGGTCCAGAGATCAGTCCAGGCTGCTGCATACGTTCGCTGGATCTGCTGCATTTTTTGGCAAAATGGCATGGGGTGTATCCCTGGGTCTGGCAGCATACTGATCACCTGGCTTGGGATGAAGGGCTCATAGGATGGTGCCTCTACCTGTCCCTGCTCTATTGGTGCTTGTGTGTTTTCTTCCCTAGTATTGGGCAGCATGTGTGACGTTGCATCTTCATCTTCATCAGATAAGAAGTGACATGGTGTACTTGGTGCATACACTGGGTGAGATTTGGGCTTTAAAGTTGTCTTGCTGCATGGGGATTTCCCACTTCCTTGCTGAGGCTGCGGTGGATCAGTGTCATGGTTCCATGCTAGCAGCCCTGTAGCTATACCACCCCCCTGTGAAGCCCTAGCTGTGGACTGTTGTGTCTGGGGGCTACATGTAGCGTTTTGTGTAGGGAGATCTGCACTTTCTTCTCCTGATATAATGACTGGCAATGTTTGTACTGTGCTTGGGATAGACAAGGTGCCCTGTGCTGGAAACACTGAATACAGGGACACCACATTGCTTGGATTGGGCGTTGACCCAGTTGATGACGAAGTAGAAAAAAGAGGAAGAGAAGGGAGGTGTGAGGGAGGAGCGAGAGAAAGAGGAGGGGAGGGAGAGAAGAGTGAAAGGGGGAAAAGAGAGAAAGATGGAGGAGAGAGAGAGAAGAAAGATGGAGGGGGAGAAGTAGAAGAAGATGAAGAACAAGATTTGAGAGTTGGAGAGGAAGAGATAGAAGAAGAGGAAGATGAAGAAAATGGATGTGTCAGAGATGTGATGGAGGGAAAAGAAGGAATGAGAGGGATGGCAGCGAGGAAAGAGGAGAAAAGTCTGAAGAAGAAGAGAAAGGGACTGAGAGAAGAAAAAGGAGAGGGTGTCCCCCCTGTGACTCTTGAGAGGGGATGGTTGAAACAAAAATGCCTTCTCCCTGTGGAGAGAGGCGGGGAGCGTTTTTCCCTGTACAAGGCTCCTTACTCAATGAGAGCAGCCTACACCTGTCCCGTGTCTCCACATGATGGACATGTGATGTGTGTGACTCTGAATTCTGCTCTTGTGACATGTCAGTGATCTTTTTCTCACAGATGATTTAACACCTTTTCAAACTTATTCACATAAAAAAAAAAAAAAATCACTTCCTGGTCCGTTCAAATTAACTTGCTGTATCTTTTACACGATGCACCGCTGCTCTTTTATAGCAGATGGTAATCTATTAATAAACTTTCCCGTTACCTTTCAAATAACAAAAAACAAGAAAAAACATTTCATTATGCAGCGTAAAGGCTGCCTGTCTATTTGCTTCTCACGTACTCTGACATTCTATTCACATGCCTAGCCCTTCGATTCTTACGTACTGTGTCTATTCCAAAAACCTATTCAATAAAGGTGATTTAAAAATCTGAAAACTGCTGCACTCTTTTTCTGTTTGTTCTCGCCGAATGCCCGACGGGAGGGGCTACTCAGACCACTGCGTAGTTTGTGTCTGCTCTCTCCCTCAGCCTGTAATTCTCCTTATCTATGTGACCTTGTTCTAAAGCAAGCTTGTAGAAAAAAAAATGGCTGGAGAAATAAAGCTCTAAAATAAATTGCTTAGAGAAAAAATCTCTCCAAAATCATTTAAAAATGTACTTAAAAGAAAAATTTAAAAACAAAAGTTAGATTTAGTAAAAAACTCTAGAAAAAGAAAAACAAAAAAAAAAAATTCACCAAAAAGGGGAGAAAAGAAAAACCGTATTAATCATAAAACTCTGAAAAACAACCCTTGTTACTAAAACAGCTAATTAAAAATCTCTGGAATGTCAGCTGGCTGCTTCCCCCCTCCCTTCCTTATATCTCTGCTTGCTGTCTCTATAGGCACTGAAATCACGTATCAAAAAAAAAAAAAAAAATTATTATTCCTCAGAATAGCAAAAAATGAATATAGTTCAGTCTGAATGCCTGATAATTCTCACGTTAAAACCTGTAGCAAAAAAACTAGCTTAAAAAAATAAAAATCAAAGCCAAGAAACAGAATGCCTGATAACGTGATTAGCAGAGGAGGGGGGTCAAAGGGGTTTTCTCGCTGCTGCAGCCAGCACACTGCTCTGAATGAGATACTGACAGAGCGCACGGAGATGTGATTTAAAGCGACAGTACCTGATACAGAAAATTTGAGGACAGACACCCGGGAGAATACGAATCCCTCTTTTGATGATCTGAGACACATACAAGCTGCTCTGGTAACTGATAACTCACCAATTGCACTGAGCGCGGTGAGGCTCAAGGTTCTATCGCTCTGTACCGTACGCCCTGGCCGGTGCCCCGGTCACAGTAATCTGCAATAGCCTTCATCAAAATTCTCACTATCCACGTCTGATTTGACTGGGATGGCCTCCCGGTGCGTGGACAATTATTGTGAGAACTTATCCAAACAAAGCTTCCGCCCTTCACGTCTGATTTGACTGGGATGGCCTCCCGGTGCGTGAAAGTTTACTGCGGGAACTTATGCAGCAATTGTCTTTTGCTATACAACCCCCAGAAATCAGCAAGCAAAAACACAGTCACCGTTCCAACTTTCTCCCGGTTCACATAAAACATGAAACATATACAGCACAGCAGCAAACAACTCGGCTTATATCCCAGGGCTTTTGGATAAGGGTATGGACTTTTTACACAACCTGGGAATGCGGAGATGACCACGTCCGACCGGCTGGTAGTGTAGGCTAGGACTAGGCACAGGGAACATTCAGGTAAGATGACAAAGTTTTCTTACCTTACTGATGGAGCTGCAGTCTCCGTCCCATGTGCCAAGGCCAGGGCCAACACCCCCGTCTCTCCGGTCGGCCGGGTCCTCGTGCATTTCGTCCAATGCCCTGCGTGCAGGCGCCAACTGATATGGAAATTTAATTAGGATAAAAATATCCTTCTGTGTTTGCTGCTTGCCATGTCCAAATCTCTATATAATGTCTTTTTGAGCGCTCAGAACGAAATGAGGACTGTCCACACGAAAGTGTCAGTATAACAGTTCGTCAAAGACATACATTTATTATTCATTCAAGGTTTTATACGTTTACAAAAAGGGGCTGGTTAGTCAATTAACATACAATTAAAAGCTGCTAGATTATTGGCTGTTCTAGTGTAAATATGATAATTATGATAATCATGATTAAAAGAGCTGAAGTTGCAGAATTATTGTTTATATTCTTGTGACCTAGTTGTCTTGCATAACTATAATGTAAACAACAGATATCTAATAGGACTTTTTGTACTTCATGCATTTGTTCCTTTACGAAGGCCTTATGAAGGCCTTATGAAGGCCAGATTTCTTTAAAACGACTGATTATAGCTGGCCTAGAAATATGTGAGCACAGGGTTTTTTAGCAAGTGAGATCTATCTAACTGTGAACTGTGAATACATATATGTGAATATACTTTGAATATATGGAATACATATATATTTCCATGACAACGTGTGTGTACGAGGTGTACGGAGCGGAGCCGTGTGTGTACGAGGTGTACGGAGCGGAGCCGTGTGTGTACGAGGTGTACGGAGCGGAGACGTGTGTGTACGAGGTGTACGGAGCGGAGCCGTGTGTGTACGAGGTGTACGGAGCAGAGCCGTGTGTGTACGAGGTGTACGGAGCGGAGACGTGTGTGTACGAGGTGTACGAGCGGAGCCGTGTGTACGAGGTGCTCGGAGCGGAGCCGTGTGTGTACGAGGTGTACGGAGCGGAGCCGTGTGTGTACGAGGTGCACGGAGCGGAGCCGTGTGTGTACAAGGTGTACGGAGCGGAGCCGTGTGTGTACGAGGTGTACGGAGCGGAGACGTGTGTGTACGAGGTGTACGGAGCGGAGACTGTGTGTACGAGGTGTACGGAGCGGAGCCGTGTGTACGAGGTGTTCGGAGCGGAGCGTGTGTGTACGAGGTGTACGGAGCGGAGCCGTGTGTGTACGAGGTGTACGGAGCGGAGCCGTGTGTGTACGAGGTGCACGGAGCGGAGCCGTGTGTGTACGAGGTGACGGAGCGGAGCCGTGTGTGCTGGTGTACGAGACGTGTGTACGGGTGCACGGAGCGGAGCCATGTGTGTACGAGGTGTACGGAGCGGAGCCGTGTGTGTACGAGGTGTACGGAGCGGAGCTGTGTGTGCACAAGGCATACAAAGCGGAACCGTGTGTGTGTGAGGTGTGCAGAGCCGTGCATGTACAAGGAGTGTGGTGGGGAGCATTCATACCTCCCAACCGTCCTGAATTCAGCGGGACACTCCCGATTTTGAGAGTCTGCCCCGCTGTCCCGGCCGGGAGCTTTTCCCGTGGACACAGGAGTACATGCCGGAGCCCCGAAGAGCACTTTAAAACTCGCACGTGATGTTCCACCAGAAGTGACATGCTGGAAGATGACCGGAAATTAGGTAATTTCGGGAGGAGATTGTGACGGAACCATGGAGGCACTTCAGGGAATGCTTCAGATCCATCACCGTGTCCTCACCTTGGAATCGGGATGTCGGCCGTGTGAGCGGATCATGATATGTCCTGCACCGGGAGGCTTTTGTGGGCACTACAATGGGAGCTGGGCTGCTATAGTATCTTTATAGAATCTTTATTTCTTTCTCTCTCTCTGTTCTTTCTTTCTTTCTCTTTCTTTCTCTCTCTCTGTTCTTTCTTTCTCTTTCTTTCTCTCTGTTCTTTCTTTCCCATCTTTCTTTCTCTCTATCTCTCTGTTCTTTCTTTCTCTCTTTGTTCTTTCTTTCCCTTCTTTCTCTCTCTCCCTCTGTTGTTTCTTTCTTAACCCTCTTTCTTTTTTTCTCTCTGTTCTTTTTTTCTGTCCCCTCTTTCACTCTGTTTCTTTCTTTCTCTCTCTCTGTTCTTTCCCGTCTTTCTTTTTTTCTTTCTCTCTGTTCTTTTTTCTTTCTCTCTCTGTTCTTTCTTTCCCCTCTTTCTCTTTCTTTCTTTCTGTTCTTGCTTTCCCCTCTTTCTTTCTCTCTCTATTCTTTCTTTCTTTTTCTCTCTGTTCTTTCTTTCCCCCTCTGTCTTTCTCTGTTCTTTATTTCCCCTCTTTCTTTCTTTCTTTCTTCTTCTTCTTCTTCTTTCTTTTTCTTTCTTCTTTCTTTCTTTCTTCTTTCTCTCTCCCTCTCTGTTCTTTCTTTCCCTCTTTATTTTTCTCTCTCTGTTCTTTCCCTCTTTCTTTCTTTCTTCTTTCTTTCTTTCTTTCTTTTTCTTTCTTTCTTTTCTTTTCTTTTCTTTCCTTTCTTTCTTTCTTTCTTTCTCTCTCTGTTCTTTCTTTCTTTCTTTCTCTCTCTCTGTTCTTCCTTTCCCCTTTCTTTCTTTCTCTCTCTGTTCTCTGTCCCCTTTTCTTTCTCTCTCTATTCTTTCTTTCTTTTTCTGTCTGTTCTTTCTTTCCCCTCTGTCTTTCTTCTCTGTTCTTTCTTTCCCTCGTTCTCTCTCCCTCTCTGTCTTTCTTTTTCTTCTCTCTCTGTTCTTTCTTTCTCTCTCTGTTCTTTCTTTCCTCCTTCTGTAAGTTCTGTGTACATGTTCCTGAAACTCAGTTTTTCCGTCAGCCATTTTACTTTCTGTCTTGCTGCAGCTGTCTTGCCCTCAGTCAATATGGAGTTTCCAGCTTGCATGTTCCCGCCCTGATTCTCTCCCTCTTGCTTCTTAAGCAGCCACAGCTGAGCAATCAGTGCTTCAGAATCAAGCCTGCAGTGTACCTGTGACCTGACTCCTGGAAGCCTTGGACCTTGTACTCCAGTTATTTCCTATTGTGGAACTTTGGAACACTCGTGGACTTTGGAACCTTGCTATTTGATAAATCCACGTTTGCATGGACTTATGGTAACAGAGAAGAGATCCTGAACCTGTTGTGGAGAGTGATTGCTGAGCTTAAGTTACTCTGGCCTGCTGTGTCTCCTGCTTTTGTATCTGCAAACTGTGTGACTATTATTGCCACTTGTATGAAGTAATACAAGACCTTCTATATCAAACCTGTGACTCCTGTGTTTTCATCGCACCCAAGCACAAGACACTATATGAACTGTACTCCTTACATTACAAGATTCTGAAGCCAAACGTTAGTGTCTGCTGGGTCTGGAAAGGCTGTGTCTGCTGTAACTGTGGATATCAGATGTCCGGTTGTACTTTCTGTGATGACAGTGGTTGTGACTTCTCACAACCATTCCAGGTGAGCAATTCCCTTAAGTTTTTTTTTCTGCAGTGTTACCACAGGTAAACACTATTGTTTTTTTTTTTTCTTTCCTCTTTTGGGTCTGCTGTAAACTGTGGATATCAGATGTCCGGTTGAACTTTCTGTGATGATAGTGGTTGTGACTTCTCACAACCATTCCAGGTGAGCAGTTCCCTTAATTTTTTTTCTCTCTGCAGTGTTACCACAGGTAAACACTATTGTTTTTTTTTTTTCTCCTCTCCTTCCAGTACTCCTGTCTTAAAAGATCTGGAAAATGGAGGCCCGCATAAAGGAACTTTGCGGAGTGACTGATAATATCCTTGCAGATTTGCAGACTATAAAAACCCGTTTTACAAACCTACAGGACCTCACTAATCACAATTTGCAAGTGTTTGGACAGACTGCCCAGGATTTGCGAGCCAGGATTGAGGTTCTAGAGGAGCGAGTCCAGGCTCCTGCCGTAGCCCCGAGTTCTGGGATTCCCAAGTTGCCCCCTTTTCGTTTTGGCGGTGAACGTGAGAAATTCAGGGGATTTATTAATCAATGCAATTTTTTTTTTTCTGCACATGCTTCACAATTTCCCACTGAACGATCTAAAGTGCTTACTATAATTATGTTGCTTACCAACAAGGCTTTGATGTGGGCAAACCCTCTGATTGAGACTGATGATGAATGTTTGGATCATCTTGATGCTTTCATTTCAGCCATGGGACAGGTGTTTGATGACCCCAATCGAGGTGCAACAGCTGAAGCAGCCATGTTAGCTTTGCGCCAAGGTAAGCACTCGGTAGCTGAATATGCCTTGGATTTCAGGAGATGGGCCCTTGATACCACCTGGGACAGTTCCGCCAAAAAATCTATTTTTCGAAAAGGGTTATCTCCACTGATTAAGGATGAACTTGCTCGTGCCGACCCTCCCACTGCGTTAGGTGACTTTATTAACTACTGCATCCGTATTGATACTCGTCTGACTGAACGCAGGCAAGAGAGATGGTTCGAAAGCAATCGCACTAACCTTTTCCTACCTTCCTCTCCAGCTAAGGAACCTTTGAGTAGGATCACACGGGAACCTGAACCCATGCAGGTAGACTCTTTACAACGACGGGTTAGTGATGCACGCAAGGAACATCGTTTTAAGGAGAATCTATGTTTCTATTGTGGTAAGTCAGGGCACTTCATTATAAACTGCCCCAGCCGTTCTCGTAAGACTACTGCAGCACTCATTCACTGTGAGTGTTGCGAGAGGGGATCTGTCAGGTCCGAGCCTCAGGCTCCAGAGAGATCTGCAGCAACAGATCTTGATTTCTCGACTTGACTGTGTAAACGCTGCAATTTTTCAAGTTTCCTCAGCGGTGTCCCAGCTGAGTTGTAAGAAAAACAATTCTCATTGCTTTCTTTCCATCAAACTCTGGGTTGACTCAGCTTGGGTGTCTAGCTCTGCTATGATCGACTCAGGGGCAAGTGGAAATTTTATGGATGTCTCCTTTGCTCTGAAACAGGGGATACGTTCAGTGAAGAAGGCTACTCCAGTACAGATGGAAACTGTGGATGGCTCCCTGCTGACCTCTGGACCAGTGGATCAGGAAACAGAGCCTTTGAGGGTTCTTATGGGTAAAGATCATCAAGAGAAACTGTCCTTTATGCTTATCTCTTCTCCCCACTTTCCCATTATTCTAGGGCTACCATGGCTGCAGGCTCATAATCCTACCATTAACTGGGAGACCAAGGAATTACACTTTCCAGAGAAACAGATAAGTCCAAAAGTTTCAGCTTGCTCTGTTCCTAAAGGAACCATGTCAGTCCCTGAACTACCAGCTGTATACCAGGACTATGTGGATTTATGTGACAAGAAGAACGCTGACCAGCTTCCCCCTCACCGTCCATATGATTGTCCAATTGAATTATTGCCTGGAGCAGAGATACCTTTTGGTAAGATCTACCCCCTGGCGGGGCCCGAGCTAAAGGCTTTAAAGGATTACATAGACGAAAATCTAGCCAAGGGCTTCATACGCCCCTCTTCATCTCCTGCAGGTGCACCCATCTTCTTTGTAAAGAAGAAAGATGGATCTCTGAGACCCTGCGTAGACTATAGGGAACTCAATAAGGTTACTATTAGAAACCGTTATCCATTGCCTTTAATCCCTGAGTTATTGGAGAGAGTGCGACATGCCAAAATTTTCTCTAAACTAGATCTCCGTGGGGCCTATAACTTAGTCCGTATTAGACCTGGGGATGAATGGAAGACTGCATTCAGGTCACGCTATGGACACTTTGAATATCTAGTTATGCCTTTTGGTCTGAGTACCGCCCCAGCCACTTTCCAACACTTGGTGAATGACATCTTCAGGGATCTCCTAGATACATTCGTGGTGATTTATTTGGATGATATTCTAATTTTTTCTAACTCCACAGAGGAACATCATGGACATGTGAGAATGGTCTTGGAACGTCTAAGACAAAATCATCTTTACATCAAACTTGAAAAGTGTGAATTCCATAGGACCGATATTCAATTTCTGGGGTATGTACTGTCTACACAAGGAATTAGTATGGATGGAAGCAAGACCCAAGCCATCAAGGATTGGCCAAGTCCTAGAAATGTGAAGGAGGTGCAGCGCTTCATCGGGTTTGCCAACTTCTATAGACGTTTCATTAGGAATTTCTCTGAGGTAGTGTCACCTATCACCCAACTTACCCGGAAAGAGTCTAGGTTCTCCTGGACTCCCCAAGCCCAGGAAGCATTTTCCCGTCTAAAAGATAAATTTACCACTGCACCTATCTTAGTACATCCCAACCCCGAACTTGCCTTTATAATAGAGGTGGATGCTTCAGACTGTGCCGTTGGAGCTATACTCTCTCAGAGAACAGGTGAGAAGAATGTCTTGCATCCCTGTGCCTTCTTTTCCCAGCAGTTGTCTTCGGCTGAGAGGAACTACGATGTGGGTAATAGAGAGTTGTTGGCCATTATTGCCGCCTTCAAAGAATGGAGACACCTTCTTCAGGGAGCTGCACAGCAAATAGTCGTCCTGACAGACCATCGTAACCTTGAATTTATCAGGTCGGCTAAGTGCCTGACTCCTCGCCAGGCTCGCTGGAATCTTTTCTTAAACCAATTTAATTTTATCATTTCTTATAGACCAGGATCGCGCAATGGAAAGGCTGATGCACTCTCTAGGATTTATTCAGCAGAGACACGTCCACTTACTCCTCCTAAGACTATTCTTCCTGACTCTAGATTCCTGGGAGTGATTCATAATCAAGACCTACTTAAGGACATCAAGGAAGCATACCATGCGGATTCCTTTTTGGCACAACCCCCAAGGGACGTAAGTCTTGTCTTTAAGAATGGTGTGGATTCAGGGACAACGTCTGTATATTCCTGAAACAGTCAGATTAAGAGTATTGCAACTCATTCACGATTCCAAGATAGCTGGGCATAGAGGAATTCTAAAGACACAGGAATTTCTTTCTCGTTTCTTTTGGTGGCCCACTTGCAGGAAGGATGTTTTAAACTATGTCACTTCATGTGAAGTCTGTGCAAGATGCAAAACACCTCGCTCCTCACCAACTGGTCTGTTGCAACCTCTTCCCACCCCGTCCCGCCCGTGGGGATCCATTTCTATGGACTTCATTGTGGAGTTACCAACCTCTCAAGGGAAGAACACCATTCTAGTGGTGGTTGATCGTTTAACAAAAGCAGCTCATTTTATCCCTTGTGTCGGCTTACCCACTGCAAGACAGACATCAGATTTGATGATTAAAAATGTGTTTCGCTTACATGGAGTACCAGATGAGGTTATTTCGGATCGAGGGGTGCAATTCACTTCAAGGTTTTGGCAAAATTTCTGTGCAGCATTGGACATTAAAGTGAACCTTTCTTCTGCTTTTCATCCTCAGACTAATGGACAGACGGAACGAACCAATCAGACCCTGGAGCAGTATCTTCGCTGCTTTATCTGCCACCTACAGGATGATTGGGTGGATCTACTTCCACTGGCTGAGTTCTCTTATAACAACTCTCAGAGCGCCTCCACTAAGCAGTCTCCTTTTTACTCCAATTTAGGTTATCATCCTAATATTCTTCCTCGATTTCCCATAGAAACGCCTTTGCCAGCAGTGACTGAAAGAATCACGTCTTTACAAAAGAATATGGATCTTCTAAAGGGAAATCTGGAATTGGCTCAGGAAAGGTACAAGAAAGCCGCAGATAAATTTCGTAAACCTGCACCAGCTTTCAAGGTAGGAGACCTGGTCTGGCTGTCAACCAGAAATCTTAAGTTAAGAATTCCATCATCTAAGTTGGGACATAAATACATTGGACCTTATAAAATCAGTAAAATTATAAGTGCTGTCGCTTGTCGTCTTCAACTGCCCAGAACTATGAGAATCCACCCTGTCTTTCATGTATCTCTACTAAAGGCTGCGACACCCAATACGTTTCCTGGACGTTCTTCTCCTTGCCCTGACCCAGTGCTAGTCGATGGTCAGGAAGAATTTGTGGTGGAAAGGATTCTGGATTCCAGGTTGTATAGAAATCAGTTACAATATTTGATTAAATGGCAGGGCTACCCAGTGGAGGACAACTCATGGGAACCAGTCAATAATGTAAATGCTCCTCGCTTGCTCCGTCAGTTTCATCAGAGGTACCACACAAGCCTGGTCTGAGGTCATCCGGAGGTTGTCCTTAAGGGGGAGTAATGTAAGGTTCTATGTAATATTCCTGAAACTCAGTTTGTTCGTCAGCCATTTTACTTTCTGTCTTGCTGCAGCTATCTTGCCCTCAGTCAATATGGAGTTTCCAGCTTGCATGTTCCCGCCCTGATTCTCTCCCTCTTGCTTCTTAAGCAGCCACAGCTGAGCAATCAGTGCTTCAGAATCAAGCCTGCAGTGTACCTGTGACCTGACTCCTGGAAGCCTTGGACCTTGTACTCCAGTTATTTCCTATTGTGGAACTTTGGAACACTCGTGGACTTTGGAACCTTGCTATTTGATAAATCCACGTTTGCATGGACTTATGGTAACAGAGAAGAGATCCTGAACCTGTTGTGGAGAGTGATTGCTGAGCTTAAGTTACTCTGGCCTGCTGTGTCTCCTGCTTTTGTATCTGCAAACTGTGTGACTATTATTGCCACTTGTATGAAGTAATACAAGACCTTCTATATCAAACCTGTGACTCCTGTGTTTTCATCGCACCCAAGCACAAGACACTATATGAACTGTACTCCTTACATTACACTTTCTTTCTTTCTTTCTTTCTTTGTTCTTTCTTTCCCCTCTGTCTTTCTCTCTCTGGTCTTTCTTACCCCTCTTTCTTTCTCTCTCCCTCTGTTCTTTCTTTCTCTCTCCCTCTCTGTTCTTTCTTTCCCCTCTTTCTTTTTTTCTCTCTGTTCTTTTTTTCTGTCCCCTCTTTCTTTCGCTCTCTGTTTCTTTCTTTCTCTCTCTCTGTTCTTTCCCCTCTTTTCTTTCTTTCTTTCTCTCTGTTCTTTTTTCTTTCTCTCTCTCTGTTCTTTCTTTCTCCTCTTTCTTTCTTTCTCTCTGTTCTTGCTTTCCCCTCTTTCTTTCTCTCTCTATTCTTTCTTTCTTTTTCTCTCTGTTCTTTCTTTCCTCCCTCTGTCTTTCTCTGTTCTTTATTTCCCCTCTTTCTTTTTCTCTCCCTCTCTGTTCTTTCTTTCTCTCTCTGTTCTTTCTTTCCCCTCTTTATTTTTCTCTCTCTGTTCTTTCCCCTCTTTCTTTCTTTCTTTCTCTCTGTTCTCTGTCCCCTCTTTCTTTCTCTCTCTATTCTTTCTTTTTCTGTCTGTTCTTTCTTTCACCCCTCTGTCTTTCTTTCTCTGTTCTTTCTTTCCCCTCGTTCTCTCTCCCTCTCTGTTCTTTCTTTCTCTCTCCCTCTCTGTTCTTTCTTTCTCTCTCTGTTCTTTCTTTCCTCTCTTTCTTTCTTTGTTCTTTCTTTCCCCTCTGTCTTTCTCTCTCTGGTCTTTCTTACCCCTCTTTCTTTCTCTCTCCCTCTGTTCTTTCTTTCCCCTCTTTCTTTCTCTCTCCCTCTCTGTTCTTTCTTTCCCCTCTTTCTTTTTTTTCTCTCTGTTCTTTTTTTCTGTCCCCTCTTTCTTTCGCTCTTTGTTTCTTTCTTTCTCTCTCTCTGTTCTTTCCCCTCTTTCTTTCTTTCTTTTCTTTCTTTCTTTCTTTCTTTCTTTCTTTCTTTCTTTTCTTTCTCCTCTCTGTTCTTTCTTTCTCCTCTTTCTCTTCTTTCTTTCTCTCTGTTCCTGCTTTCCCCTCTTTCTTTCTTTCTTTCTTTCTTTCTCTATTCTTTCTTTCTTTTTCTCTCTGTTCTTCTCTTTCCCCCTCTCTCTTTCTCTGTTCTTTATTTCCCCTCTTTCTTCCTCTCTCCCTTTCTGTTCTTTCTTTCTCTCTCTCTGTTCTTTCTTTCCCCTCTTTCTTTTTCTCTCTCTGTTCTTTCCCCTCTTTCTTTCTTTCTTTTCTTTCTTTCTTTCTCTCTCTCTGTTCTTTCTTTCTTTCCTTCCCCTCTTTCTTTCTTTCTTTCTCTCTCTCTGTTCTTCCTTTCCCCTTTCTTTCTTTCTCTCTCTGTTCTCTGTCCCATCTTTCTTTCTCTCTCTATTCTTTCTTTCTTTTTCTGTTTGTTCTTTCTTTCCCCTCTTTCTTTTTCTCTCTCTGTCTTTTTCCCCTTTCTTTTCTTTCTCTTTCTCTCTGTTCTTTCTTTCCTCTCTCGTTCTTTCTTCTCTTTCTTTCTTTCTTCTTTCTTTCTTTCTCTCTTTCTTGCTTCTCCTCTTTTTTCTTCTCTGTTCTTTCTTTCCTCTTTCTTCTTTTCTCCCTTTTTCTTCTTCTTTTCTTTCTCTTTTTTCTTCTTTCTTTCTTTTCTCTTTCTTTTCTTCTTTCTCTTTTTTTTTTCTTTCTTTTCTTTCTTTCTTTTCTTCTCTCTTCTTCTTTCTTTCTTTCCCCTTTTCTTTCTCTCTCTTCTTTCCTCTTCTTTCTTCTCTCTCTTTCTTCTTCTTTCTTCTGTTCTTTCTTTTTTCTTTTTCTTCCTTTCTTTTTCTTTCTTTCTTTTTTCTCTTCTTTCTTCTTCTGTTCTTTTCTCTTCTTTCTTTCTTCTCTTCTTTCTTCCCTTTCTTTTTTCTTTTTCTTTCTCTTTCTTTTTTCTTCTTTTTCTTTCCTCTTTCTTTCTTCTCTCTTTCTTCTTTTTCTTCTTTCTCTTTTTTTCTCCTCTCTTTCTTTCTTTCCCTTCTTTCTTCTTTCTTCTCTGTCTTTCTTTCTCTTCTTTCTTTTTTTCTTTCTTCTCCCCTTTCTTTCTTCCTCTTCTTTTTCTTCTCTCTTTTTTCTTTTCTTCTCTCTTTCTTTTTTCTTTTCTTTTTTCTTCTTCTGTTCTTTCTTTCTCTCTTTCTTTCTTTCCTCTTTCTTTTTTCTCTCCTCTTTCTTTCTTCCCTTTTCTTTCTCTTTCTTTTTCTTTCTTTCTTTCTTTCCTCTCTTCTTTCTTTCTTTCCCTTTTTCTTTCTTCTTTCTTTTTTCTCTTTTCTTCTTTCTCTTTTTTTCTCTCTTTTCTTTCCCCTTTCTTTCTCTTTTTTCTTTCTTTCCTTTTCTTTCTTCTTTCTTCTTCTTTCTTTCTTCTCTTCTTTCTTTCTTCTTTCTTCTTTCTTCTTTCCTCTTTTTTTTTCCTCTTTTTCTCTCTTTCCTTCTTTTCTTTCTTCTTTCTTCTTCTCTCTTTCTTTCTTCCCCTTCTTCTTTCTCTTCCTTCTTTCTTCTTTCCTCTTTTTTCTCTCTTTCTTTTTTTCTTTCTTTCTTTCTCTCTTCTTTCTTTTTCTCCTTTCTTTCCTCTTCTTTCTTTTCTTCTCTTTTTTCTTTCCTCTTTTTCTTTCTCTTTCTTTTTTTTCTTCTTTTCTTTCTTTCCTCTTCTTTCTTTCCTTTCTTTTTCTTTTTTTCTTCTCTTCTTTCTTTCTTTTCTCTTTTCTTTCTTCTCTCTTTCTTTCTTTCTCTTCTTTCTTTCTTTTCTTCTTCTCTTTCTTCTTTCCTTTCTTCTTTCCTCTTTTTTTTCTCTCTCTTTCTTTCTCCTCTTTCTTTTCTTTCTTTCTTCTTTCTTCCTCTTTTCTTTCCTTTTTCTTCCCTCTTTCTTTTCTCTTTCTTTTTTCCCCTTTCTTTCTTTCTTTCTTTCTTTCTTTTCTCTTTTCTTCTTTCCCTTTCTTTCTCTTCTTTCTTCCCCTCTTTCTTCTTTCCTTTTTTTCTTCTCTTCCTTCTTTCTTTCTTTCCTCTTTTTCTTTCTTTCTTCTTTCTTTCCTTTCTTCTTTTTTTCTTTCTTTCCTTCTTTCTTTCTCTCTCTCTTTTCTTTCCCCTTTCTTTCTTCTCTTTCTTTTTCTTTCTTCTCTCTTCTTTTTTTCTTTCCTTTCTTTTTTTCTCTTTCTTCTTTCCTTTCTTATTCTTTCTTACCCCTCTTTCTTTCTCTCCCCCTCTGTTCTTTCTTTCCCCTCTTTCTTTCTCTCTCCCTCTCTGTTCTTTCTTTCTCCTCTTTCTTTTTTTTCTCTGTTCTTTTTTTCTGTCCCCTCTTTCTTTCTTTCTTTCTTTCTCTGTTCTTTCTTTCTTTCTCTCTCTGTTCTTTCTTTCCCCCTCTTTCTTTCTTTCTCTCTCTGTTCTTTCTTTCCCCTCTTTCATTCTTTCTCTCTCTGTTCTTTCTTTCCCCTCTTTCTTCTTTCTTCTTTCTTTCTTTCCCCTCTTTGTTTTTTTTCTCTCTGTTCTTTCTCTTCCCTTTATTTCTTTCTCTCTCTACTTTCTCTCTGTTCTTTGTTGCTTTCCCCTCTTTCTTTCTCTATCTCCTTTCTTCCTGTTTTTTTTCTCTCTCTGTTCTTTCTTTTACTCAGTACCAGTGTGCCCTCAGTACCAGTCAGTGTGATCACCAGTGCTAAATGGGTGTGGTCGGGGCGTGGACATGGGTGTGACTAGTTGTGAAATGGGTGTGGTCGGGGTGAGGCCTACAACTTGCCGCGGCGCGCACAGCGCGCCGCAACCTTTGTCCCTCTTTCCCATCTTCAAAAGTTGGGAGGTATGGCATAGTGAGAGTAGGGAGAGTGAAAGGAGCATATAGGGAGAGTTTGTGATTACAAAATGCTCTTTTAAGAGCTCATTAGGGTGAAGATTAGTTCTTTGTTAGGTGGAGATAGCATAGGGAGAGATTTAATAGGAGGGAGAGTGAAAGACAGGCACCTGGGTGTTATCACATCATCATTGCAAATACATGCTGCAGATCTCTGCTATTTTGTATTGTGTTGTATAGTTTAGGATTAGGAGCAGACTGTGGGATTAGGAAGAGATAGGTAGGCTAATGTCCACTACCATAATATACAAAGCAGCTCTAGAGTCAAATATAATTAGTTAGTACCAGCATACATATACTAAACCAATTTTTTTTGGAGCTACATAATATTCCTGCATAGCAGCATATAAAAAAAACCCTTTTTTTTATACCTAAATAATATTCCTCAGTGCCAGCATATAGTAACATCCTTTTTAAAAGCCAATTGCTAAATAACATTCCTTGCCTATTGCTTAAATAGTTAATATTTCTCTAGCAGTTGTGCGACTGGCGCAAAATCTGCTGAGCTACGAAAACATCACTATTTACCATTAATTTTCCTGAGTCTGCTGTTGGTGTGTCTTAAAGGCAATCTAAAAAATAAAAAAAAATTCTATTGGTTGAATAAATAGCGTATTTTTATCTAGCAGTTGTGGGACTGGAGCAAACCGTGCAGAGATAAGCAAATGTCACAATTTACCAGTGGCAATAATTTTCATTAGTCTACAGTTGCACTGTGTCAGCAGGGTGATAGAAAAAGAATACAAATTTTCTATTGATTAAAAAATAGTGTATTTTTATCTTGCAGTTGTGCGACTGGCGCAAAGCCTGCTGAGATACGCAAACAAGACTATTTACCTGTTATTTTCATGAGTCTGCTGTTGCCGTGTGTAATAGAGCAGATATCTGGAAAAAAAATAGCCACATATTGCTAGATACACGGAATTTGTACATAACACCTCTGTGAGGGTACTTGTGAAATATAAAGCCAATAATTTTTTTTTCATAAGTATAATGCATTCAATATGAGAAAGGGTGACGTTAAGGGATGTGGATGTGGTCGGGCCCGCCAAGGCCATGCAACAGATCAGAAGGTGACTGTATCTCGTTCTAGCTTCCTGTCAAAATTTGGTCAGTGCGCTACACCACTGACGAACCCAGACAAGTGCAAAGATGTTGTGGATTGGATGACAGACAAAGACTCCAGTGTGTTGACAAGCAGCACCATGAAGTCTTCTACACGGTCCAGTCTCAGTAGCCAAGAGGCTGTGCTTCTGAATCCTCAACCTGGTCCTCCTTCCTTCCACCATCAAGAGTCCTAGGAGATATATGACCCCAACGCTGGCCACTCTGAGGAACTGTTTACATTCCCTTGTAATTTTTCAGGCCTCTCAAAGTACACCAGAGGGTCATGAGGAGGTGGAGTGCAGTGGTGCCTAAACATTTTTGCACCCACGGCAAGCGTCGAGGAGAAAGCCACGTTGGGGAAGGTGAGTTAATGTCTGAAGAGGTGGAGAATAATCATGACGCACAGTTGCCATCAGGTCAGCCTAAAATCACAACTCAGAAGGAGGATCAGTTTGATGAATTGGAAAATGACGTGGTCGATGATGAGATCAATGATCCAACCTGGCACGGTGGCACGCCTAGCGAGCACAGCAGTGCAGACAGGGATGGGTCCATAGCACAAAAACAAGCAAGAAGAGATAGTGGTTTAACCAGAGGGAGAACTCGGTCAACTGTTCCACAGAGCACCCCACTCGGCTAGATAACAGGCGAAGGGTGCGTTCTCCTGTATGGCAGTTTTTTCTGAAAGACCTTCAGACAAAACAACTGTAACTTGCAGCATCTGCCAAACTAAACTTAGAAGAGGCAAGAACACTGCCAACCTGAGCACCACCAGCATGGAAAAGCACATGGCAACCAAGCAGCCCAGTAGATGGGCGGAATGCCTGGGTACAAAATATGTGTCTGAGGGTGAAACCACTGCCCCTTCCCCTGTGTTATGGCTTTTCCAATCTGCTGTCCATGAATCAGGCGCTGATGCCTCCTGCCCACAACCTGAGTTGCACAGACACAACAGTCAGCAACCATGTCCAGTTCATTGTCCCAGCACAGCGTTCAGTTGTCCCTGCCCCAAACGTTTAAAAGAAAGAAATATCCACCCGCCCACAGGCCCAAACGCTAAACACCCACATTGCCAGATTGCTAGCCTTGGAAATGTTGCCATTTCGGCTTGTGGGAACTGAGTGTTTCGGTGACCTCTTGGGGTGGCACCCCCACGGTACTCGATTCCCAGCCGACACTATTTTTACCTGTGTGCAGTCCCCGCATTACATAAGCACGTGTTACACAATATCAGCCGTGCTCTGGCCAACGCAGTCACAGGGAAGGTCCATCTAACCAGAGACACATGGACAAGTTCTTGTGGACATGGACGCTACACTGGGTGAACCTGGTGGAATCTGGGAAAAAGTCAGACCCTGGGACATCACACATCTTACCCACACGAAGAATAGCAGGTCCAACTTCCATCAGGCTTTCAGTCTCTTCGTATTACAGTTCCTGTCTCTCCTCCTCATCATCCTCAGCGGAACTAGCCTCCCCATCACTCCCGAGCTGGAAAGTCTGCAGTACTGCCTTGGCGAAGCGGCAGCACGCTCTACTGAAGCTCATCTGTTTAGGTGATAAACCTCACAACGCAGCCGAGCTGTTGAAAGGGATAAAAGAACAGACCGATTAGTGTCTCTCCCCTCTGAACCTCCAACCTGGTCTGGTTGTGTGCGATAATGGTTGCAACTTGGTGGCAGCTTTAAAACTCAGCAAGCTGGTACACGTTCCATGCATGGCCCACATGCTGAACTTGGTTGTACAACGGTTTTTAAAAACATACCTTGACTTGCCTGACCTACTTGACAAGATACGCCGTGTCAGCGCACATTTCAAAGTCATCTCAGGCTTTCGCCAGTCTACCTTCGCTGCAGCAGCGCTTTAATTTGCCTAGTCACCGACTGATTTGTGACCTGCCTACACGCTGGAATTCGATCTTTCATAAGTTAGCAAGGCTTAGTGAGCAGCAGAGGGCAGTCTCTGAATTCCAGCTTCTCAATGCCCGTCAGAGTAACACGTTAAAAAAGTTAGGGAGAATCAGCTAATGTGGCACACCAATCAAAGTAACACTTATAAAATATATAAGGACACAGAGCACATGCACAAGTAATCAAAACATCATACTCATGAAAAAGTGGTCAGGCAGTGTCCATTATAAGCTAATGCTATGCCATACAAATCATGAGTATAATGAAAAAAACAAAGATTAAGAGTTAGAATATCCTACACAAAACTAGGAACAAGTATACAGATTAAGATAACATTTACCACTATCCCTCTGAGACTGGATATTGCCTGACCACTTTTTCATGCGTATGATGTTTTGATTACTTGTGCATTTGCTCTGTGTCCTCATAAATTATTATAAGCGTTACTTTGACTGGTGTGCCACATTAGCTGATTCTATCTAACTTTTTAAGCCTTTGAGCTATAATTTATACATATATAAATTTATATTTTCTTTGCAATCAATGAATGTGGCACACTATTGCTTCTACATATATTTTTGGGACAGCAGTTCTTAATTTACCTATCTCTATTACTGCATTTTTACACATAACCACCCGATGGAGCCACAATAGCTGTACTTAAACCCTTCACCTTGAAGCCTGTTTTCAACTTCCTGACCAGGCCATTTTTTTCAATTCTAATGTAAAACAAGAAAAGAAAAAGGGCGCATGTGTAGACTCACAGGGCTTTTTTCAATTCTGACCATTGTCAATTTATGAGGTCATAACTCTGAAACACTTCAACGGATCCTGGTGATTCTGAAATTGTTTTCTCATGACATTTTGTACTTTATGATAGTGGTAAAATTTCTACAATATGAATTGCGTTTATTTGTGAAAAAAACAGAAATTTGGTGAAAATTTTGCAATTTTCAAACTTTTAGTTTTTATAACCTTAAATGAGAGAGTCATATCACACAAAATAGTTAATAAATAACATTTCCCAGATTTCCCACATGTCTACTTTACATCAGCACAATTTTGGAACAAAATTATTTTTTGTTAGGAAGTTATAAGGGTTAAAAGTTGACCAGCAATTTCTCATTTTTACTACAAAATTTGCAAAACCATTTTTTAGGGACCACTTCACACTTGAAGTGACTTTGAGGCGCCTATATGATACAAGATACCCAAAAGTGACACCATTCTAAAAACTGCACCCTTCAAGGTACTCAAAACCACATTCAAGAAGTTTATTAACCCTTCAGGTGTTTCACAGGAATTTTTGGAATGTTTAAAAAAATGAACATTTAACTTTTTTCACAAAAACATTACTTCAGATCCAATTTGTTTTATTTTACTAAAGGTAACAGGAGAACTTGGACCCCAAAAGTTGTTGTACAATTTGTCCTGAGTACGCTGATACCTCATATATGCAGGTAAACCACTGTTTGGGCGCATGGCAGAGCTTGGAAGGGAAGGAGAGCCATTTGACTTTTCAGTGCTAAATTGACTGGAATTGAGATCAGACGCTGTGTCGCATTTGGAGAGCCCCTGATGTGCCTAAACAGTGGAAACCCCCCAATTCTAACTCCAACCCTAACCCCAACACACCCCTAACCCTAATATCAACCTTAACCCTAATCCCAACCTGAACCCTGACTTCAGCCCCAACCCTAACCCTAACTTTAGCCCCAACCCTAACTCTAACTTTAGCCCCAACCCTAACCCTAACCCTAATGGGAAAATGGAAATAAATACATTTTTTTTCTTTTATTATTTTTTTCCTAACTAAGGGGGTTTGATTCACTATTTATAGTGGGTTTTTATAACAGGATTTTATGTTTGGCAGCTGTCACACACTAAAAGACGCTTTTTATTGCAAAAATAGTTTTTGCATCACCACATTTGGAGAGCTATAATTTTTCCATATTTTGGCCCACAGAGTCATGTGAGGTCTTGTTTTGTGTGGGACAAGATAATGTTTTAACGTTACCATTTTTTTTACATCCGTCTGTTTGATCGCGTTTTATTGCACTTTTTGTTTTGCGGTATGATGATAAAGCATTGTTTTTTTGCTTCATTTTTTAAACATTTTTTTGCGGTGTTCACTGAAGGGGTTAACTAGTGGGACAGTTTTATAGAGCGGGTTGTTACAGACGCGGCAATACCAAATATGTGTACTTTTATTGTTTTTTTTATTTACATAAATGGATTTTTTGGAAAAATATTCATTTATTTTTTCTTTATTTGGGGATTTTTTTTAAATATTTTTACTTATTCTAATTTTTTTTTTACTTTATAACATTGTCCCAGGTTGGGACATCACTATATCATGTCAGATCGCTGATCTGACACTTTGAATAGCACAGTGTCAGATGAGAAATCTGACAGGCTCTCAGCAGGTGCTCGCAAGCCACCTCCCTGCAGGACCGGAAGGACCCCGCGGGCATCTTGGAGCCGGGGGTCTCCATGGAGATCAACGGAACAACGTGATCGCATCGCGTTGTTCCGGTGGGAGCGCGCAGGGAGCACCCTCCCTGCGCGATTCTTCTCTGTGCCGCTGTCACTACTGTTCTAGCACTGACACTACTGTCACTACTGTCATTACTAGCACCAATCGTGGGCATTGCTGCGTGGTGTCAGATGTCATATACAGCTGTCACCCGCATGCTATGACCGCAGCGCTCAGCGTGAGGCCGCACGATCGTGCAGCCGTACTAGTACTTAAGTTTGCGGGAATGCAGTTCCCGCAGAGCAGTACTAGTATGACGCATGTCGGGAAGGGGTTAATCTGATCATGTTTACACACAGATGGCCTATGTAATGCTTTATGTATTTTTTGTTAAAATTATGATATATTATTAACTATGCACCTGTGCATCTATTTATTTATTTGTGTAATGGATTGATTACCACTCTTGTCTTTGTTGTATTTTCCCCTTTGAATCTGTCTTTTAGCTTAATGTTTTTTATACTTTGCATAATAAAGATTTAATTAATTTTTAGTACATATACTTTTGTGTTTGGGTAGTTTAATTCGTGGTGGTATTCTATTGGTTGTCCAAGCTGCACACTTGGCCCGACCTCTCCTTGTACACCTTGGAGGTTCTGCCATGCAAATGTGTTGCCTGAGAGGGTTTTTTAGTGCGGCTGATGCAATCATAACCAATGGGTGCACTCAGCTGTCAATGAAAAATGCAGACAGGCTGACTCTTCTAAAATTGAATAAGGGCTGGATTTCCTTCGACTTTGTAAACCTTACTGATGACAGTAACGTAACATAAATGCAGGCCAAATGGGTTTTTTTGGAAGTTGTCTTAACATCCATGCCTTACCATCCAAAACCATTTTGTGCAGGAAATCACCTCCTCCTCCTCCTGCAACAAGTACTTAGTGGTAATCTATGTATACCCCACACTGATAATGTTTTTTACTTTTTGAAAACTTTACACATTGTGCAATGGTGAAACTTGTACTCCCTATCTCTACCTATTCTAATAACTGCAAAATGTATTGTGAGGTCCCCATAACGGTCTCTTTCATCATGTATGATACAGACCCCTTGGGTAATTTTTGGAAACCTTTATACATTGTGCGATGGTCAAATTTCTATTCTCAGTCTCTATATGTTATATTATTATTTTTGTTTACTGTGTTGCCCCTCTCACGGTCTTTTTAACCATGCATCTGGTAGTCTGATATTGATTTTTGGGTCTGCACTTGGACATTTTGGAACATCAGTGCATTAATATGCTCCACACACTTCTTCATGTTTCAGCCTTACACATAATAATAATATGAGTAATGAAACATACTCTCTATTTACGCTGCTAGTTCGAAAATCTTACTCACGCATCGCTTTATAAAGGGAAATTTAATATAATACCTTTGTTAGCACACGCCATATCCTGCTCATATACGCAGCACCCCAGTAGGTGGGTGGAACGCCTGGGTACAAAATATGTGTCTGACGGTGGAACCAGCGGCCCTTCTCATGTGTTATGTCCTTCCCAATCTGCTGTCCAGGAAGCAGGCGCTGTTGCCTCCTGCCCACAACCTGCAGTTGCATAGACACAACAGGCAGCAACCACGTCCAGTTCTTTGTCCCAGCACAGAGTTCAGTTGTCCCTTGTCAGCATATATGTCTGTTCACAAATTGTTAGTTAGTTAGGGCATACAGTTATGCTCAACAGATTACATACCCCGGCAGAAATGTTGCTTTCTTGGCCTTTTTTCAGAGAATATGAACAATAACACCAAAACTTTTCTCCGCTCATGGTTAGTGGTTGGGTGAAGCCATTTATTGTCAAACTACTGTTTTCTCTTTTTAAATCATAATGATAAACCAAAACATCCAAATGACCCTGATCAAAAGTTCACATATCCCATTTCTTAATACCATGTATTGCCCCTCTCTAACATCAATGACAGCTTGAAGTCTTTTATAGTAGTTGTGAATTAGGATCTTTATTTTCACAGATGGTAAAGCTACCTACTCTTCTTGGGAAAAAGCCTCCAGTTCCTGTAAAATTCCTGGGCTGTCTAGTATGAACTGCGTGTTTGAGATCTCCCAAGAGTGGCTCAATGATATTGAGTTCAGGAGACTGAGATGGCTACTCTAGAACCATCACTTTGTTCTGCTGTAGCCAATGACAGGTCGACTTGGCCTTGTGTTTTGGATCGTTGTCATTTTGGAACGTTCAAGTGTGTCCCATGAGCAGCTCCTGGGCTGATGATTGCAAATTTGCCTCCAGTATTTGCTGATAACGTGCTGCATTCATCTTTCCTTCAACTTTGATAAAGTTTCCTGTGCCTCTGTAGCTCACCAATCCCTAAAACATCAGCGATCCACCTCCATGCTTTACAGTAGGAATGGTGTTCCTTTCATTATAGGCCTTGTTGACCTCTCTCCAAATGTACCATTTATAGTTGTGGCCAAAAAGTTCAATTTTGGTGTCATCGTTTTATTATTATAATTATTATTTATTATTATAGCGCCATATATTCCATGGCGCTTTACTTGTGAAAAGGGGTATACATAATAAAAGCAAATACAATAATCTTAAACAATACAAGTCACGACTGGTACAGGAGGAGAGAGGACTCTGCCCGCGAGGGTTCACAATCTACAAGGGATGGATGAGGATACAATAGGCGAGGGCATAGCTGGTCATGCAGCAGTTTGATGGATTTCCTGGCAGCTGTGGTTGAAATTTTCGTTGGTCTACCTAACCGTGGTTTTGTTTTTAAAGAGCCCCTGATTTTCCACTTGTTAATCACAGTTTGAATGCTGCTGACTGGCATTATCAATTCCTTGGATATCTTTTTGTATCCCTTTCCTGTTTTATACAGTTCAACAACCTTTTCCCGTAGATCCATTGACAATTCTTTTGCTTTCCCCATCACTCACATTTCAGTGGCTGGATGAAAGATACCAGAGTCTGTCTGGATACCAGAAACTCACTCAGCTTTTATGCACACACCCTAAGTACAAGCAAACAGGTCACATGTGAGGATGTTACCTTTAGTAGCCATTCAAACCCATTTGTGACAACTTCTGTGTATGTTATCAGGCCAAAATCACCAGGCTATGTGAACTTTTGATCAGGGTCATTTGGATGTTTTGGGTATGTTATCATTCATATTCTCTGCAAAAAAGGCCAAGAAAGCACAAATTCAGCCAGGGTATGTAAACTTTTGAGCACAACTGTACATATTCGTTACCACTTTACATTGTTCGGTGCTGGACAAAGATCAATGCTGGCTTTTCCATGCTCCTAAATGAGACTTGTGTGTTTTTATTAAACTGTCATGTAATTATTATTATTATTATACATTTATATAGCGCCATTTATTTCATGGTGCTTTACATATGAAAAGGGAAAAATATAGACAGGTACAATAAACATGTGCTAGACAAGGGACGCACAAGTACAGAAGGAGAGAGGACCCTGCCCGCGATTGCTCACAGTCTGCAGGGATGGGTGAGAATACACTAGGAAAGGGTAGAGCTGGTCGTGCGATGGTTCAGTAGACTGAGGATCATTGCAGGTTGTAGGCTTGTTGGAACAGGTGGGTCTTCAGTTTCTTCTTGAAGGTCTCCGTTGTTGATGAAAGTCTGATGTTTTGCAGCAGGGAGTTCCAGAGTATGGGGGAAGCCAGGGAGAAGTCTTGTATGCGTTTGTGGGAAGAAGAAATGAGGGGGGAGTTGAGAAGGAGATCTTGAGAGGATCGAAGGTTGCGTTTAGGTAGATAGCGGGAGACCATGTCACAGATGTATGGAGGAGAGAGGTTGTGGATGGCTTTGTATGTCATGGTTAAGGTTTTGAACTCGAGCCTCTGGGCAATAGGAAGCCAGTGAAGGGCCTGGCATAGGGGGGAGGCTGGGGAATAACGGGGAGACAGGTGGATTAGTCGGGCAGCAGAGTGTAGGATGGACTGGAGTGGTGCCAGAGTGCTAGAGGGAAGGCCAGACAGTAGGAGGTTGCAGTATTCGAGGCGAGAGATGATAAGGGCGTGCACTAGTGTTTTTGTGGTTTCATGGTTGAGGAATGCGCGGATCCGGGAAATATTTTTGAGCAGGAGGTGGCGAGGGCTTGGATATGTAGTTTGAAAGAGAGGGCAGAGTCGATGATCACCCCAAGGCACCGAGCATGCGGGACTGGGGAAAGCGAGCAGTCATTGACATTGATGGATAGGTCTGGTGGAGGGGTAGAATGAGGTGGGGGAAAGATGATGAATTCTGTTTTGTCCATGCTCAGTTTGAGAAAGTGAGCAGAAAAGAAGGCTGAGATAGCAGACAGACACTGGGATTTTGGTCAGTAGGGAGGTGAGGTCAGGTCCAGATAGGTAGATATGCGTGTCATCGTTGTAGAGGTGATACTGCAAGCCGTGGGATTCTATGAGCTGTCCCAGGCCGAAGGTTTAGATGGAGAAGAGTAGGGGTCCTAGGACTGAGCCTTGAGGAACACCGACAGACAGGGGGCGAGGTGAGGAGGTGGTGTGTGAGAGGAAGACACTAAATGTTCGGTCTGTTAGGTATGATGAGATCCAGGATAGGGCCAAGTCTGTGATGTCAAGAGATGAGAGAATCTGTAGCAGGAGGGAATGGTCCACGGTGTCGAAGGCAGAAGACAGGTCCAAGAGAAAGAGGACAGAGTAGTGTCGCTTGCTCTTGGCGGTTAGCAGGTCGTTAGTGACTTTAGTTAGGGCAGTTTCAGTTGAGTGATGCAGTTGGAAGCCTGATTGTAACCGGTCAAAGAGGGAACAGGAGGAGAGGTGGGAGGACAGTTCAAGATATACATGCTGTTCCAGTAGTTTTGAGGCGTAGGGGAGAAGAGATATCGGGCAATAGTTAGACACAGAGGATGGGTCGAGGGAGGGCTTTTTGAGGATGGGTGTGATTGAAGCATGTTTGAAGGATGAAGGAAAGACACCATTTGTAAGTGAAAGGTTGAAGAGGTGTGCGAGAGTAGGGATGAAGACTGTGGCAAAGTTAGGGATGAGGTGGGACGGGAGTGGGTCAAGCGCGCAAGTGGTGAGGTGTGATCTTGACAGGAGAGTGGAGAGCTGATCTTCTGTCATGGTGGTGAAGCTGGTTTTGGAAGAACAGGGCTGAGTGGCTAAGAGGGGCATTGGGGGCTGCGGGCCAAAGCCTTCTCTGATAGTATCAATCTTTTACTTAAAGAAGGAGGCAAAGTCTTCAGCAGAAATGAGAGGAGAGGGAGGAGGTGCTGTGGGATGGAGTAGAGAATTGAAAGTGTTGAAGAGCTGTTTAGGGTTGTGAGACAGGGATTATATGAGAGATGCGAACTAAGTTTGTTTTGCGGCAGAGAGCGTGGACTTGAAGCTGGCGAGGGACTGCTTGTATGCGTTGAAGTGCTCGGTAGAATGGGTTCTCTTCCATCTCTGCTCGGCAGCCCTGGAAGCCCGTCTCAGTTCTTTGGTCAGTCCGGTCAGCCAGGGCTGCCTGTTGATTGTACGAGTTTTGCTCTGCGTGAGGGGGGCGGCCGAATCAAGTGTGGCTTTTATTGTGGTGTTATAAAATGTGGCAGCAGCATCTGTGTCATTAAGTGAGGCTATGTCTGTGAGAGGGAGGAGGGACTCAGAGAGCGATTGTAAATTGAGGTGTTTGAGATTTCTGCGAGGGTGGGTGAGTTCGTGGAGTGGGGGATGCATACTAACAGAGGAGAGGGAAGAGAATGTCAGTAGGTTGTGGTCAGACAGGGGGAGTGGGGAGTTAGTGAGATTAGTGAGGGAACAGAGACGGGTGAAGATAAGGTCCAGCGTGTGACCATCTTTGTGAGTGGCCGCAGAGGACCATTGAGTGACAGAGCCATTTTGCAGCTTAATGACAGGGCCAATTTTTACAATTCTGACCACTGTCACTTTATGAGGTTATAACTCTGGAACGCTTTAACGAATCCAGCTGATTCTGAGACTGTTTTTTCGTGACATATTGTACTTCACGTTAGTGGTAAAATTTCTTTGATATGACTTGTGTTTATTTATGAAAAAAATGGAAATATGGCGAAAATTTAGAAAATTTAACAATTTTCAAATTTTAAATTTTTATGCCCTAAAATCAGAGAGATATGTCACACAAATTTCTTAATAAATAACATTTCCCACATGTCTACTTTACATCAGCACAATTTTGGGAACAAAATTTTTTTTTGTTATGAAGTTATAAGGGTTAAAAGTTGACCAGCGATTTCTCATTTTTACAACACCAATTTTTTTTAGGGACCACATCACATTTGAAGTCACTTTGAGGGGTCTATATGATAGAAAATACCCAAAAGTGACACCATTCTAAAAACTGCACCCCTCAAGGTGCTCAAAACCACATTCAAGAAGTTTATTAACCCTTTACGTGCTTCACAGGAACTGAAGCAATGTGGAAGGAAAAAATTAACATTTAACTTTTTTTGCAAAAACTTTACTTCGGAACCAATTTTTTTTATTTTCACAACTGTTAAAAGAAAAAATGAACCACAAAATTTGTTGTGCAATTTCTCCTGAATAAGCCGATACCCCATATGTGGGGGTAAACCACTTTTTGGGCGCACGGCAGAGGTCGCAAGGGAAGGAGCGACATTTGACTTTTTCAACGCAGAATTGGCTGGACGCCATGTCGCGTTTGTAGAGGCCCTGATGTGTCTAAACAGTGGAAACCCATCACAAGTGACCCCATTTTGGAAACTAGACCCCCTAAGGAACTTATCTAGATGTGTGGTAAGCACTTTGAACCTCCAAGTGCTTCACAGAAGTTTATAACATAGAACAGTGAAAATAAAAAAACATATTTTTTCCACAAAAACAATCTTTTCACCACAATTTTTATTTTTCCAAGGGTAACAGGACCCCAAAAGTTTTTGTGCAATTTGTCCTGAGCATGCTGATACCCCATATGTGGGGGTAAACCACTGTTTGGGTGCATGGCAGAGCTTGGAAGGGAAGGAGCGCCGTTTGACTTTTTCAACGCAGAAATGGCTGGATGTCATGTCGTGTTTGTAGAGGCCCTGATGTGTCTAAACAGTGGAAACCCCCCACAAGTGACCCCATTTTGGAAACTAGACCCCCCTAAGGAACTTATCTAGATGTGTGGTGAGCACTTTGAACCTCCAAGTGCTTCACAGAAGTTTATAACATAGAACCGTGAAAATAAAAAATCATATTTTTTCCACAAAAACGATCTGTTCACCCCAATTTTTATTTTCCCAAGGGTAACAAGACCCAAAAGTTTTTGTGCAATTTGTCCTGAGCATGCTGATACCCCATATGTGGGGGTAAACCACTGTTTGGGTGCATGGCAGAGCTTGGAAGGGAAGGAGCGCCGTTTGACTTTTTCAACGCAGAATTGGCTGGATGCCATGTCGCGTTTGTAGAGGCCTTAATGTGTCTAAACAGTGGAAACCCCCCACAAGTGACACCATTTTGGAAACTAGAACCCCTAAGGAACTTATATAGATGTGTGGTGAGCACTTTGAATCCCCAAGTGTTTCAAAGAAGTTTATAACTCCCGGGCATGAAAATAAAAAGTCATATTTTTACAAACCTGATTTATTTTCCCAAGGGTAACAGGAAAAATTAGACCACAAAAGTTGTTGTCCAATTTGTCCTGAGTACGCTGATACCCCATATCTGGGGGGGGGACCACTGTTTGGGCGCACGGCAGGGCTTGATAGGGAAGGAGTGCCGTTTGACTTTTTCAAACCAAAATTGGCTGGAATTGAAATTGGACGGCATGTCGCTTTTGGAGAGCCCCTGATAAGCCTAAACAGTGGAAACCCCCACAAATGACACCATTTTGGAAACTAGACCCCTTAAGGAACTTATCTAGATGTGTGGTGAGCACTTTGAACCCCAAGTGCTTCACAGAAATTTATAAACATAGAGCCGTGAAAATAAAAAATCATTTTTTTCCTCAAAAATGATTCTTTAGCCCGCTATTTTTTTTATTTTCCCAAGGGTAACAGGAGAAATTGGACCCCAAAAGTTGTTGTGCAATTTTTCCTGAGTACGCTGATACCCCATATGTGGGGTGAAACCACTGTTTGGGCGCATGGGAGTGCTTGGAAGGGAAGGAGCACCATTTTGTAATGCAGACTTTGATGGAATGTTCTGCGGGCGTCATGTTGTGTTTGCAGAGCCCTTGATGTGCCTAAACAGTAGAAACCCCCTGCAAGTGACACCATTTTGGAAACTAGACCCCCCAAGGAGCTTATCTAGATGTGTGGTGAGCACTTTGAACCCCCAAGTGTTTCACAGAAATGTATAAACGCAGAGCTGTGAAAATAAAAAATAATTTTTTTCTTAAAAAATGATTTTTTTAAGCCAGCTATTTTTATTTTCCCAAGGATAAGAGGAGAAATTAGATCCCCAAAATTGGTGTGCAATTTGTCCTGAGTACGCTGATACCCATATGTTGGGGTAAACCACTGTTTGGGCGCACGGCAGGGCTCGGAAGGGAGGGAGCGCCATTTGACTTTTTGAACGCCACGTCGTGTTTGGAGACCCCCTGATGTGCCTAAATAGCGGAAACCCCTCAATTATAGCTCCAACCCTAACCCCAACACACCCCTAACCCTAATCCCAACTCTAACCTAAATCCCAACCCTAATTTCAACCCTAATTGTAACCCTAACCTTAATTGTAACCCTAACTCTAATTGTAACCTTAACTCTAATTTTAAGCCTAACCCTAATTGTAACCCTAACCATAATTCTAACCCTAATTATAACCCTAACCCTAAGGCTAAGTTCAATTTGCGTTTTACCAGCCCGTTCAACACATAGCGTTGACGGGCTGGTAACGGTATAGCATAACGCGATCGCGTTATGCTATACCCGCTAGCGCGGATGAATCAGCAGATGATTCATCTGCGCTAGCGGTGACGGAGCCCAAACGCTGCAGCCCGCGTCCGAGGCTCCGTCACTGAATGATGGCACGTCGCGAACGCATGCTGCTTTACGGCATGCGTCGCGATGCGCCCTCAAATGGGGGTGAATGGCAGCGTTAACGGACCGCGTTATACCGCGTTGTAATGCAGTCCGTCTAACGGACTGCCATAACGCAGTATGAACCCAGCCTAACCCTAACCCTAATTATAACCCTAACCCTAATGCTAACCCTAACCCTAATGCTAACCCTAACCCTAATTATAACCCTAATTATAACCTAATTATAACCCTAACCTTAACGGAAAAATGAAAATAAATATAATTTCTATTTTTTATTATATGTCCCTAACTAAGGGGGTGATAAATGGGGGGGGTTATGTACTGTTTTTTTTATTTTGATCACTGTGATAGTTTATCACAGTGATCAAAATGCACTTTTATGAGAATGAATGAAAAAATTTTGAATCTGCCGCCAAGCAGATCGGCGGGCGCACTGCGCATGCGCCCGCCATTTTTTTTTTCCAGGAAGAAGACACCGGGATCCTGGGGCCTGCGGGAGGACCGAGGACACCGGCAAGTATAGGGGGGGCGATCGGGGGACCTGGGGACCCTCATTTTCTCCCCTCTGATGTGCGATCACATCAGAGGGGAGAGAAATCATTTTTTTTTTTTTTTTTTTGCGGTCGCTGTTATACTTAGTATAACAGCGATCGCGACACCGGGGTCGGTAAATACCGACCCGGATCATGTTCTCTGGGGTCTCGGCTACCCCCGGTAGCCGAGACCCAGAGAAAATTGCCCATCCCCCCCCCCAGCACAGCGGCGGGCGCACTGAGCATGCGCCCGCCATTTTCTCAATGGCGGCGGCACCGGGGAAGGCAGAGGGGCACGGGGGTGACATGGAGGACATCAGGGGCCACATGGGGGTCCCGGGGACCCTTTTTCTCTGTCCTCTGATGTCCGATGACATCAGAGGACAGAGAAATTAAATGGAACATTTTTTTTTTTTGTTGCGGTCGCCGTTATAGGGTTAATAACGGCGATCGCAACATCGGTGTCGGTAAAAACCGACCCGATTCATGTTCTTTGGGGTCTCGGCTACCCCCGGTAGCCGAGACCCCGGAGAAAATGCGCCTCTGGGGGCACTATTCACTTTTTCCACAGCGCCGTTAATTAACGGCGCTGTGGTTTAAGTACCCTTAATGACCGCCGTTAAAAGGCGTATCGGCGGTCGTTAAGGGGTTAAATGTTCGCTTTTTGTACTTATTTGCAAACTCGAACTGGCACTTCTTATGACAATATTGAAGTTGAGGCTTCTTCACTTTTTTTTCGGGCAACTATTCCAAACTTGTGTAATGTGAGTTGCATGGTGCTTGCATCTACATTTTTGATCTCACCATTATGAAGCATACGAGTCACTTCCACGGCCGTGCTTGTTGCGCCAAAATTGATAGACCTAGGCATGAGCTGAGTTGTTGATATTTTGCCTGGATGTCCAACTTTTGGCTTCTGAATGGATGTACAGACTTCATTCTTTCAACTGTCATAGCACTCACATGATGCAGTTTGGCAATTTTCTTGGCCAAGAGACCACTATCGATAAGCTGGATGATGCTGTTTCTCTTTTCTTGAAAAATCGGCTTCATGGCTGCTCCTCGATTCGAACCAATGACCTTTCACTTGTAAATCAACCTAATAACACACTGAGCTATTAGGGAATGGGAAAACAGATTGCATTTTGTAGTATTCAGTAAGAAAAATATTTTTCCACCATCAGGAAAAAATTCGTAACAATGTAGTGACATGACAAGAATCTGGACTAAAGTGTGGTGGACTAAATGTGGACTAAAGTGAGGTGGCCAGAGGTCGACACAGACCTCATGGTGTGCTCACTTATTATAAAGGGAAAGAGATTGTGATGGTGTGATAAGGTGTGTGAGATATCATTATTATTATTATTTATTATTATAGCACCATTTATTCCATGGCGCTTTACAAATGAGGAGGCGTAAACATAATAAATAAGTACAGTAATCTTAAACAATACAAGTAACGACTGGTAAAGGAGAAGAGAGGACCCTGCCAGCGAGGGCTCACAATCTACAAGGGATTGGTGAGGATAGAGAAGGTGAGGGTAGAGCTGGTCGTGCACCGGTTTGGTGGATCAGTGGTTACTGCAGGTTGTAGGCTTGTCGGAAGATGTAGGTCTTCAGGTTCTTTTTGAAGGTTTCCATGGTAGGCGAGAGTCTGATATGTGGTAGTAGAGTTCCAGAGTTGGGGGATGCACAGGAGAACTCTTGTATGCGATTGTGGGAAGAGGAGATAAGAGGGGAGTAGAGAAGGAGTTCTTGTGAGGATCGGAGGTTGCGTGCAGGTAAGTACCGGGAGACTAGTTCACAGATGTAAGGAGGACACAGGTTGTGGATGGCTTTGTATGTCATGGTTAGGGTTTTGAACAGGAATATTTGGGTAATGGGGAGCCAGTGTAGGGATTGACAGAGGGGAAAGGCCGGGGAATAGCGGAGGGACAGGTGGATTAGTTGGGCAGCAGAGTTTAGAATAGATTGGAGTGGTGCGAGAGTTAGAGGGGAGGCCACAGAGCAGGAGGTTGCAGTAGTCAAGGCGGGAGATCATGAGGGCATGGACTAGGGTTTTTGCAGATTCTTGGTTGAGGAATGTCGAATGTACGGATCTGTGAAATATTTTTGAGTTGAAGTCGGCAGGAAGTGGAAAGGGCTTGTATATGTGGCTTTAAAGAGATAAGTGTCAAGGATAACCCAGAGGCAGCGAGCTTGTGGGACTGGGGAGAGTGGGCAGCCGCTTACTTTAATGGATAGGTCCATTGGGGGGGTCACGTGAGATGGGGGAAAAATGATGATTTCTGCTTTGTCCATATTAAGTTTTAGAAATCTAGCGGAGAAGAAGGATGAAATAGCGGACAGACATTGAGGGATTCTGTTTAGCAGGGAGGTGATATCTGGTCTAGAGATGTAGATCTCTGTGTCATCAGCATAGAGGTGATACTGAAAGAGGTGAGATTCTATGAGCAGTCTGAGGCAGAAGGTGTAAATGGAGAAGAGCAGGGGCCCTAGGACTGAACCTTGCGGGACTCCAACTGATAGGGGGCGCGGTGAGGAGGTGGTGTGTGAGTGGGAGACGCTGAATGTCCGGTCTGTTAGATATGATGAGATCCAAGATAGGGCCAAGTCTGTGATACCAAGAGATGAGAGGGTCTGTAGTAATAGGGAATGGTCCACTGTGTCAAAAGCAGAGGACAGGTCCACGAGGAGAACAGAGTAGTGTCGCTTGGCCTTGGCGGTTAATAGGTCATTGGTGACCTTAGGGCAGTTTCAGTAGAGTGGTGTGGCCAAAACCAGATTGTAAGCGGTCGAAGAGGGATCAATAAGAGAGGTGGAAGGACAGTTCAAGATGGACGTGTTGTTCCAGTAGTATTGATAAGTAAGAGAGAAAGGAACTACCGCAGTAATGCACACTACTCAGATAATGGAAAGTAGAAAAACAGTCAATTTTATTGGTATACAAAGAGTAAAGTAAAACACAAGTAAAATCAGAGTGACTCTGGTCCCAAACGCCCGCCCCTAACCATGATCAAGGTATATAATGAATAATGTCTCAAAAATAACAAAAACATGAAAAATAACTGGAAAAACATATGATCATAAAATAAACATTTGGAAATATGTAATGGTCCACCTATGATGAGAGAACCTGTATGGATAGCAGAAAAAATATTAATGATACAAAAAATATATCAAATAATTATAAGCAAGCCCAAATAAGGGGTAAAATAGTCCCCCACCTGTGAACTAAAAAGATGGCTCCAAATCAATAATTGTGAAGAGAAACAAAAGCCATGAAAAAATCACTAGCACATGATATAAACCAGAACAAACCTCATGATAAAGGCATGAGAGAGCAAACGGGCAGTCAGGACCAGAGGACACCAAGGTCCCACGCGTTACGCCGCAGCCTGTGCGGCTTCCTCAGGGAAAGTCCAGTAGTATTGAGGCATAGGGGAGAAGTGATATAGGGCGATAGCTAGATACAGAGGATGGGTCAAGAGAGGGCTTTTTGAGGATAGGTGTGATTGAGGCATGTTTAAAGCTTGAGGGGAAAACACCAGTTGTTAGTGATAGGTTGAAGAGATGGCTTAGGGTTGGGATGAAGACTGTGGTGAGGTTTGGGTCAAGTGCACAGGTGGTGAGATGTGATCTTGAGAGTAGAGTGGAGAGTCGATCTTCTGTAATGGTGGAAAAGTTGGTTTTGGAGGAGAAGGGCTGGGCAGTTAGGGAAAGGCCTCTGGGGGTTGTTGACCAAAACTGTCTCTGTGTAATGTATGTGGTACAGTTCATATAGCGTCTTGTGCTTGGGTGCGATGAAAATACTTGAGACACAGGTTGATAAAGAAAGTCTTGTATTGCTTCATACAAATTGGCAAAAATAAACACACAGGTTGCAAACACAGAAGCAGGAGACACAGCAGGCCAGAGTAATCTAAGCTCAGCAATAACTCTCCACAACAGATTCAGATCTTCTCTGTTACCGCAAGTCCATGCAAACGTGAGGCTCTCAAGAGCAGAGTTCAGAGTCCACAAGTGCTTCAGAGTTCCTCAGTAGGAATGGCTGGAGTACAAGGTCCAAGGCTTCAGGAGTCAGAACACAGGTTCACTGCAGGCTAGATTCTGAAGCACTGATTGCTCAGCTGTGGCTGTTTAAGAAGCAAACGGAGAGAATCAGGGCGGGAACATGCAAGCTGGAAAACTCCATTTTGACTGAGGGCAAGATGGCTGCAGCAAAACAGAAAGCAAAATGGCCGACGAACAAACTGAGTTTCAGAAACAGATACACAGAACCTTACATTACTCCCCCCTTAGGGACAACCTCCGGATGACCTCAGACCAGGCTTGTGTGGGTACCTCTGATGAAACTGACGGAGCAAGCGAGGAGCATTAACGTTATTGACTGGCTCCCATGAGTTGTCCTCCACTGGGTAGCCCTGCCATTTAATCAGATATTGTAACTGATTTCTATACAACCTGGAATCTAAAATCCTTTCCACCACAAATTCTTCCTGACCATCGACTAGCACTGGGTCAGGGCAAGGAGAAGAACGTCCAGGAAACGTATTGGGTGTCGCAGCCTTTAGTAGGGATACATGAAAGACAGGGTGGATTCTCATAGTTCTGGGCAATTGAAGACGACAAGCAACGGCACTTATAATCTTACTGATTTTATAGGGTCCAATGTACTTATGTCCCAACTTAGACGATGGAATCCTTAACTTAAGATTTCTGGTTGACAGCCAGACCAGGTCTCCTACCTTAAAAGCTGGTGCAGGTTTACGAAATTTATCTGCTGCCTTCTTGTACCTTTCCTGAGCCGATTCCAGATTCTCCTTTAGAAGATCCATATTCTTCTGTAAAGTCGTGACTCTTTCAGCCACTGCTGGCAAAGGCGTCTCTATGGGAAATCGTGGTAGAATGTTAGGATGATAACCTAGATTAGAGTAAAAAGGAGACTGTTTAGTGGAGGCACTCTGAGAGTTGTTGTAAGAGAACTCAGCCAATGGAAGTAGATCCACCCAATCATCCTGTAGGTGGCAGATAAAGCAGCGGAGATACTGCTCCAGGGTTTGATTGGTTCGTTCGGTTTGTCCATTAGTCTGGGGATGAAAAGCAGAAGAAAGGTTTACTTTAATGTCCAATGCTGCACAGAAATTTTGCCAAAACCTAGAAGTGAATTGCACCCCTCGATCCGAAATAACCTCATCCGGTACTCCATGTAAACGAAACACATCTTTAATCATCAAATCTGATGTCTGTTTTGCAGTGGGTAAGCCGACACAAGGGATAAAATGAGCTGCCTTTGTTAAACGGTCAACCACCACTAGAATAGTGTTCTTCCCTTGAGAGGTTGGTAATTCCACAATGAAGTCCATAGAAATGGATCCCCACGGGCGGGACGGGGTGGGAAGAGGCTGTAACAGACCAGTTGGTGAAGAGCGAGGTGTCTTGCATCTTGCACAAACCTCACACGAAGTGACATAGTCCAAAACATCCTTCCTACAAGTGGGCCACCAAAAGAAACGAGAAAGAAATTCCTGTGTCTTTAGAATTCCTCTATGCCCGGCTATTTTGGAATCGTGAATGAGTTGCAATACTCTCAATCTGACTGTTTCAGGTATATACAAACGTTGTCCCAGAATCCACACACCATTCTTAAAGACAAGACTTACGTCCCTTGGGGGTTGAGCCAAAAAAGAATCCGCATGGTATGCTTCCTTGATGTCTTTAATTAGGTCTTGATGATGAATCACTCCTAGGAATCTAGAGTCAGGAAGAATAGTCTTAGGAGGAGTAATTGGACGTGTCTCTGCTGAGTAAATCCTAGAGAGTGCATCAGCCTTTCCATTGCGCGATCCTGGTCTATAAGAAATAATAAAATTAAATTGGTTTAAGAAAAGATTCCAGCGAGCCTGGCGAGGAGTCAGGCACTTAGCCGACCTGATAAACTCAAGATTACGATGGTCTGTCAGAACGACTATTTGCTGTGCAGCTCCTTGAAGAAGGTGTCTCCATTCTTTGAAGGCGGCAATAATGGCCAACAACTCTCTATTGCCCACATCGTAGTTCTTCTCAGCCGAAGACAACTGCTGGGAAAAGAAGGCACAGGGATGCAAGACATTCTTCTCACCTGTTCTCTGAGAGAGTATAGCTCCCACGGCACAGTCTGAAGCATCCACCTCTATTATGAAGGCAAGCTCTGGGTTGGGATGTACTAGGATAGGTGCAGTGGTAAATTTATCTTTTAGACGGGAAAATGCTTCCTGGGCTTGGGGAGTCCAGGAGAACTTAGACTCTTTCCGGGTAAGTTGGGTGATAGGTGACACTACCTCAGAGAAATTTCTAATGAAACGTCTATAGAAGTTTGCAAACCCGATGAAGCGCTGTACCTCCTTCACATTTCTAGGACTTGGCCAATCATTGATGGCTTGGGTTTTACTTCCATCCATACTAATTCCTTGTGTAGACAGTACATACCCCAGAAATTGAATTTCGGTCTTATGGAATTCACACTTTTCAAGCTTGATGTAAAGATGATTTTGTCTTAGACGTTCCAAGACCATTCTCACATGTCCATGATGTTCCTCTGTGGAGTTAGAAAAAATTAAAATATCATCCAAATAAATTACCACAAATGTATCTAGGAGATCCCTGAAGATGTCATTCACCAAGTGTTGGAAAGTGGCTGGGGCGGTACTCAGACCAAAAGGCATAACCAGATATTCAAAGTGTCCATAGCGTGACCTGAATGCAGTCTTCCATTCATCCCCAGGTCTAATACGGACTAAGTTATAGGCCCCACGAAGATCTAGTTTAGAAAAAATTTTGGCATGTCGCACTCTCTCCAATAACTCAGGGATTAAAGGCAATGGATAACGGTTTCTAATAGTAACCTTATTGAGTTCCCTATAGTCTACGCATGGTCTCAGGGATCCATCTTTCTTCTTTACAAAGAATATGGGTGCCCCTGCAGGAGATGAAGAGGGGCGTATGAAGCCCTTGGCTAGATTTTCGTCTATGTACTCTTTTAAAGCCTTCAGCTCGGGCCCCGCCAGGGGGTAGATCTTACCAAAAGGTATCTCTGCTCCAGGCAATAATTCAATTGGACAATCATATGGACGGTGAGGAGGAAGCTGGTCAGCGTTCTTCTTGTCACATAAATCCACATAGTCCTGGTATACAGCTGGTAGTTCAGGGACTGACATGGTTCCTTTAGGAACAGAGCAAGCCGAAATTTTTGGACTCATCTGTTTCTCTGGAAAGTGTAATTCCTTGGTCTCCCAGTTAATGGTAGGATTCTGAGCCTGCAGCCATGGCAGCCCTAGAATAATGGGAAAGTGAGGAGAAGAGATAAGCATAAAGGACAGTTTCTCTTGATGATCTTTACCCATAAGAACCTTTAAAGGCTCTGTTTCCTGATCCACTGGTCCAGAGGTCAGCAGGGAGCCATCCACAGTTTCCATCTGTACTGGAGTAGCCTTCTTCACTGAACGTATTCCCTGTTTTAGAGCAAAGGAGACATCCATAAAATTTCCACTTGCACCTGAGTCGATCATAGCAGAGCTAGAACACCAGGCTGAGTCAACCCAGAGTTTGATGGAAAGAAAACAGTGAGAATTGTTTTTCTTACAACTCAGCTGGGACACCGCTGAGGAAACTTGAAAGATGGCAGCATTTACACAGTCAACGTCCTCAGAGGTAACGGAGTTTAAGTCCGAGAAATCAAGATCTGTTGCTGCAGCTCTCTCTGGAGCCTGAGGCTCGGACCTGACAGATCCCCTCTCGCAACACTCACAATGAATTAGTGCTGCAGTAGTCTTGCGAGAACGGCTGGGACAGTTAATAATAAAGTGCCCTGACTTACCACAATAAAAACATAGATTCTCCTTAAAACGATGTTCCTTGCGTGCATCACTAACCCGTCGTAGTAAAGAGTCTACCTGCATGGGTTCAGGTTCAGGTTCCCGTGTAATCCTATTCAAAGGTTCCTTAGCTGGAGAGGAAGGTAGGAAAAGGTTAGTACGATTGCTTTCGAACCATCTCTCTTGCCTGCGTTCAGTTAAACGAGTATCAATACGGATGCAGTAGTTAATAAAGTCACCTAACGCAGTGGGAGGGTCGGCACGAGCAAGTTCATCCTTAATCAGTGGGGATAACCCCTTTCGAAAAATAGATTTTTTGGCGGAATTGTCCCAGGTGGTATCAAGGGCCCATCTCCTGAAATCCAAGGCATATTCAGCTACCGAGTGCTTACCTTGGCGCAAAGCTAACATGGCTGCTTCAGCTGTTGCACCTCGATTGGGGTCATCAAACACCTGCCCCATGGCTGAAATAAAATCGTCAAGGTGATTCAAACAATCATCCTCAGTCTCAATCAGAGGGTTTGCCCATATCAAAGCCTTGTTGGTAAGCAACATAATTATAGTAAGCACCTTAGATCGTTCAGTAGGAAATTGTGAAGCATGTGCAGAAAAAAAAAGATTGCATTGATTAACAAATCCCCTGAATTTTTCACGTTCACCACCAAAACGAAAAGGGGGCAACTTGGGAATCCCAAAACTCGGGGCCACGGCAGGAGCCTGGACTCGCCCCTCCAGAACCTCAATCCTGGCTCGCAAATCCTGGGTAGTCTGTCCAAACACTTGCAAATTGTGATTAGTGAGGTCCTGAAGATTTGTAAAACGGGTCTTTATATTCTGCAAATCTGCAAGGATATTATCAGTCACTCCGCAAAGTTCCTTTATACGGGCCTCCATTTTCCAGATCTTTTAAGACAGGATACTGGAAGAAGAGGAGAGAAAAAAAAAACAATAGTGTTCACCTGTGGCAACACTGAAGAAAGAAAAAACTTTAAGGGAACTGCTCACCTGGAATGGTTGTGAGAAGTCACAACCACTATCATCACAGAAAGCTTTCAACCAGACATCTGATATCCAGAGTTTCAGCAGACAAAAAGAGAAGAGAAAAAAAAAAACAAAACAATAGTGTTTACCTGTGATAACACTGCAGAAAAAAAAAACTTAAGGGAATTGCTCACCTGGAATGGTTGTGAGAAGTCACAACCACTGTCATCACAGAAAGTACAACCGGACATCCGATATCCACAGTACAGCAGACAAGCCTTTCCAGACCCAGCAGACACTAACGTTTGGCTTCAGAATCTTGTAATGTATGTGGTACAGTTCATATAGCGTCTTGTGCTTGGGTGCGATGAAAATACTTGAGACACAGGTTGATAAAGAAAGTCTTGTATTGCTTCATACAAATTGGCAAAAATAAACACACAGGTTGCAAACACAGAAGCAGGAGACACAGCAGGCCAGAGTAATCTAAGCTCAGCAATAACTCTCCACAACAGATTCAGATCTTCTCTGTTACCGCAAGTCCATGCAAACGTGAGGCTCTCAAGAGCAGAGTTCAGAGTCCACAAGTGCTTCAGAGTTCCTCAGTAGGAATGGCTGGAGTACAAGGTCCAAGGCTTCAGGAGTCAGAACACAGGTTCACTGCAGGCTAGATTCTGAAGCACTGATTGCTCAGCTGTGGCTGTTTAAGAAGCAAACGGAGAGAATCAGGGCGGGAACATGCAAGCTGGAAAACTCCATTTTGACTGAGGGCAAGATGGCTGCAGCAAAACAGAAAGCAAAATGGCCGACGAACAAACTGAGTTTCAGAAACAGATACACAGAACCTTACACTCTGATGTTATCAATCTTCTGCTTGAAAAATGAGGCAAAGTCTTCAGCTGAGATGAGTGGAGAGGGAGGAGGTGCTGGGGACGAAGGAAAGAATTGAAGGTGTTGAATAACTGTTTAGGGTTGTGAGATAGAGAGGATACGAACGATGAGAAGTGTGACCTTGAAAGTAGTGAGGGACTGTATGAATGCGATGAAGTTCTAATTGGAGTGGAATCTTTTTCATCTCCGCTCAGCAGCCCTGGAAGCTTGCCTCAGTTCTTTGGTCAGGCTGGTGTGCCAGGGCTGTCTGTTGATTTTGCGAGCTTTGGTATGTGTGAGAGGGGCAACTGATTCCAAAGCTACAGCTATTGTGGTGTTATATAGAGTGGCAGCGCCATCCGCATTGTGTAGGAAACTTATGTCTGTAAGAGGGAGAAGGGATTCAGACAGTGAGTGTAGATCGAGGTGTTTAAGATTTCTGCGAGGGTGTACAAGTTTGTGGTTAGGGATTGTGGACAAGGAGTGGAGAGGGAAGAGAATGTAAGTAGGTTGTGGTCAGAAAGAGAAAGAGGTGAGTTAGAGAGTAGATGGAGCAGAGGCGGGTGAAAATGAGGTCCAGAGTGTGACTATCTCTGTGAGTGGCTGCAGAAGACCATTGAGTGAGGCCGAAGGAGGAAGTGAGAGATAGAAGTTTAGTGGCAGCTGAGAGGGAAGTGTCAACGGAGATGTTGAAGTTGCCCAAGATGATAGTGGAGATGTCAGAGGAGAGGAAATGAAGCAGCCAGGGGGTGAAGTGGACAAAGAAGGTGGTGGCTGGCCTTGGGGGCAGTAAATGACAGCTAGTTGGAGGTTGGAGGGGGAGTAGATGCGCACAGAGTGCACCTCAAAGGAAGGTAGGGTAACAGAGGGTGGCAGTGGGATGTGGGTGAAGGAGCAGTTATCTGACAGGAGAAAACCAACTCCTCCACCATGCTTGCTGCTGGGGCGGGGTATGTGGGAAAGGTGGAATCCACCATATGAAAGTGTAGCAGGAGAGGCTATGTCAGAGGGGGTGAGCCAGGTTTCGGTGATGGCGAGGAAGGAAAGTTTGTTAGTAATAAAAAGATCATGGATGTAGGAAAATTTGTTGCAGACAGATCGAGCGTTCCATAGAGCTCCAGTAATGGGACTGGGGAAGCAGGGGCTGGGCGAATGGGTATAAGGATAGAGAGGTTAAGGAAAGTTGTGATAGAGCGCGGATGGGAGGTAGAAATGACTGTGGGAATGTGGTGAGGAGAACCAGGATTTGGAGAGATATCACCAGCAGTGAGAAGGAGCAGAGAAAGTGTTAGCAGGTGGGAGCAGGACAGGGCATGTGTTTGGAGACAGAGGATTGTATGTTGAGAAACAG
This sequence comes from Oophaga sylvatica, assembly GCA_033576555.1. NCBI lineage: Eukaryota > Metazoa > Chordata > Amphibia > Anura > Dendrobatidae > Oophaga > Oophaga sylvatica. The sequence continues at coordinate 464,283,979 of JARQOD010000001.1, forward strand.
ATCTGAGGGGGAGGTGAGATAGATGGGGAGGATTGAAGAAGAGATGAACAGTTCCTAGTTTGGTGTGGGGATTAGGGGGTTAGCAGAAAGTGAAGGATTATAGGGGTCAGAGTGAAAACAAAAAGAAACATTGTTTACAGTGGCTGTATCCAGTAACCTTCAGTTCCCTTCTGGTTCAGTTCTGGATTAATTCATATCTCACACTTATAGGATACACACTGCAGACTAAAGTCCTGTCAGACTTGTGCTATGCAATATACTGTATGTGCTAGAAAGTGCATTCAGGTGTGAAGCAGAGAGGAGTAGTTTGTGTTAACACTGGGGTAAAGGAGGGGTTAGTTGAAAGACATACCATGTGGATACTAGGAGCAGAGGTAAGAACAGTCTGTGTAGAAAGCTGGGTAGAAAGCTGGGTGATGTACCATGTGGACACTAGGAACAGAGGTAAGAACAGTCTGGGTAGAAAGCTGGGTGACATACCATGTGGATACTAGGAGCAGAGGTAAGAACAGTCTGTGTAGAAAGCTGGGTGACGTACCTGTAGGGATAATAGACAAATAGACATGCTGGTTAGAGTGCGATGGTGGCAGATGGCAGGGCACAGTCTGTATACATTGTTCTGGATTAATTCATATCTCACACTTGTATAATACACACTTATAGGATACACACTGCAGACTAAAGTCCTGGCAGACTTGTGCTATGCAATATATGTGCTACAAAGTGCATGTAGGTGTGAAGCAGAGAGGATTGGTCTGTGCTCATCTTGGTCAAACAATTAAAAGTGGACCAGATGCATATGATCAAATCAAAATAAACAAGCTCATAAATAACACTGGAGTAAAGGAGGGGTTAGTTGAAAGACATACCATGTGGATACTAGGAGCAGAGGTAAGAACACTCTGTGTAGAAAGCTTGGTAGAAAGCTGGGTGATGTATCGTGTGGATACTAGGAGCAGAGGTAAGAACAGTCTGTGTAGAAAGCTGGGTGACGTACCGTGTGGATACTAGGAGCAGAGGTAAGAATAGTCTGTGTAGAAAGTTGGGTAGAAAGCTGGGCAATGTACCATGTGGATACTAGCAGCAGAGGTAAGAACATTCTGTGTAGAAAGCTAGGTGACGTACTATGTGGATACTAGGAGCAGAGGTAAGAACCGTCTGTGTAGAAAGCTGGGTAGAATGCTGGGTGACATACCATGTGGATACTAGGAGCAGAGGTAAGAACAGTCTGTGTAGAAAGCTGGGTGACTTATCATGTGGATACCAGGAGCAGAGGTAAGAACAGTCTGCGTAGAAAGCTGGGTGACGTACCATGTGGATACTAGGAGCAGAGGTAAGAACAGTCTGTGTAGAAAGCTGGGTGATGTACCATGTGGATACTAGGAGCCAGGGCCGGCTCCAGGTTTGTATGGGCCCCGGGCGAAAGAGTCTCAGTGGGCCCCCTTAACACAGACCACGATTCATGATGCACAGATACTGCAGAGAAATATAGGTATAGTACAATGCCAAACACTTCACTTCTTCCATTACATGGGTGATATCTATTGTAAAATGTGCAATAGCTCAAAAACCGCCAAATCCTCACAGCGCACAGTACAGACTGGACAGTACATTCCTCCATACAATATTATGGGCACCACATAGTCTCCCCCTCATCACCCATATAATACCCCATGCAGGATGTCACCCCCCCATCCTCCATATAATGCTCCATACAGAATACTGGACCCAATATAATGCTCCATACAGAATACTGGACCACATATAATGCTACATACAGAATACTGGACCCAATATAATGCTCCATACAGAATACTGGATCACATATAATGCTCCATACAAAATATGGAGCTCTCCTCTACACTGTGCTGCGTTCTGCACTGTTACGGCTCAGGAAAGGGAGCTGTGGAAAGACTCCCCATTATCATCATCATTGCCTGCCCATTATCATCATCATTGCCTCCCCATCATCATCATTGCCCGCCGATCATCATTATCATCATTGCCTACCCATCATCATTATCATCATTGCCTCATAATCATCATTGCCTCCCTATCATCATCATCATCATTGTCTCCCCATCATCATAGTCTCCTCATCATCATTGCCTCCCCATCATCATCATCATCATCATCACTGCCTCCCCATTAATATCATCATCATCATCGCCTCCCCATCATCATCATCATCATTGCCTCCCATTAACCCCTTCACCCCCAAGGGTGGTTTGCACGTTAATGACCGGGCCAATTTTTACAATTCTGACCACTGTCTCTTTATGAGGTTATAACTCTGGAACGCTTCAACGGATCTTCGCGATTCTGAGATTGTTTCTCGTGACATATTCTACTTCATGATAGTGGTAAAATTTCTTCCATATAACTTGCATTTATTTATGAAAAACACGCAAATATGGCAAAAATTTGAAAATTTTGCAATTTTCAAACTTTGAATTTTTATTCCCTTAAAACAGAGAAATATGTCACACAAAATAGTTAAGAAATAACATTTCCCACATGTCTACTTTACATCAGCACAATTCTGGAAACAAAATTTTTTTTTGTTAGGAAATTATAAGGGTTAAAAGTTGACCAGCGATTTCTCATTTTTACAACAAAATTTACAAAGCCATTTTTTTTCAGGACCACCTCATATTTGAAGTCACTTTGAGGGGTCTATATAGCAGAAAATACCCAAAAGTGACACCATTCTAAAAACTACACCCCTCAAGGTACTCAAAACCACATTCAATAAGTTTATTAACCCTTCAGGTGCTTCACAGGAGCTGAAGCAACATGGAAGGAAAAAATTAACATTTTACTTTTTAGTCACAAAAATGATCTTTTACAAACATTTTTTTTATTTTCACAAGGGAAAAAGGAGAAAAAGGGACTGATAAAGTTGTTGTGCAATTTCTCCTGAGTACGCCGATACCCCATATGTGAGGGAAAACCACTGTTTGGGCACACGGCAGAGCTCGGAATGGAAGGAGCGCAGTTTGACTTTTCCAAACCAAAATTGGCTGGAATTGAGAACGGACGCCATGTCGCGTTTGGAGAGGCCCCGATGTGCCTAAACAGTGGAAAACCCCCCACATGTGACCCCATTTTGGAAACTAGACCCCCTAAGGAACTTATCTAGATGTGTGGTGAGCACTTTGAACCCTCAAGTGCTTCACGCAAGTTTGTAATGTAGAGCCGTGAAGAAAAAAAATCATATTTTTTCCACAACATGATGTTTTAGTCCCAATTTTTATTTTCCAAGGGTAAGAGGAGAAATTGGAACCACAAAGTTGTTGTCCAACTTGTCCTGAGTCGTCTGATACCCCATATGTGGGGGGGGGAAACCACTGTTTGGGCGCACGGCAGGGCTTGAAAGGGAAGGGAGCGCCGTTTGACTTTTCCAAACCAAAATGGCTGGAATTGCGAACGGACGACATGTCGCGTTTGGAGGGCCCCTGATGTCCCCTAAACAGTGGAAACCCCCACATGTGACCCCATTTTGGAAACTAGACCCCCTAAGGAACTTATCTAGATGTGTGGTGAGCACTTTGAACCCTCAAGTGCTTCACGCAAGTTTGTAATGTAGAGCCGTGAAGAAAAAAATCATATTTTTTCCAAAACATGATGTTTTAGTCCCAAATTTTTATTTTCCCAAGGGTAAGAGGAGAAAATTGGCCACAAAAGTTGTTGTCCAACATGTCCTGAGTACGCTGATACCCCATATGGGGGGGGAACCACTGTTTGGGCGCACGGCAGGGCTCGAAAGGGAAGGAGCGCCGTTTGACTTTTCCAAACCAAAATTGGCTGGAATTGCGAACGGACGCCATGTCGCGTTTGGAGGGCCCCTGATGTGCCTAAACAGTGGAAACCCCCCACATGTGACCCCATTTTGGAAACTAGACCCCCTAAGGAACTTATCTAGATGTGTGGGTGAGCACTTTGAACCCTCAAGTGCTTCACGCAAGTTTGTAATGTAGAGCCGTGAAGAAAAAAAATCATATTTTTTTCCACAACTGATGTTTTAGTCCCCAAATTTTATTTTCCCAAGGGTTAAGAGGAGAAATTGGACACAAAAGTGTTGTCCAACATGTCCTGAGTACGTGATACCCCATATGTGGGGGGGAACCACTGTTTGGGCGCACGGCAGGGCTCGAAAGGGAAGGAGCGCCGTTTGACTTTTCCAAACCAAAATTGGCTGGAATTGCGAACGGACGCCATGTCGCGTTTGGGGGCCCTGATGTGCCATAACGTGGAAACCCCCACATGTGACCCCATTTTGGAAACAGACCCCCTAAGGAATTATCTAGATGTGTGGTGAGCACTTTGAAACCCTCAAGTGCTTCACGCAAGTTGTAATGTGAGCCGTGAAGAAAAAAAATCATATTTTTTCCACAACATGATGTTTTAGTCCCCAAATTTTTATTTTCCAAGGGTAGAGGAGAAATTGGACCACAAAAGTTGGTTTGTCCAACATGTCCTGAGTACGCTGATACCCCATATGTGGAGGGAACCATGTTTGGGCGCACGGCAGGGTCGAAAGGGAAGGGCACCGTTTGACTTTTCCAAACCAAAATTGGCTGGAATTGCGAACGGACGCCATTGTCGCGTTTGGAGGGCCCCTGATGTGCTAAACAGTGGAAACCCCCCAATGTGACCCATTTTGGAAATAGACCCCCTAAGGAACTTATTCTAGATGTGTGGTGAGCACTTTGAACCCTCAAGTGCTTCACGCAGTTTGTAATGTAGAGCCGTGAAGAAAAAAATCATATTTTTTCCACAGCATGATGTTTTAGTCCCCAAATTTTTATTTTCCAAGGGTAAGAGGAGAAATTGAACCACAAAAGTTGTTGTCCAACTTCTGAGTACGCTGATTCCCCATATGTGGGGGGGAACCACTGTTTGGGCGCACGGCAGGGCTTGAAAGGGAAGGAGCGCGTTTGACTTTTCCAAACACAAAATTGGCTGAATTGCGAACGGCGCCATGTCGCGTTTGGAGGGCCCCTGATGTGCCTAAACAGTGGAAACCCCCACATGTGACCCCATTTTGGAAACTAGACCCCCTAAGGAATTATCAGTGTGTGGTGAGCACTTTGAACCCTTCAGTGCTTCACGCAAGTTTGTATGTAGAGCCGTGAAGAAAAAAAATCATATTTTTTCCACAAACATGATGTTTTAGTCCCAAATTTTTTATTTTCTCAAGGGTAAGAGGAGAAATTGGACCACAAAAGTTGTTGTCCAAACATGTCCTGAGTACGCTGATACCCCATATGTGGGGGGAACCACTGTTTGGGCGCACGGCAGGGCTTGAAAGGGAAGGAGCGCCGTTTGACTTTTCCAAACCAAAATTGGCTGGAATTGCGAACGGACGCCATGTCGCGTTTGGAGGGCCCGATGTGCCTAAACAGGGGAAAACCCCCACATTTGACCCATTTTGGAAACTAGACCCCCTAAGGAACTTATCTAGATGTGTGGTGAGCACTTTGAACCCTCAAGTGCTTCACGCAAGTTTGTAATGTAGAGCCGTGAAGAAAAAAAATCATATTTTTTCCACAAACATGATGTTTTAGTCCCCAAATTTTTATTTTCCCAAGGGTAAGAGGAGAAATTGGACCACAAAAGTGTTGTCCAACATGTCCTGAGTACGCTGATACCCCATATGTGGGGGGGAACCACTGTTTGGGCGCACGGCAGGGCTTGAAAGGGAAGGAGCGCCGTTTGACTTTTCCAAACCAAAATTGGCTGGAATTGGAACGGACGCCATGTCGCGTTTGGAGGGCCCCTGATGTGCCTAAACAGTGGAAACCCCCCACATGTGACCCCATTTTGGAAACTAGACCCCCTAAGGAACTTATCTAGATGTGTGGTGAGCACTTTGAACCCTCAAGTGCTTCACGCAAGTTTGTAATGTAGAGCCGTGAAGAAAAAAAATCATATTTTTTCCACAAGCATGATGTTTTAGTCCCAAATTTTTATTTTCCCAAGGGTAAGAGGAGAAATTGGACCACAAAAGTTGTTGTCCAACATGTCCTGAGTACGCTGATTCCCCATATGTGGGGGGGAACCACTGTTTGGGCGCACGGCAGGGCTTGAAAGGGAAGGAGCGCCGTTTGACTTTTCCAAACCAAAATTGGCTGGAATTGCGAACGGACGCCATGTCGCGTTTGGAGGGCCCCTGATGTGCCTAAACAGTGGAAACCCCCCACATGTGACCCCATTTTGGAAACTAGACCCCCTAAGGAACTTATCTAGATGTGTGGTGAGCACTTTGAACCCTCAAGTGCTTCACGCAAGTTTGTAATGTAGAGCCGTGAAGAAAAAAAATCATATTTTTTTCCACAAACATGATGTTTTAGTCCCCAAATTTTTATTTTCTCAAGGGTAAGAGGAGAAATTGGACCACAAAGTTGTTGTCCAACATGTCCTGAGTACGCTGATACCCCATATGTGGGGGGAACACTGTTTGGGCGCACGGCAGGGCTTGAAAGGGAAGGAGCGCCGTTTGACTTTTCCAAACCAAAATTGGCTGGAATTGCGAACGGACGCCATGTCGCGTTTGGAGGGCCCCTGATGTGCCTAAACAGTGGAAACCCCCCACATGTGACCCCATTTTGGAAACTAGACCCCCTAAGGAACTTATCTAGATGTGTGGTGAGCACTTTGAACCCTCAAGTGCTTCACGCAAGTTTGTAATGTAGAGCCGTGAAGAAAAAAAATCATATTTTTTCCACAAACATGATGTTTTAGTCCCCAATTTTTATTTTCCCAAGGGTAAGAGGAGAAATTGGACCACAAAGTTGTTGTCCAACATGTCCTGAGTACGCTGATACCCCATATGTGGGGGGGAACCACTGTTTGGGCGCACGGCAGGGCTTGAAAGGGAAGGAGCGCCGTTTGACTTTTCCAAACCAAAATTGGCTGGAATTGCGAACGGACGCCATGTCGCGTTTGGAGGGCCCCTGATGTGCCTAAACAGTGGAAACCCCCCACATGTGACCCCATTTTGGAAACTAGACCCCCTAAGGAACTTATCTAGATGTGTGGTGAGCACTTTGAACCCTCAAGTGCTTCACGCAAGTTTGTAATGTAGAGCCGTGAAGAAAAAAAATCATATTTTTTCCACAACATGATGTTTTAGTCCCCAATTTTTATTTTCCAGGGTAAGAGGAGAAATTGGACCACAAAAGTTGTTGTCCAACATGTCCTGAGTACGCTGATACCCCATATGTGGGGGGGAACCACTGTTTGGGCCACGGCAGGGCTTGAAAGGGAAGGAGCGCCGTTTGACTTTTCCAAACCAAAATTGGCTGGAATTGCGAACGGACGCCATGTCGCGTTTGGAGGGCCCCTGATGTGCCTAAACAGTGGAAACCCCCCACATGTGACCCCATTTTGGAAACTAGACCCCCTAAGGAACTTATCTAGGTGTGTGGTGAGCACTTTGAACCCCCAAGTGTTTCACTAACGTTTATAATGCCCTGGCGTGAAAAAAAAAAATATTTTTTTTTTCCACAAAAGTGATGTTTTAGTCCCCAATTTTTTATTTTCCCAAGGGTAAGAGGAGAAATTGGACCCCAAAAGTGGTTGTCCAATTTGTCCTGAGTACGCTGATACCCCATATGTTGGGGGGATACACTGTTTGGGCACACGGCAGGGCTCGGAAGGGAAGCAGTGACGTTTTGGAATGCAGACTTTGATGGAATGGTCTGCGGGCGTCATGTTCCGTTAGCAGAGCCCCTGATGTGCCTAAACAGTGGAAACCCCCCACATGTGACCCCATTTTGGAAACTAGACCCCCTAAGGAACTTATCTAGGTGTGTGGTGAGCACTTTGAACCCCCAAGTGTTTCACTAAAGTTTATAATGCGCCTGGCGTGAATAAAAAAAAAAAAAAAAAATTTCCACAAATATGATGTTTTAGTCCCCAATTTTTTATTTTCCCAAGGGTAACAGGAGAACTTGAACCACAAAAGTTGTTGTCCAATTTGTCCTGAGTACGCTGATACCCCATATGTTGCGGGGAACCACTGCTTGGGCGCATGGCAGGGCGCAGAAGGGAAGCAGTGACGTTTTGGAATGCAGACTTTGATGGAATGGTCTGCGGGCGTCATGTTCCGTTAGCAGAGCCCCTCAAGTGCCTAAACAGTGGAAACCCCCACAAGTGACCCCATTTTGGAAACTAGACCCCCTAATGAACTTATCTAGGTGTGTGGTGAGCATTTTGAACCCCCAAGTGTTTCACTAAAGTTTATAATGCCCTGGCGTGAATAAAAAAAAAAAAAAAAAAATTTCCACAAATATGATGTTTTAGTCCCCAATTTTTTATTTTCCCAAGGGTAACAGGAGAAATTGGACCACAAAAGTTGTTGTCCAATTTGTCCTGAGTACGCTGATACCCCATATGTTGTGGGGAACCACTGTTTGGGCGCATGGCAGGGCGCAGAAGGGAAGCAGTGACGTTTTGGAATGCAGACTTTGATGGAATGGTCTGCGGGCGTCATGTTCCGTTAGCAGAGCCCCTCATGTGCCTAAACAGTGGAAACCCCCACAAGTGACCCCATTTTGGAAACTAGACCCCCTAAGGAACTTACCTAGGTGTGTGGTGAGCATTTTGAACCCCCAAGTGTTTCACTAAAGTTTATAATGCCCAGGTGTAAAAATAAAAAATCCTACTTTTATCCTCACAAAAATGATGTTTTAGTCCCCAATTTTTTATTTTCCCAAGGGTAAGAGGAGAAATTGGACACCAAAAATTGTTGTCCAATTTGTCCTGAGTACACTGGTGCCCCATATGTGGGAAAAAACTGTTTGGGCACAAGTCGGGGCTCAGAAGGGAAGTCGTGACGTTTTGGAATGCAGACTGATGGAATGGTCTGCGGGCGTCATGTTCCGTTTGCAGAGCTCCTGATGTGCCTAAACAGTAAAAAAAAACACAAGTGACATAATTTTGGAAAGTAGACTCCCAAGGAACTTTTCTAAATGTGCTCCCCTTCTGGAACTAATCTTTCCTGTAAAGTAAATTAGTAGTGCATTGAGGTGTGGTACAATTTGAAACAATCCTTCATACACAGGCCAGGTTTTTCGGGGCAGGTGTCGCATTGGTAAGTGGTCTCCTTGCGTATTCCCCTTTTGTAACACACTCGGCACCTTTTTTGCGGCTTACCTTTGCTTCCAGTTGGTGGGACCACCCCCGGGAAATGCTGACCTGGTATGATACGAGCACCTTCAGTTCCAGAAGTACTGGGGCCCGCTGTTTCCTGAGCGCCAAACATCAGGGCCTTAACCACTACCTCCTGGAACTGAAGGTACGTCGTATCGCTGTTGCGTGCACATCGTGACAGCAGGAAAGCGTTGAGCATTGCCATTTGGACGATGTGCACAGACAGCTTCTTGTACCACACCTTGGCCTTTCTCAAAGCACTGTACGGTTGGAGGAGTTGATCAGAGAGATCAACACCCCCCATGTATTTATTGTACCCCAGTACACAGTCCGGTTTGCGGACCTGTGTAGAGGTACCCCGTACAGTGCTGAGGGCGCTGCCATCACCATGTATGGTGGTCAAGAGAAGGACATCCCTCTTGTCCTTGTACTTGACCACCAACAGGTGGTCGCTACATTGGGCTCTGCTCTCACCCTTTCTGAGCATCTGCCCAAGTAGCGTCTTCGGGAGGCCTCTCTGATTTTTGGGCGGTACCGCAACTGCGGTACCTCGCGCGAGAGGATTTTGAGTGGGAGCTGGAATAAAAGTTATCGGTGTAAAGGTGATAACCTTTATCCAGCGTGGGTGCACCAATCCACACAATTTTCCACTCACTCCCAGACGGGGGGCATCAGGGGTTCAATCCTGGTGTCCTTTCCTTCGTAAACTCTAAGCTGTGCGTGTACCCTGAGGTACTCTCGCACAGCTTGTAGAGTTAATTCGTACCTTGCCTCTTGCTGGCAGGTACTGGGGAATCTGAGCCGTCCCTTAAATTGAACCAAGGACTCATCCACGCAGATGTCCTTTGGGGCACGTACACTTCAGCAAACTTTTTGCTGAAGTGTTCGATGACCGGCCGAACTTTGAACAGACGGTCAAAGTTGGGGTCATTTGTGGGGGACACTGTGCATTATCATTATAATGCAGGAATTTGTGGATGGCCTCAAAACGCGTCCGAGCCATGACCATTCGGAACGTGGAGTGTTGTATAAAATATCACACTCCAATATTGCCGAAGTTCTGGCTTCTTCAGGATCCCCATATGGAGGACCAGGCCCCAAAACTGCATCATTTCACCTGCGTCTACAGGAGACCAGTTGGAAAATGATGACACTGGGTTTTGCGCCAAAAATTGCCGAGCGTACAAATTAGTTTGCTCCACACGAGGTTAATAAAATCCTCAGAGAAAAAGACTTTGAAAAAGTCTATTTCTCTGAGGCCCGTGGTGTCAAACTTGATTCCTGATTCTGCCACAAAATCAGGAATCAGTGGCTCGTAATTTTCGGGGGGCGGGGTCCATATGGGGTCCGAGAGAGGGTGCGCTGGTTCATTTTCAGGGGTGGGCGCTGCCTCATCTTCTGTCCTGGGGCGTCTGCGTGGCGGTTCCGCAGGACCCGAGGAGGAAGATGAGGAAGAGGAGGAAGAAGAAGAAGAGGATGAAGAATCTGAAAAGTAAAGAAATGTGGGATCCTCTCCCTCGCTATCAGTGTCGGAGGCAAGGAAAGCGTATGCCTCTTCCACTGAATAGCGCTGTTGGGAAGAACGTGACGAGCGGGACATTTTTTTTGTGAATGTGGTGCTTTGTGTGAACTTTATTTATAACTGTGTGTGTGTGTGGGGGGGGGATAGTGGTTGGTGCAAACTATGCTGAAAGGAAAAAGCTAAAAGAAAAGAAAGAGAATAGGGAAAAAAATGCCTGTGAAAAAAAGTCTAAACCAGCAGGCACGAGCTCTGATAAGTGACCGGTGTCACTTATCAAAGTTCCGCGGCTGCCGGATGTGCGCACAGGAGTGGCGGAAAGGGAAGTGAAAAAAAAAAAAAACGGCAGGAACGAGCTCTGATAAGTGACCGGTGTCACTTATCAAAGTTCCGCGGCTGCCGGATGTGCGCACAGGAGTGGCGGAAAGGGAAGTGAAAAAAAAAAAAAAACGGCAGGAACGAGCTCTGATAAGTGACCGGTGTCACTTATCAAAGTTCCGCGGCTGCCGGATGTGCGCACAGGAGTGGCGGAAAGGGAAGTGAAAAAAAAAAAAAAACGGCAGGAACGAGCTCTGATAAGTGACCGGTGTCACTTATCAAAGTTCCGCGGCTGCTAGATGTGCGCACGGGAGTGGCGGAAAGTGGAGTGAAAAAAAAAAAACTGCAGGAACGAACTCTGATAAGTGACTGGTGTCACTTATCAAAGTTCCGCGGCTGCTGGATGTGCGCACAGGAGTGGCGGAAAGGGGAGTGAAAAAAAAAAATGCAGGAACGAGCTCTGATAAGTGACTGGTGTCACTTATCAAAGTTCCGCGGCTGCTGGATGTGCGCACAGGAGTGGCGGAAAGGGGAGTGAAAAAAAAAAAGACGGCAGGAGCGAGCTCTGATAAGTGACCGGTGTCACTTATCAAAGTTCCGCGGCTGCTAGATGTGCGCACAGGAGTGGCGGAAAGGGGAGTGAAAAAAAAAAAAAAAAAACCGGCAGGAACGAGCTCTGATAAGTGACCGGTGTCACTTATCAAAGTTCCGCGGCTGCTAGATGTGCGCACGGGAGTGGCGGAAAGTGGGGTGAAAAAAAAAAAAACTGCAGGAACGAGCTCTGATAAGTGACTGGTGTCACTTATCAAAGTTCCGCGGCTGCTGGATGTGCGCACAGGAGTGGCAGAAAGGGGAGTGAAAAAAAAAAAAACTGCAGGAACGAGCTCTGATAAGTGACTGGTGTCACTTATCAAAGTTCCGCGGCTGCTGGAAGTGCGCACAGGAGTGGCGGAAAGGGAGTGAAAAAAAAAAACAAAAACGGCAGGAACGAGCTCTGATAAGTGACCGGTGTCACTTATCAAAGTTCCGCGGCTGCTAGATGTGCGCACGGGAGTGGCGGAAAGTGGTGTGAAAAAAAAAAAACTGCAGGAACGAGCTCTGATAAGTGACTGGTGTCACTTATCAAAGTTCCGCGGCTGCTAGATGTGCGCACGGGAGTGGCGGAAAGTGGGGTGAAAAAAAAAAACCTGCAGGAACGAGCTCTGATAAGTGACTGGTGTCACTTATCAAAGTTCCGCGGCTGCTGGAAGTGCGCACGGAGGGGAAAGGGGTGAAAAAAAAACAAAAAACTGCAGGAACGAGCTCTGATAAGTGACTGGTGTCACTTATCAAAGTTCGCGGCTGCTGGAAAGTGCGCACGGAGGGGGGTGCAAAAGAAAAACGAGCACGAGTGTTGATCGGTGAACTGCGTCACCAATCAACGCTCGGCGGCTGCTAAATGTGTGCAAAGGGGGGTAAAAAGAGGGGAAAAGGAAGGGGGGAGGGGGGAATGGGGGGATTGGGGTGGATCGGGCAGGGATCGGGGCTCAAAAACTCACGTTTGTAGTCTCTCTTCTTTCTTCTCTCTTCTTTCTTCTCTCTTCTTTCTTCTCTCTTCTTTCTTCTCTCTTCTTTCTTCAGCAGGAGTTGTGGTGTCACAGGAGGAGATCTGGCGTGTGACCGCACTGCAGGAATCCTCAGCAAGTGTGAGGACCCCTGCAGTGCGGTCAGACAGGTCAGATCCAGTTTGCAGACAGGTCACAGAGTGGTCACATCGCTGCTGTGACCTGTCATTGGTGGGATCGATGATCACATCGATCCCACCAATCAGAGGAGACCCTTGTTTTGCCGGTTGCTAGGCACCGGCCTAGTAATCGGAGCTCACTGCTCCGATTCCTAGGCAGGTCACCGGCAGGTCAGGAAGCAGGGCACAGAGCGGTCACACCGCTGCTGTGCCCTGTGATTGGCGCGATCGTCGATGACATCAATCGCGCCAATCAGCAGCTGCAGGCCCTACTGGGCCTGTCCTAGGCTCCGGCCTAGGATCGGTGCTATTACTGCACCGATCCAGGCAGGTACAGGCAGGGCACAGCGCGGATACACCGCGGCTGTGACCTGCGATTGGCGCGATCGATGTGATCGGCGATCGCGCCAATCCAGGGGGGGTCTGCTCCTTTCTATGCCCAGGCCTAGGATCGAGTACATCGGTACTCGATTCTAGCCTGGGATCTCACTGTTTCAGCCCATCGGATTGGCTGAAACAGTGAGAAAGGCTGCATTGGCTGTTCAGAATTGAACAGCCAATCACAGCGATCGGGAGTGAGGGTGGGCGGTGACAGACCCCGGGATGCCGGCGCCATCTCTCCTGAGGTAAGATGGCGTCGGAATTTTAATGCGATCATTGCGACTTAAGTCGCAATGTCGCATTAAAGGGCTGGACGTACTATCCCGTCCCCGGTCATACGGGCCCAGGTACCATGGACGGGATAGTACGTCCGATGGCAGTAAGGGGTTAATATCATCATCATCATCTCCCCATCATCATTGCCTCCCCATCATCATCATCATCATCATCATTGCCTCCCCATTAATATCATCATCATCATCTCCCCATCATCATTGCCTCCCCATCATCATCACCACCATCACACATACAGCACCGCAGCACACACACACACACCTCACCTGTCCAGCGTCCGCGCCCTCTCTGCCACAGCCGGCCGCTGAATGATGATGTCATTGAGCTGCGCTGCTGTGAGAGAGGAAGCGCCGGCGCCCTGCAGGCGCCCCCTGGAGCCCGGAGCTGCGGCAGCGGAGGCACGGGGAGAGCTGAGTATTGCTCCGACTGCTGCCGGGGCCCTGAGCAAGCGGGGGGTGCCCAGTGGCGGCGCTGGCACAGCTAACAGGCGCCGGGGTGCCCGACAGCGAGTGGGCCCCCCCGCCTGCTCAGGGCCCCGGCACTTGCCCGGGTATGCCGGGTGCTGACGCCGGCCCTGCTAGGAGCAGAGGTAAGAACAGTCTGTGTAGAAAGGTGGGTAGAAAGCTGGGTGACATACCATGTGGATATTAGCAGCAGAGGTAAGAACAGTCTATGTAGAAATCTGGGTAGAAAGGTGGGTGACGTAACATGTGGACACTAGGAGCAGAGGTAAGAACAGCCTGTGTAGAAAGCTGGGTAGAAAGCTGGGTGACATACCATGTGGATACTAGGAGCAGAGGTAAGAACAATCTGTGTAGAAAGCTGGGTAGAAAGCTGGGTGACATACCATGTGGATACTAGGAGCAGAGGAAAGAACAGTCTGTGTAGAAAGCTGGGTAGAAAGCTGGGTGACGTACCATGTGGATACTAGGAGCAGAGGTAAGAGCAGTCTGTGTAGAAAGCTGGGTGATGTACCATGTGGATACTAGGAGCAGAGGTAAGAACAGTCTATGTAAGGTTCTGTGTACATGTTCCTGAAACTCAGTTTGTTCGTCAGCCATTTTACTTTCTGTCTTGCTGCAGCTATCTTGCCCTCAGTCAAAATGGAGTTTCCAGCTTGCATGTTCCCGCCCTGATTCTCTCCTTTTGCTTCTTAAGCAGCCACAGCTGAGCAATCAGTGCTTCAGAATCTAGCCTGCAGTGAACCTGTGACCTGACTCCTAAAGCCTTGGACCTTGTACTCCAGCTATTCCTACTGAGGAACTCTGAAGCACTTGTGGACTCTGAACCCTGCTCTTTGAAAGACCCACGTTTGCATGGACTTACGGTAACAGAGAAGAAGATCCTGAACCTGTTGTGGAGAGTGATTGCTGAGCTTAGATTACTCTGGCCTGCTGTGTCTCCTGCTTCTGTGTCTGCAAACTGTGTGACTATTTTTGCCAACTTGTATGAAGTAATACAAGACTCTCTATATCAAACCTGTGTCTCATGTATTTTCATCGCACCCAAGCACAAGACGCTATATGAACTGTACTACATACATTACAAGATTCTGAAGCCAAAACGTTAGTGTCTGCTGGGTCTGGAAAGGCTGTGTCTGCTGTAACTGTGGATATCGGATGTCCGGTTGTACTTTCTGTGATGACAGTGGTTGTGACTTCTCACAACCATTTCAGGTGAGCAATTCCCTTAATTTTTTTTTCTCTCTGCAGTGTTACCACAGGTAAACACTATTGTTTTTTTTTTTTTCTCCTCTCCTCTTCTTCCAGTACTCCTGTCTTAAAAGATCTGGAAAATGGAGGCCCGCATAAAGGAACTTTGCGGAGTGACTGATAATATCCTTGCAGATTTGCACGAATATAAAGACCCGTTTTTCAAGCCTACAGGACCTCACTAATCACAATTTGCAAGTGTTTGGACAGACTGCCCAGGATTTGCGAGCCAGGATTGAGGTTCTAGAAGGGCGAGTCCAGGCTCCTGCCGTAGCCCCGAGTTCTGGGATTCCCAAGTTGCCCCCTTTTCGTTTTGGCGGTGAACGTGAGAAATTCAGGGGATTTATTAATCAATGCAATCTTTTTTTTTCTGCACATGCTTCACAATTTCCCACTGAACGATCTAAGGTGCTTACTATAATTATGTTGCTTACCAACAAGGCTTTGATGTGGGCAAACCCTCTGATTGAGACTGAGGATGATTGTTTGAATCACCTTGATGCTTTTATTTCAGCCATGGGGCAGGTGTTTGATGACCCCAATCGAGGTGCAACAGCTGAAGCAGCCATGTTAGCTTTGCGCCAAGGTAAGCACTCGGTAGCTGAATATGCCTTGGATTTCAGGAGATGGGCCCTTGATACCACCTGGGACAGTTCCGCCAAAAAATCTATTTTTCGAAAGGGGTTATCTCCACTGATTAAGGATGAACTTGCTCGTGCCGACCCTCCCACTGCGTTAGGTGACTTTATTAACTACTGCATCCGTATTGATACTCGCTGACTGAACGCAGGCAAGAGAGATGGTTCGAAAGCAATCGCACTAACCTTTTCCTACCTTCCTCTCCAGCTAAGGAACCTTTGAGTAGGATTACACGGGAACCTGAACCTGAACCCATGCAGGTAGACTCTTTACAACGACGGGTTAGTGATGCACGCAAGAAACATCGTTTTAAGGAGAATCTATGTTTCTATTGTGGTAAGTCAGGGCACTTCATTATAAACTGCCCAGCCGTTCTCGTAAGACTACTGCAGCACTCATTCATTGTGAGTGTTGCGAGAGGGGATCTGTCAGGTCCGAGCCTCAGGCTCCAGAGAGATCTGCAGCAACAGATCTTGATTTCTCGGACTTAAACTCCGTTACCTCTGAGGACGTTGACTGTGTAAACGCTGCCATTTTTCAAGTTTCCTCAGCGGTGTCCCAGCTGAGTTGTAAGAAAAACAATTCTCATTGCTTTCTTTCCATCAAACTCTGGGTTGACTCAGCTTGGGTGTCTAGCTCTGCTATGATCGACTCAGGGGCAAGTGGAAATTTTATGGATGTCTCCTTTGCTCTGAAACAGGGGATACGTTCAGTGAAGAAGGCTACTCCAGTACAGATGGAAACTGTGGATGGCTCCCTGCTGACCTCTGGACCAGTGGATCAGGAAACAGAGCCTTTGAGGGTTCTTATGGGTAAAGATCATCAAGAGAAACTGTCCTTTATGCTTATCTCTTCTCCCCACTTTCCCATTATTCTAGGGCTACCATGGCTGCAGGCTCAGAATCCTACCATTAACTGGGAGACCAAGGAATTACACTTTCCAGAGAAACAGATGAGTCCAAAAGTTTCAGCTTGCTCTGTTCCTAAAGGAACCATGTCAGTCCCTGAACTACCAGCTGTATACCAGGACTATGTGGATTTATGTGACAAGAAGAACGCTGACCAGCTTCCTCCTCCCGTCCATATGATTGTCCAATTGAATTATTGCCTGGAGCAGAGATACCTTTTGGTAAGATCTACCCCCTGGGGGGCCCGAGCTAAAGGCTTTAAAGGATTACATAGACGAAAATCTAGCCAAGGGCTTCATACGCCCCTCTTCATCTCCTGCAGGTGCACCCATCTTCTTTGTAAAGAAGAAAGATGGATCTCTGAGACCATGCGTAGACTATAGGGAACTCAATAAGGTTACTATTAGAAACCGTTATCCATTGCCTTTAATCCCTGAGTTATTGGAGAGAGTGCGACATGCCAAAATTTTCTCTAAACTGGATCTTCGTGGGGCCTATAACTTAGTCCGTATTAGACCTGGGGATGAATGGAAGACTGCATTCAGGTCACGCTATGGACACTTTGAATATCTAGTTATGCCTTTTGGTCTGAGTACCGCCCCAGCCACTTTCCAACACTTGGTGAATGACATCTTCAGGGATCTCCTAGATACATTCGTGGTAATTTATTTGGATGATATTCTAATTTTTTCTAACTCCACAGAGGAACATCATGGACATGTGAGAATGGTCTTGGAACGTCTAAGACAAAATCATCTTTACATCAAACTTGAAAAGTGTGAATTCCATAAGACCGAAATTCAATTTCTGGGGTATGTACTGTCTACACAAGGAATTAGTATGGATGGAAGCAAAACCCAAGCCATCAAGGATTGGCCAAGTCCTAGAAATGTGAAAGAGGTACAGCGCTTCATCGGGTTTGCCAACTTCTATAGACGTTTCATTAGAAATTTCTCTGAGGTAGTGTCACCTATCACCCAACTTACCCGGAAAGAGTCTAGGTTCTCCTGGACTCCCCAAGCCCAGGAAGCATTTTCCCGTCTAAAAGATAAATTTACCACTGCACCTATCCTAGTACATCCCAACCCCGAGCTTGCCTTCATAATAGAGGTGGATGCTTCAGACTGTGCCGTTGGAGCTATACTCTCTCAGAGAACAGGTGAGAAGAATGTCTTGCATCCCTGTGCCTTCTTTTCCCAGCAGTTGTCTTCGGCTGAGAGGAACTACGATGTGGGCAATAGAGAGTTGTTGGCCATTATTGCCGCCTTCAAAGAATGGAGACACCTTCTTCAGGGAGCTGCACAGCAAATAGTCGTCCTGACAGACCATCGTAACCTTGAGTTTATCAGGTCGGCTAAGTGCCTGACTCCTCGCCAGGCTCGCTGGAATCTTTTCTTAAACCAATTTAATTTTATCATTTCTTATAGACCAGGATCGCGCAATGGAAAGGCTGATGCACTCTCTAGGATTTACTCAGCAGAGACACGTCCAATTACTCCTCCTAAGACTATTCTTCCTGACTCTAGATTCCTAGGAGTAATTCATAATCAAGACCTACTTAAGGACATCAAGGAAGCATACCATGCGGATTCCTTTTTGGCACAACCCCCAAGGGACGTAAGTCTTGTCTTTAAGAATGGTGTGTGGATTCAGGGACAACGCCTGTATATTCCTGAAACAGTCAGATTGAGAGTATTGCAACTCATTCACGATTCCAAGATAGCTGGGCATAGAGGAATTCTAAAGACACAGGAATTTCTCTCTCGTTTCTTTTGGTGGCCCACTTGCAGGAAGGATGTTTTAAACTATGTCACTTCATGTGAAGTCTGTGCAAGATGCAAAACATCTCGCTCCTCACCAACTGGTCTGTTACAGCCTCTTCCCACCCCGTCCCGCCCGTGGGGATCCATTTCTATGGACTTCATTGTGGAGTTACCAACCTCTCAAGGGAAGAACACCATTCTAGTGGTGGTTGACCGTCTAACAAAGGCAGCTCATTTTATCCCTTGTGTCGGCTTACCCACTGCAAAACAGACATCAGATTTGATGATTAAAGATGTGTTTCGCTTACATGGAGTACCGGATGAGGTTACTTCGGATCGAGGGGTGCAATTCACTTCTAGGTTTTGGCAAAATTTCTGTGCAGCATTGGACATTAAAGTAAACCTTTCTTCTGCTTTTCACCCCCAGACTAATGGACAGACCGAACGAACCAATCAAACCCTGGAGCAGTATCTCCGCTGCTTTATCTGCCACCTACAGGATGATTGGGTGGATCTACTTCCATTAGCTGAGTTCTCGTATAACAACTCTCAGAGTGCCTCCACTAAGCAGTCTCCTTTTTACTCTAATCTAGGTTATCATCCTAACATTCTACCACGATTTCCCATAGAAACGCCTTTACCAGCAGTGGCTGAAAGAATCACGTCTTTACAGAAGAATATGGATCTTCTAAAGGAGAATCTGGAATAGGCTCAGGAAAGGTACAAGAAAGCAGCAGTAAATTTCGTAAACCTGCACCAGCTTTCAAGGTAGGAGACTTGGTCTGGCTGTCAACCAGAAATCTTAAGTTAAGGATTCCATCGTCTAAGTTGGGACATAAGTACATTGGACCCTATAAAATCAGTAAAATTATAAGTGCCGTTGCTTGTCGTCTTCAACTGCCCAGAACTATGAGAATTCACCCTGTCTTTCATGTATCCCTACTAAAGTGTCATGGGTGCATCGCCACGAAGATCGTCGCGATTGCACATTCTGACTTCTCACAGCTGAGCTGCTGTTTCTTTGTGTTTGGTAATGAGAGAGTTAATTTTACCTAGCTCTTTGCTAAGACTAGGTCCAGCCTCGGCCGGCTGCTTTTGATTATGTTCTAATTAGTTTCCTTTATATTCCTGCCAGTCTGGGTGTTAGACGCGGTGAAAGCATTCATGTAGTCTAGCAGACTGGAGCGGTTCTGAGAATACTTAAGCTAAGAGCTCCTTAGTTGTTTTTACTCTTATAGCTTATAGTTTATCTCTGAGACCTTAGGTGTTCCTACTGTGTGTGAGTGTTGTATGTAAGACTTTATTTACTTTATTTCTTGTCTTTCTTGTATGTCTTTCTGTTCATTAACCGTTACCTGTTCATTCCCTTTGGTGGTAATCAGGGTCCTTCTTAGGACTAGATTACAGTTTGCAGGGATTGATAGGAGACAGGGTTTACGCTGGTGGCCTGGACCTCTGTACCTTTAACAGTACCTCCAGGTAGAGGGATTAGTCAGGACCCCAGTTTAGGGTCAGCATAGACCCCGGTCACCCTCTAGCCGGAGACAGCGTATAACGGATTCAGTATTGACCCACTGGACATTCTGTCAGGTAATTCTATGTTATCATATATCTATGCGCATGTTATATTGTATGTTGCCCTTTTGATATAGATTACTGTCATCACATATATATATCTGCTATACAGCGTGACATTTTCACCGGCCCTACTAAAGATTCTCTCCAGCTGTCATGGATCCAGTAGCCCAGCTGGCCCGGCAGTTGCAGGGGTTGTCCATGGAGTTTGCAGACATTAAGTCCAAGGTTTTGTCCCCCCGGAGCAAACCAGATCTGAACCTAAGGTTGCTCTCCCGGACAGGTTCACTGGTGGGCGGGACAAATTTTTTACCTTCCGGGAGGCATGTAAATTGTACTTTCGGCTGCGGCCTCGGTCATCTGGGAGTGAAGAGCAGAGGGTGGGAATTGTTATCTCGCTCTTACAAGGGGACCCTCAATCTTGGGCGTTTCTCTATTCCTCCAGGCTCCCCAGATCTCCAGTCAGTGGATCGATTTTTTACTGCCCTGGGTCTGGTATATGATGATCCGGATCGAGTCTCCCTTGCTGAAACAAAGTTACGTAAAATACGGCAAGGAAATCGTCCAGCGGAGGAATATTCTTCTGAGTTCCGTAGATGGGCAACAGATACTCAGTGGAATGACCCAGCTCTTAGGAGCCAGTTTTGTCAAGGGTTGTCTGACAAATTAAAAGATGTGTTGGCTCAGTATGATTCTCCTCCATCACTGGAGGCTGCTATGGCCCTCGCTATTCGCATTGATAGACGACTTCGGGGAAGACGCGAGGTAACTCCGCCACCCGTGATGACTCCACCTACTACTAAAGTCCCTTATACTGAGGTTCCCCTGGTCTGTTCTGAGGAGCCCATGCAGTTGGGAGGGACATCATTTTGTAGGAGGGAATTGGCGGTGCACCGCAAGACTAGAAGGTGTTTCTTTTGCGGGAGAGAGGGCATTTTGTTGGGGGTGTCCATCCCGGGCCTCTTTGAGCAAAGGAGTTAACCTGGGAGTGTGTATTTCGTCCCCAAATCCCTCTCAGTTTCTCGTGCCTGCGGAGGTGGTGATTGGTACTAGAACTGAGAGGATTTCTGTTTTTCTTGATAGTGGGTCCGGGGCTAATCTGGTGGACGCTCGGTTTGCCCAGGTGCATGGTATGCAACTGAGTGTATTGGCCAAACCAGTCCCTATAGTCTCTATTGATTCTAGACCTCTCGGTCAAGGTAGCTTGGTACAAGCTGTTCATAACATAGATCTTCGAGTAGGGGCAATACATAAAGAGCAATTGTCTTGTTATGTGTTGGAGGGTCTACCTACTCCTATTGTGTTGGGACTTCCTTGGTTGGCTAAACATAACCCAGTGATTGATTGGCAATCCAGAAAGATAAGCCAGTGGGGTGAATTTTGCAGGAATAACTGCATGAGCACGGTCATCGGTGCGGTTGTGCCTAGGACTTTGCCTCCTTTTCTGGAGGACTTTGGGGAGATGTTCTCAGAGGAGGGGTGTAAAGAGTTACCTCCTCATCGCGCATATGACTGCTCAATAAAGTTGCTTCCTGATGCCTTATCTCGTACTTTCCCAGGGGCCGGGAAGACGGATGATCCGGTTCCTATTCCTCAGGAGGGAGTTGTAGTGTCAGCTGTATGCTCTGAGCTTGAGGGGGAGGTATTGGGGGCTCAGGGGGACGCCCCTGTGGGACTTCCAGGGAGACTGATAGTTCCAGATCGCTTAAGACTGAAGGTTACGGGGAACCGTTACAAACGGATGGCTGATAGTAGGAGAGTTTCTGGTCTAGATCTGAAGGTGAACGATCTGGTTTGGTTGTCTACCAGGAATATAAAACTTAAAGTTTCCTCCTGGAGGTTGGGTCCCAGATTCATCGGGCCGTACAGGATCAGTTCCATAATTAATCCTGTGGCATTTCGTCTGGACCTCCCTCCTACGTTTAAAATTCATAATGTGTTTCACAAGTCATTACTTAAAAAGTATGTGGCACCAGTCATACCGTCACCTCTACCTCCTCCTTCAGTGGTAGTCAATGATAACGTGGAATTTCATGGGTCGAAAATCATTGACTCACGTCTCAGTCGCCGATCCCCTCAGTACTTAGTTCATTGGAGGGGGTATGGTCCTGAGGAGAGGACGTGGGTCCCTGCGTCTGATGCTAACGCAGATCGATTGGTTCGGACCTTTCACACAACTTACCCGGACAGACCTGGTCATGAGGGTCCGGAGGCCCCTCGTAGAAGGGGGGGTACTGTCATGGGTGCATCGCCACGAAGATCGTCGCGATTGCACATTCTGACTTCTCACAGCTGAGCTGCTGTTTCTTTGTGTTTGGTAATGAGAGAGTTAATTTTACCTAGCTCTTTGCTAAGACTAGGTCCAGCCTCGGCCGGCTGCTTTTGATTATGTTCTAATTAGTTTCCTTTATATTCCTGCCAGTCTGGGTGTTAGACGCCGGTGAAAGCATTCATGTAGTCTAGCAGACTGGAGCGGTTCTGAGAATACTTAAGCTAAGAGCTCCTTAGTTGTTTTTACTCTTATAGCTTATAGTTTATCTCTGAGACCTTAGGTGTTCCTACTGTGTGTGAGTGTTGTATGTAAGACTTTATTTACTTTATTTCTTGTCTTTCTTGTATGTCTTTCTGTTCATTAACCGTTACCTGTTCATTCCCTTTGGTGGTAATCAGGGTCCTTCTTAGGACTAGATTACAGTTTGCAGGGATTGATAGGAGACAGGGTTTACGCTGGTGGCCTGGACCTCTGTACCTTTAACAGTACCTCCAGGTAGAGGGATTAGTCAGGACCCCAGTTTAGGGTCAGCATAGACCCCGGTCACCCTCTAGCCGGAGACAGCGTATAACGGATTCAGTATTGACCCACTGGACATTCTGTCAGGTAATTCTATGTTATCATATATCTATGCGCATGTTATATTGTATGTTGCCCTTTTGATATAGATTACTGTCATCACATATATATATCTGCTATACAGCGTGACATTTTCACCGGCCCTACTAAAGATTCTCTCCAGCTGTCATGGATCCAGTAGCCCAGCTGGCCCGGCAGTTGCAGGGGTTGTCCATGGAGTTTGCAGACATTAAGTCCAAGGTTTTGTCCCCCCGGAGCAAACCAGATCTGAACCTAAGGTTGCTCTCCCGGACAGGTTCACTGGTGGGCGGGACAAATTTTTTACCTTCCGGGAGGCATGTAAATTGTACTTTCGGCTGCGGCCTCGGTCATCTGGGAGTGAAGAGCAGAGGGTGGGAATTGTTATCTCGCTCTTACAAGGGGACCCTCAATCTTGGGCGTTTTCTATTCCTCCAGGCTCCCCAGATCTCCAGTCAGTGGATCGATTTTTTACTGCCCTGGGTCTGGTATATGATGATCCGGATCGAGTCTCCTTGCTGAAACAAAGTTACGTAAAATACGGCAAGGAAATCGTCCAGCGGAGGAATATTCTTCTGAGTTCCGTAGATGGGCAACAGATACACAGTGGAATGACCCAGCTCTTAGGAGCCAGTTTTGTCAAGGGTTGTCTGACAAATTAAAAGATGTGTTGGCTCAGTATGATTCTCCTCCATCACTGGAGGCTGCTATGGCCCTCGCTATTCGCATTGATAGACGACTTCGGGGAAGACGCGAGGTAACTCCGCCACCCGTGATGACTCCACCTACTACTAAAGTCCCTTATACTGAGGTTCCCCTGGTCTGTTCTGAGGAGCCCATGCAGTTGGGAGGGACATCATTTTGTAGGAGGGAATCGGCGGTGCACCGCAAGACTAGAAGGTGTTTCTTTTGCGGGAGAGAGGGGCATTTTGTTGGGGGGTGTCCATCCCGGGCCTCTTTGAGCAAAGGAGTTAACCTGGGAGTGTGTATTTCGTCCCCAAATCCCTCTCAGTTTCTCGTGCCTGCGGAGGTGGTGATTGGTACTAGAACTGAGAGGATTTCTGTTTTTCTTGATAGTGGGTCCGGGGCTAATCTGGTGGACGCTCGGTTTGCCCAGGTGCATGGTATGCAACTGAGTGTATTGGCCAAACCAGTCCCTATAGTCTCTATTGATTCTAGACCTCTCGGTCAAGGTAGCTTGGTACAAGCTGTTCATAACATAGATCTTCGAGTAGGGGCAATACATAAAGAGCAATTGTCTTGTTATGTGTTGGAGGGTCTACCTACTCCTATTGTGTTGGGACTTCCTTGGTTGGCTAAACATAACCCAGTGATTGATTGGCAATCCAGAAAGATAAGCCAGTGGGGTGAATTTTGCAGGAATAACTGCATGAGCACGGTCATCGGTGCGGTTGTGCCTAGGACTTTGCCTCCTTTTCTGGAGGACTTTGGGGAGATGTTCTCAGAGGAGGGGTGTAAAGAGTTACCTCCTCATCGCGCATATGACTGCTCAATAAAGTTGCTTCCTGATGCCTTATCTCGTACTTTCCCAGGGGCCGGGAAGACGGATGATCCGGTTCCTATTCCTCAGGAGGGAGTTGTAGTGTCAGCTGTATGCTCTGAGCTTGAGGGGGAGGTATTGGGGGCTCAGGGGGACGCCCCTGTGGGACTTCCAGGGAGACTGATAGTTCCAGATCGCTTAAGACTGAAGGTTACGGGGAACCGTTACAAACGGATGGCTGATAGTAGGAGAGTTTCTGGTCTAGATCTGAAGGTGAACGATCTGGTTTGGTTGTCTACCAGGAATATAAAACTTAAAGTTTCCTCCTGGAGGTTGGGTCCCAGATTCATCGGGCCGTACAGGATCAGTTCCATAATTAATCCTGTGGCATTTCGTCTGGACCTCCCTCCTACGTTTAAAATTCATAATGTGTTTCACAAGTCATTACTTAAAAAGTATGTGGCACCAGTCATACCGTCACCTCTACCTCCTCCTTCAGTGGTAGTCAATGATAACGTGGAATTTCATGGGTCGAAAATCATTGACTCACGTCTCAGTCGCCGATCCCCTCAGTACTTAGTTCATTGGAGGGGGTATGGTCCTGAGGAGAGGACGTGGGTCCCTGCGTCTGATGCTAACGCAGATCGATTGGTTCGGACCTTTCACACAACTTACCCGGACAGACCTGGTCATGAGGGTCCGGAGGCCCCTCGTAGAAGGGGGGGTACTGTCATGGGTGCATCGCCACGAAGATCGTCGCGATTGCACATTCTGACTTCTCACAGCTGAGCTGCTGTTTCTTTGTGTTTGGTAATGAGAGAGTTAATTTTACCTAGCTCTTTGCTAAGACTAGGTCCAGCCTCGGCCGGCTGCTTTTGATTATGTTCTAATTAGTTTCCTTTATATTCCTGCCAGTCTGGGTGTTAGACGCCGGTGAAAGCATTCATGTAGTCTAGCAGACTGGAGCGGTTCTGAGAATACTTAAGCTAAGAGCTCCTTAGTTGTTTTTACTCTTATAGCTTATAGTTTATCTCTGAGACCTTAGGTGTTCCTACTGTGTGTGAGTGTTGTATGTAAGACTTTATTTACTTTATTTCTTGTCTTTCTTGTATGTCTTTCTGTTCATTAACCGTTACCTGTTCATTCCCTTTGGTGGTAATCAGGGTCCTTCTTAGGACTAGATTACAGTTTGCAGGGATTGATAGGAGACAGGGTTTACGCTGGTGGCCTGGACCTCTGTACCTTTAACAGTACCTCCAGGTAGAGGGATTAGTCAGGACCCCAGTTTAGGGTCAGCATAGACCCCGGTCACCCTCTAGCCGGAGACAGCGTATAACGGATTCAGTATTGACCCACTGGACATTCTGTCAGGTAATTCTATGTTATCATATATCTATGCGCATGTTATATTGTATGTTGCCCTTTTGATATAGATTACTGTCATCACATATATATATCTGCTATACAGCGTGACATAAAGGCTGCGACACCCAATACGTTTCCTGGACGTTCTTCTCCTTGCCCTGACCCAGTGCTAGTCGATGGTCAGGAAGAATTTGTGGTGGAAAGGATTTTAGATTCCAGGTTGTATAGAAATCAGTTACAATATCTGATTAAATGGCAGGGCTACCCAGTGGAGGACAACTCATGGGAACCAGTCAATAACGTTAATGCTCCTCGCTTGCTCCGTCAGTTTCATCAGAGGTACCCACACAAGCCTGGCCTGAGGTCATCCGGAGGTTGTCCCTAAGGGGGGAGTAATGTAAGGTTCTGTGTACATGTTCCTGAAACTCAGTTTGTTCGTCAGCCATTTTACTTTCTGTCTTGCTGCAGCTATCTTGCCCTCAGTCAAAATGGAGTTTCCAGCTTGCATGTTCCCGCCCTGATTCTCTCCTTTTGCTTCTTAAGCAGCCACAGCTGAGCAATCAGTGCTTCAGAATCTAGCCTGCAGTGAACCTGTGACCTGACTCCTAAAGCCTTGGACCTTGTACTCCAGCTATTCCTACTGAGGAACTCTGAAGCACTTGTGGACTCTGAACCCTGCTCTTTGAAAGACCCACGTTTGCATGGACTTACGGTAACAGAGAAGAAGATCCTGAACCTGTTGTGGAGAGTGATTGCTGAGCTTAGATTACTCTGGCCTGCTGTGTCTCCTGCTTCTGTGTCTGCAAACTGTGTGACTATTTTTGCCAACTTGTATGAAGTAATACAAGACTTTCTATATCAAACCTGTGTCTCATGTATTTTCATCGCACCCAAGCACAAGACGCTATATGAACTGTACTACATACATTACAGTCTATGTAGAAATTGGGTAGAAAGGTGGGTGACGAACCATGTGGACACTAGG
This sequence comes from Oophaga sylvatica, assembly GCA_033576555.1. NCBI lineage: Eukaryota > Metazoa > Chordata > Amphibia > Anura > Dendrobatidae > Oophaga > Oophaga sylvatica. The sequence goes on from JARQOD010000001.1 coordinate 464,310,690, forward strand.
AGCAGAGGTAAGAACAGCCTGTGTAGAAAGCTGGGTAGAAAGCTGGGTGACGTACCATGTGGATACTAGGAGCAGAGATAAGAACAATCTGTGTAAAAAGCTGGGTAGAAAGCTGGGTGACATACCGTGTGGATACTAGGAGCAAAGGTAAGAACAGTCTGTGTAGAAAGCTGGGTAGAAAGCTGGGTGACGTATCATGTGGATACTAGGAGCAGAGGTAAGAACAGTCTGTGTAGAAAGCTGGGTGATGTACCATGTGGATACTAGGAGCAGAGGTAGGAACAGTCTGTATAGAAAGCTGGGTGACGTACCATGTGGATACTTGAAGCAGAGGTAAGAGCAGTCTGGGTAGAAAGCTGGGTGACGTACAATGTGGATACTAGGAGCACAGGTAAGAACAGTCTGTGTAGAAAGCTGGGTGACGTACCATGTGGATACTTGGAGCAGAGGTAAGAACAGTCTGTGTAGAAAGCTGGGTAGAAAGCTGGGTGATGTACCATGTGGATACTAGCAGCAGAGGTAAGAACATTCTGTGTAGAAAGTTAGGTGACGTACCATGTGGATATTAGGAGCAGAGGTAAGAACCGTCTGTGTAGAAAGCTGGGTAGAAAGCTGGGTGACATACCATGTGGATACTAGGAGCAGAGGTAAGAACAGTCTGTGTGAAAGCTGGGTAGAAAGCTGGGTGACATACCATGTGGATATTAGCAGCAGAGGTAAGGACAGTCTGTGTTGAAAACTGGGTAGAAAGCTGGGAGACGTACCATGTGGATATTAGCAGCAGAGGTAAGAAGTCTGTGTAGAAAGCTGGGTGACTTATCATGTGGATACTAGGAGCAGAGGTAAGAACAGTCTGTGTAGAAAGCTGGGTGACTTATCATGTGGATACTAGGAGCAGAGGTAAGAACAGTCTGTGTAGAAAGCTGGGTGACATACCATGTGGATACTAGGAGCAGAGGTAAGAACAGTCTGTGTAGAAAGCTGGGTAGAAAGCTGGGTGACGTACCATGTGGATACTAGGAGCAGAGGTTAGAATAATCTGTGTAGAAAGCTGGGTAGAAAGCTGGGTGACATACCCTGTGGATACTAGGAGCACAGGTAAGAACAGTCTGTGTAGAAAGCTGGGTGACGTACCATGTGGATACTTGGAGCAGAGGTAAGAACAGTCTGTGTATAAAGCTGGGTAGAAAGCTGGGTGATGTACCATGTGGATACTAGCAGCAGAGGTAAGAACATTCTGTGTAGAAAGTTAGATGACGTACCATGTGGATATTAGGAGCAGAGGTAAGAACAGTCTGTGTAGAAAGCTGGGTAGAAAGCTGGGTGACATACCATGTGGATATTAGCAGCAGAGGTAAGAACAGTCTGTGTAGAAAGCTGGGTAGAAAGCTGGGAGACGTACCATGTGGCTATTAGCAGCAGAGGTAAGAAGTCTGTGTAGAAAGCTGGGTGACTTATCATGTGGATACTAGGAGCAGAGGTAAGAACAGTCTGTGTAGAAATCTGGGTGACTTATCATGTGGATACTAGGAGCAGAAGTAAGAACAGTCTGTGTAGAAAACTGGGTGACTTATCATGTGGATACTAGGAGTAGAGGTAAGAACAGTCTGTGTAGAAATCTGGGTGACTTATCATGTGGATACTAGGAGCAGAGGTAAGAACAGTCTGTGTAGAAAACTGGGTGACTTATCATGTGGATACTAGGAGCAGAGGTAAGAACAGTCTGTGTAGAAATCTGGGTGACTTATCATGTGGATACTAGGAGCAGAGGTAACAACAGTCTGTGTAGAAAACTGGGTGACTTATCATGTGGATACTAGGAGTAGAGGTAAGAACAGTCTGTGTAGAAATCTGGGTGACTTATCATGTGGATACTAGGAGCAGAGGTAAGAACAGTCTGTGTAGAAAGCTGGGTGACGTACCATGTGGATACTAGGAGCAGAGGTAAGAGCAGTCTGTGTAGAAAGCTGGGTGACGTACCATGTGGATACTAGGAGCAGAGGTAAGAACAGTCTATGTAGAAAGCTGGGTAGAAAGCTGGGTGACGTACCATGTGGATACTAGGAGCAGAGGTTAGAATAATCTGTGTAGAAAGCTGGGTGACATACCATGTGGATACTAGGAGCAGAGGTAAGAACAGTCTGTGTAGAAAGCTGGGTAGAAAGCTGGGTGACATACCATGTGGATACTAGGAGCAGAGGTAAGAACAGTCTGTGTAGAAAGCTGGGTAGAAAGCTGGGTGACGTACCATGTGGACACTAGGAGCAGAGGTAAGAACACTCTGTGTAGAAAGCTGGGTGACGTATCATGTGGATACTAGGAGCAGAGGTAAGAACACTCTGGGTAGAAAGGTGGGTGACATACCATGTGGATACTAGGAGCAGAGGTAAGAACAGTCTGTATAGAAAGTTGGGTGACGTACCATGTGGATACTTGGAGCAGAGGTAAGAACAGTCTGTGTAGAAAGCTGGGTAGAAAGCTGGGTGACGTACAATGTGGATACTAGGAGTAGACGTAAGAACTGTCTGTGTAGAAAGCTGGGTGACATACCATGTAGATACTAGGAGCAGAGGTAAGAACAGTCTATGTAGAAATCTGGGTAGAAAGCTGGGTGACATACCATGTAGATACTAGGAGCAGAGGTAAGAACAGTCTGTGTAGAAAGCTGGGTGACGTACCATGTAGATACTAGGAGCAGAGGTAAGAACAGTCTGTGTAGAAAGCTGGGTAGAAAGCTGGGTGACGTACTTATAGGAAACACACTGCAGGCTAAAGTCCTGGCAGACTTGTGCTATGCAATATATGTGCTACAAAGTGCATTTAGGTCATTCTGTTTATATTTATATTTTTAGTTATTTTAGGAGTGTTTTCTTGTTGCTCTGTATCATTCTGTGAGTTTCCCATCTTGTCTACAGTCTTAAGGCACTGCCACACTTAGCGATCGCACCAACGATCACGACAACGACTTAACCTGGCGAGAACGCTAGTGCGATCGCTATGTGATCGCTAGTTAGATTCCAAACACAACTCATCAGCGATCTGTATAACGACCTCTGCGGTCGTTGGGAAAACCTAGTCCCACCTGCGACGCTGGTGAAGTCGTTCATAAAGGGTGTCACACTCAGCGATTCAGGCTCACCAGCGGGACACCAACGACCAAAAAACGGCACAGAACGTTCATAAGCGATCAACGACATCTCAGCAGGGGCCACATCGCTGCTACATGTCACACACAGCTAAGTCGCTAACGAAATCGCTACTGCATCATAAATGGTGACGCAGTAGCGTTAATTACCTTCCAAAAGGTCCGATAATTGAATTAGCTCAGTTACTATCTGTAGCCTGAATGTGTCCATGCCTCTTGATGAACCCCTGCTGACATTTCCTGACTGTCCATGGCCTCTCTGGTCACCAAATGCAGCAAATCACCCCCTGTAGTGCCTTGATCTCTGAAGCACCATTACCAGGTCTGGGGGGCCTGTAAACAATCCAACCTGTCTGCCTACCCCTGGATATAGGGAGGGTGCCTGAGGAGGACAGGGAGTCAAGTAAGATAGATCCTTAAGAATCTAAAACCAGCACCCTAGAGAGATTATTATTATTATTATACATTTATATAGCGCCATTTATTCCATGGCGCTTTACATATGAAAAGGGAAAAATATAGACAGGTACAATAAACATGTGCTAGACAAGGGACACACAAGTACAGAAGGAGAGAGGACCCTGCCCGCGAAGGCTCACAGTCTACAGGGATGGGTGAGAATACACTAGGAAAGGGTAGAGCTGGTCGTGCGATGGTTCAGTAGACTGAGGATCATTGCAGGTTGTAGGCTTGTCGGAACAGGTGGGTCTTCAGGTTTTTCTTGAAGGTCTCCGTTGTTGGTGAAAGTCTGATGTTTTGCGGCAGGGAGTTCCAGAGTATGGGGAAGCCCGGGAGAAGTCTTGTATGTGGTTGTGGGAAGAAGAGATGAGGGGGGAGTCGAGAAGGAGATCTTGAGAGGATCGAAGGTTGCGTGTAGGTAGGTAGCGGGAGACCATGTCACAGATGTATGGAGGAGAGAGGTTGTGGATGGCTTTGTATGTCATGGTTAGGGTTTTGAACTGGAGCCTCTGGGCAATAGGAAGCCAGTGAAGGGCCTGGCACAGGGGGGAGGCTGGGGAATAGCGGAGAGACAGGTGGATTAGTCGGGCAGCAGAGTGTAGGATGGACTGGATGGTGCCAGAGTGCTAGAGGGAAGGCCAGACAGTAGGAGGTTGCAGTAGTCAAGGCGGGAGATGATAAGGGCGTGCACTAGTGTTTTTGTGGTTTCATGGTTGAGGAATGTGCGGATCCGGGAAATATTTTTGAGTTTGAGGCAGCAGGAGGTGGTGAGGGCTTGGATATGTGGTTTGAAAGAGAGGGCAGAGTCGATGATCACCCCAAGGCACCGAGCATGCGGGACTGGGGAAAGCGAGCAGCCATTGACATTGATGGATAGGTCTGGTGGAGGGGTAGAATGAGGTGGGGGAAAGATGATGAATTCTGTTTTGTCCATGTTCAGTTTGAGAAAGCGAGCAGAAAAGAAGGCTGAGATAGCAGACAGACACTGTGGGATTTTGGTCAGTAGGGAGGTGAGGTCAGGTCCAGATAGGTAGATCTGCGTGTCATCGGCGCAGAGGTGATACTGCAAGCCATGGGATTCTATGAGCTGTCCCAGGCCGAAGGTGTAGATGGAGAAGAGTAGGGGTCCTAGGACTGAGCCTTGAGGAACACCGACAGAAAGAAAAAAAAAAAAAAATCTCTCTTTAAATCTTCTGCTTCAGCGAGTGTGAGCGAGCTGAGTGTGACCGGTGTGCAAGTGTGAATCGGTGGTAAGTGTGACTTGAGATTCAGTGACTTTGGATTCAGGGAGTTTCCAAGGGAGGATTTATTGAATTGCTGTTACTGTATATTTTATTAATACTTTTTATTTATTTTTACTTATCTTTGCTGTCTGGTGAAATCCCCATTAGATATGTGCTCCACTATTGCCAATGCCATCCAGTGTACATCTTGCCACATGTATGCAATCCTTGAACAGCCGGTCGAGGGTGCATACTGCTGTGTGAGATGTGAGCACGTTGTGCATTTGGAAGCCCAAATCTTGGATCTAAATGTGCAGCTGGCAACACTGAGATCCATAGACAATATGGAAAGGAGTCTTCTGCTCACTGAGCAGACGCTCAATGGGATAGATGAGGGGGGGGATGCTAGGTGGAGCTGCAGGACACTGAAGTAGGAAGCTGGGTGACAGTTAGAAAGCGGGGTAGAGGGAAGAGAGCCAGGGAGGCTAGTCCTGATCTGGCACACCCCAATAAGTTTGCAAAGTTGGCAGATGAGGGGGTTGTCAGTACAGGGGTAGCACTGCTGCAGCCAGGCATGTCCTCTGAAAGCCGGGGGAGTGTCTGCTCCAGTAAGGGGGGAATTAGGAGAGCAGGGCAGGCCAGACAGGTGCTGGTAGTGGGGGACTCAATTATTAGGGGAACAGATAGGGCAATCTGTCACAAAGACAGGGATCGTCGAACAGTGTGCTGCCTACCTGGCGCTCGAGTCCGACACATCGCTGATCGGGTTGACAGATTACTGGGAGGGGCTGGTGAGGACCCAGCGGTCATGGTGCACATTGGCACAAATGACAAAGTTAGAGGCAGGTGGAAGGTCCTTAAAGATGATTTCAGGGAATTAGGCTGCAAGCTTAAAGCAAGGACCTCCAACGTGGTATTTTCTGAAATACTGCCGGTACCACGTGCCACACCAGAGAGGCAACTGGAGATTAGGGAAGTTAATAAGTGGCTCAAGAATTGGTGTAGGAAGGAGGGGTTTGGGTTCCTGGAGAACTGGGCCGACTTCTCAGTTGGCTACAGGTTCTATGCTAGGGACGGGCTGCACCTCAATGGGGAGGGTGCAGCTGTGCTGGGGGAGAAAATGGCTAGAAGGTTGGAGGAGTCTTTAAACTAGGGACTGGGGGGGAGGGTATTCATTTTATAGGAGGGGAAGGCAGTGCAGATAGAGACCTGGGCACAAATAATGAAATTGGGGGTGGGGGTGGCATGGGGGGTGGGGTTAGAACAGTTAATAATTTAAGAAAGAATAGAGGTTCAGAGAGATACATAAAGTGCATGTATACTAATGCTAGAAGCCTCACCAACAAAATGGCGGAATTAGAATTAATTTTGTTGGAACATAATTATGACATGGTGGGGATATCTGAGACTTGGCTGGATGAGAGCCACGACTGGGCGGTTAATTTACAGGGCTATAGTCTGTTTAGAAATGACCGTAAAAATAAGCGAGGTGGGGGTGTGTGTTTATATGTAAAATCATCCTTAAAACCCATCCTGCGTGATATCTGTGAATCTAATGAAGATGTAGAGTCTCTGTGGGTGGAGATTAGGGGAGGGGGGAAAAATAATAAATTACTGATAGGGGTTTGTTATAAGTCTCCTAAAATAATGGAAGCAACAGAGAATATCCTCGTAAAGCAAATAGATGAAGCAGCAACTCAAGGAGAAGTCATTATTATGGGGGACTTCAACTACCCTGAAATACATTGGGGAACAGAATCCTGTAGTTCCAGCAAAGGTAATAAGTTTTTGGCAACTATGAGAGACAATTACCTTTCACAACTAGTTCAGGACCCAACAAGAGGGGGGGCACTGCTAGACCTTATATTATCCAACAGGCCAGACCGCATATCAAATATAAGGGTTGGGGGTCACTTGGGTAATAGTGATCACAAAATAATAAGCTTTCATGTATCCTTTAATAAGATGTGTAGTCGAGGGGTTACAAGGACACTAAACTTCAGGAAGGCAAATTTCCAACGGATGAGAGATGATCTTGGTGCAATAAACTGGGACGATATCCTGAGACATAAAAATACACAAAGAAAATGGGAGACGTTTATTAGTATCCTGAATAGGACCTGTGCACAGTATATACCCTATGGGAATAAATATGCTAGAATTAGGAGGAAACCACTATGGCTAAATAGAGCTGTAAGGGGTGCAATAAGGGACAAAAAGAAAGCGTTTAGGGAATTAAAGCAGTAGGTAGTGAAGAGGCATTAAATAAATACAGAAGACTGAATAAATTCTGTAAAAAGCAAATCAAGACAGCAAAGATTGAGGCAGAGAGACTCATTGCCAGAGAAAGTAAAAATAATCCCAAAATATTCTTTAACTACATAAATAGCAAGAAACTAAAAAATGATAGTGTTGGTCCCCTTAAAAATAGTCTGGGTGAAATGGTGGATGAGGATGAGGAAAAAGCCAATATGCTAAATGACTTTTTTTCAACTGTATTTACACAAGAAAATCCCATGACAGATAACATGATCAGAGATAAAAAAATTTCTCCATTAAATGTCACATGCTTAACCCAGCAGGAAGTACGGCGGCGTCTAAAAATCACTAAAGTTGACAAATCCCCGGGCCCGGATGGGATACACCCCCGAGTACTGCAGGAATTAAGTACAGTTATAGATAGACCTTTATTTTTAATCTTTAAAGATTCCATAATAACGGGGTCTGTACCACAGGACTGGCGTATAGCAAATGTGGTGCCAATATTCAAAAAGGGGGCAAAAACTGAACCTGGAAATTATAGGCCAGTGAGCTTAACATCTACTGTGGGTAAAATCCTGGAGGGTTTTTTAAGGGATACTATATTGGAGTATCTGAAGCTGAATAACCTCATGACACAGTATCAGCATGGGTTTACGAGGGACCGTTCTTGTTAGACTAATCTGATAAGCTTTTATGAAGGGGTAAGTTCAGGACTGGACCAAGGGAATGCAGTGGACGTGGTGTTCATGGACTTCTCAAAAGCTTTTGATACAGTGCCACACAAAAGGTTGATACATAAAATGAGAACAATGGGGATAGGGGAAAATATGTGTAAGTGGGTTAAGAACTGGCTCATGGATAGGAAACAAAGGGTGGTTATTAATGGAGCACACTCGGACTGGGTCACGGTTAGCAGTGGGGTACCACAGGGGTCAGTATTGGGGCCGCTTCTCTTTAACATATTTATTAATGACCTTGTAGGGGGCATACAGAGTAGTATTTCAATATTTGCAGATGACACTAAACTCTGCAGGGTAATAAATACAGAGGAGGATAATTTTATATTACAGGAGGATTTATGTAAACTAGAAGCTTGGGCTGATAAATGGCAAATGAGCTTTAATGGGGATAAATGTAAGGTCATGCACTTGGGTTAGAACAAATAAGATGTATAATTATGTGCTTAATTGTAAAACACTGGGCAAAACTGTCACTGAAAAAGACTTGGGTGTATGGGTGGACGACAAACTCACATTTAGTGGCCAATGTCAGGCAGCTGCTGCCAAGGCAAATAAAATAATGGGATGCATTAGACGAGGCATAGATGCTCATGAGGAGAACATAATTTTACCTCTATACAAGTCACTGGTGCGACTACACTTAGAATACTGTGTGCAGTTCTGGTCTCCGGTGTATAAGAAAGACATAGCTGAACTGGAGCGGGTGCAGAGAAGAGCGACCAAGGTTATTAGAGAACTGGGGGGTCTGCAATACCAAGACAGGTTATTACACTTGGGGTTATTTAGTTTGGAAAAACGAAGGCTTAGGGGTGATCTTATTACAATGTACAAATATATGAGGGGACAGTACAAAGACCTTTCTAATGATCTTTTTACTCTTAGACCTGTGACAGGGACGAGGGGGCATCCTCTACGTCTGGAGGAAAGAAGGTTTAGCCATAATCACAGATGCAGATTCTTTACTGTAAGAGCAGTGAGACTATGGAACTCTCTGCCGTCTAATGTTGTAATGAGTGATTCCTTACTAAAATTTAAGAGGGGACTGGATGCCTTTCTTGAAAAGTATAATATTACAGGCTATATTCATTAGTTTCCTAGATACAGCGTTGATCCAGGGAGCTAGTCTGATTGCCGTATGTGGAGTCGGGAAGGAATTTTTTTCCCCAATGTGAAGCTTACTGTTTGCCACTTGGGTTTTTTTTGCCTTCCTCTGGATCAACATGTTAGGGCAGGTTAGGATAGGATATGGGTTGAACTAGATGGACTTAAAGTCTTACTTCAACCTCTAATAACTATGTTAGACAGGGGGCGAGGTGAGGAGGTGGTGTGTGAGAGGGAGACACTAAATGTTCGGTCTGTTAGGTATGATGAGATCCAGGATAGGGCCAAGTCTGTGATGCCAAGAGATGAGAGAATCTGTAGCAGGAGGGAATGGTCCACGGTGTCGAAGGCAGAAGACAGGTCCAGGAGAAAGAGGACAGAGTAGTGTCGCTTGCTCTTGGCGGTTAGCAGGTCGTTAGTGACTTTAGTTAGGGCAGTTTCAGTTGAGTGATGCAGTCGGAAGCCTCATTGTAACCGGTCAAAGAGGGAACAGGAGGAGAGGTGGGAGGACAGTTCAAGATATACATGCTGTTCCAGTAGTTTTGAGGCGTAGGGGAGAAGAGATATCGGGCGATAGCTAGACCAGAAGATGGGTCGAGGGAGGGCTTTTTGAGGATGGGTGTGATTGAAGCATGTTTGAAGGATGAGGGGAAGACACCGTTTGTAAGTGAAAGGTTGAAGAGGTGTGTGAGAGTAGGGATGAAGACTGTGGCAAAGTTAGGGATGAGGTGGGAGTGGGTCAAGCGCGCAAGTGGTGAGGTGTGATCTTGACAGGAGAGTGGAGAGCTGATCTTCTGTCATGGTGGTGAAGCTGGTTTTGGAAGAACAGGGCTGAGTGGCTAAGAGGGGCATTGGGGGCTGTGGGCCAAAGCCTTCTCTGATAGTATCAATCTTTTGCTTAAAGAAGGAGGCAAAGTCTTCGGCAGAAATGAGAGGAGAGGGAGGAGGTGCTGTGGGATGGAGTAGAGAATTGAAAGTGTTGAAGAGCTGTTTAGGGTTGTTAGACAGGGAGGATATGAGAGATACGAAGTAGATGACAGCCAGTTGGAGGTTGGAGGGGGAATAGATGTGGATGGAGTGCACCTCAAATGAGGGAATAGCAGCGGAGGGTGGAAGTTGAATAGGGGTAAAGGAGCAGGTATCAGACAGGAGCAAGCCAACTCCTCCACCACGTTTGTTGCTGGGGCGAGGGGTGTGAGAAAGATGGAATCCACCATAGGAAAGAGCAGCTGGAGAGGCTGTGTCAGAGGGAGTGAGCCAGGTTTCAGTGATGGCAAGGAAGGAGAGTTTGTTGGTGATAAAGAAGTCGTGGATAAATGACAGTTTATTGCAAACGGAGCGTGCGTTCCATAGTGATCCAGGTAGTGGGACCGGGGAAGTGGGGTGTGGATGGATAGGTATGAGGTTATCATGGTTGCAAAAACGTGTGGAGGATCGTGGCAGGGTGTTAGAAATGAGTGTGGGGATGTGTTGAGGAGGGCCAGGACTTGAGAATACATAGCCAGCGATGAGGAGTAGCAGACAGAGCGTTAGAAGGTGAGAGCAGGATAGGACATGATGAGGCCGTGTGTGTCTTGGTAAAAAAGATTGTATGTGGAGGAACAGTTCTGAGGGAAAGGTGAGATGGCTGGGGAGAATGGAGGGGGAAATGACTAATTCCTTACTAGGTGGGGGGATTACAGGGGATAGGAAGAAAGAAAGGAGGATGGGGGTGAAAGTGAAAAGAAACTGAAATATAGTGGTTTTAAATTATGTTACCTTACAGCCAAATTCCAGTCAAATTCTAGTCTAATTCACAGTAGTGTAATTAGAAATCTGTAATTTGAAATATGGGATTTGAAATATGTGGAGCAGACACGGGTCTGGAGCAGACCCATTGCACTGAATATATCTGCAGCTAAGGGCAATCAGGTGTGATTGGAAAGTGGGCTGTGACTGCCCAGGCCAGATGTACAGAGTTAAGGTACTGCCACACTAAACAATCCCGCTAGCGATCACGATAACGACGCATACTAATGCGATCGCTAGCGGGATTGTTTCTATATCGCTAAGTGCGGCCACATTTAGCGATATAGTTAACGACGCTATCGCCGTTAGCGATCTTCTTAACGACTTTAGCGGTACAAAAGTACCGCTAAATCGCTAAGAAAAGGTGCCACACTAGCGATATATACTTACCCAGCGGGAGCGCCGACGAGAAAATAGGGTCCGGAACGATTCCAGCGACGAGCGAGATCACAGCAGGAAGCTCGTCGCTGGCAGATGCCGCACTGAACAACATCGCTAACGGGATCGCTAAATAGTGACGTTTTTTAGCGATCCCGTTAGCGATATTGTTCAGTGTGGCATACCCTTTAAGGAAAGGTCATAAAAGGGGGGAGGGGTTACACAGACCACTCAGATGTGTGGTAAAGATAAGAAGAATGGAGTACAATTATGTATACAGGAAGATGGGTGAGCAAATCATACCATTAAACAAAGCAATACACATGGTGCATTCAGGAACACTGAAAAGCTGGAGGTTTGGGAGAAACCCTGATTACCCTGGAAAATACTGCTGGAGGATTGTGGCTCTCATCTGCTATGTCATTTATCCCGTTATTGGACTGTATCCATGTTCTTGGACTATTTTATTCCTGTGTGTTGGATTGTTTTATGGACTTTTCAGTTTGCATGTAATAAAAGGTTCTTGGGACTGTTCATTCATCTCTTTCTCTGTTGAGTATGTCATACTGGAAAAGAACCTGTTATTTTCATATAGTCATCAATGTGCCATATTTTGCTGGGACCTGTGGTACATTTGAGATTAGAAGATCACGATGATTAGTTGCACACTGGTCCTCTTTAAATCCTCATGATCATTAACAGGTTTCTTGTGGCACGGAAAGGGTGTCACGGACGTGGTTTGTGGAACCACTGTGCCACGGACCGCGGAGAGCCTGGAGAGGTGTGACTAAACGATCACCTTACTGTTCACTAGAGCCTCTGATGGTGAGGTTAGACTTGGCTCCCAATGAACGCCAGGTGCCACTCCAGGACAGACCAACGGTTGTGCAGCAGCTAGACCCAGAAGGACAGACTGGATGGAGCAGCAGGCAGAGCTTATATCAGCTGACCAAGTTCATATCAGAGTGCAGCGGACAGGGTCTGCATCTAGAGTGCAGCGAACAGGGTCTGCATCTAGACTGAAGCGGACAGGGTCTGCATCTAGAGTGAAGCGGACAGGGTCTGCATCTGAGTGCAGCAAGGACTGGTATGCAACCTTACACAACTTAGATTGCTGAACAGGACGGTTGCTCAGGCACCTCACCAGTGGGAAGGAAGCAATATATACATAATGCCCCACAGCTATTGGCTGAGGAAGAAATAGCAAGTGCACGCGCTGACCCTTTAAGAGGGTGGGAGTGCACATGCGTGTGCCCTAAGGCTGTGGTTCCACGATCTGGAACCACAGCGCTTTGGACGGAGCGGAAAGTTCCGCTCCGCCCAAAGCCCTGCCCCCTAGTGAACGCGCAGTCAATCCGGATGTGTTCATGGAACACATCCGGAACACATCCGGAATGATCGCAGGCTACACAGGCCTGTGTTATTTCCCTTTGCAGCGACGCAGCGTCGCCGCAAGGGAATAGGACATGCTGCGGTCTAAAAAGACGCGCCGCATGTCCGTTAACGCAGGTCTGCCGCCTGCGTGTTTTTAAGCATAGTGGAGACGGGATTTCTTGAAATCCCCTCCACTATGCTGTAACATCTGGACGCTGCGTGTTTAACTCTGCGCCAGCGCACAGCATCAAACACGCAGCAATTACTGAAGAATTCTGGATCGTGGAAACACACCCTTAGGACATGGCCAGAGGACTGGCTGGAAGCATGCAGAGCATGGGGAATGGAAGAACTGACCGCAGCACGGGTGAGTGAAGAGACATGCCGGAGACCCTGCCTGTCAGAGCAGGACTCCGGCGTGGTGCTAACAAAGGGTTTAGAGTTCCTCGTGATCCATTGCCTGTGCTTCTTATTGGAACCACACCTTTCCATTATATAAACCAGTGTTTGGCTTCCATCCATGTGAGCAATAGAATCTTCATTCTGTTCTTGGCTGCAGTGAAGAAGGTGTTTCTGGAGTTTCTCTCTTGTTGTCTTGAGATTGTTGCATGCAGTTTGTTGTGAATACCGCTTCCTTCCTTCCTGTTAGGCCCCATGCACACTTTGCGGTTTTTGATGCGGTTCCGCTGCGGAACCGCATGCCATGAACAGTACAATGTTAGTGAGGGGGAAAAAAAAGCTGTGCACACGCTGCGGAATTTTCCGCGCGGAATGGGTGCGATTTCAAAACCGCAGCATGTCAATTCTTTGTGCGGATTCCGCTGCGGTTTTACACCTATTCCATTATAGGTGTAAAACCGCAGGGCAATTCCGCACTAAAAACAGCGCCAAAACCGCAGTAAATCCGTGCTAAAACCGCAGTGCGGTTTACCTGCGGTTTTCGCAAAATCCGCGCGGACACACCCATGTCTACTCCCCAACCACACCCATTTAGCATTACTGATCACACTGAGTGGTACTGAGGGCACAGTGGCTGGCATTATGGGCACAGTGGCTGGTACTGTTGGCACACTGACTGGTACTGAGGAAAAGAAAGAAAGAACAGAGAGAGAGAAAAAGGAAAACAAAGAGAGAAAGAAAGGAGAGAGAAAGAACAGAGAGAGAGAAAGAAGAAGAAAGAAAAGAAAGAAAGAACAGAGAGAGAAAGAAAGAGGGGACAGAAAAAAGAACAGAGAGAGAAAAAAAGAAAGGGGAAAGAAAGAATAGAGAGGGAGAGAGAAAGAAAGAGGGGAAAGAAAGAACATAGAGAAAGAAAGAGGGGAAAGAAAGAACAGAGAGGGAGAGAAAAAAAAAGAGAGGAAAGAAAGAAAGAACAGAGAGGGAGAAGAAAGAAAGAAAGAACAGAGAGAGAAAGAGGGGAAAGAAAGAAGGAACAGAAAGATAGAAAGAAAGATGGGAAAGAAAGAACAGAGAGAAAGAAAGAGAAAGAAAGAACCGAGAGAGAGAGTGTTATGAATGTTTTAGAAATTAATTCTGAGCAGAAGCTCCCTCTGGTGGTTACAAACAGTACTGAACCATTCAATGAGGATTGGCAATCAGGAATTACAGTCTAGCTGGATATAAGGGAGGTTTCCCCCCATCATGGTTGCCGGTGATCAATTGTTCTTGTCTCAACGTTGTTTCCTGGTTCACTTAGAAGCTTGCTGAGTCTTGCCTCTTCTCCTGCTCTCAGATAAGATATTTTCTGTTTTTTGTTTTTGTGCTTGCCATTTGCATATTTCTCTGCATTTCTGTGAGGTTGGCCAGGTTCCCCCCTGGGGGGCTTGGGCTCCTCTCGGTTCCTCTGGAGCCACTGTTGTTTGTTCATTTGCCTTTTCCAGTTTTTTCTGTGGCTGCGGCTTAGTTTTGTTACACCAGAGAACTAATTTAGGTGGTAGAGGTCGTGTGATCTCAGGTGTTTTTGCAATTAGTAGCGTTGGCTTTTTTTTAGGGTTTTTTGGAATTGCAGTAAGTATCCTTCCTATCCTTTTCTGTCTAGGCAGATTGGGCCCCAGCGTTTGCTCATGCTATTTTCTGTCTGTGTCTGTATTTCCTCTTGTCTAACCGCCATTACATGTTTGGGGGCTTCCTATGTTCTTTGGGGATCTGCTCCGGGGCAGATAGCTTTCCTCTTTCTATCTTTAGGTGTAGTTAGCCTCTCAGGCTGTGACGAGGCGTCTAGGACCAACGTAGGAACGCTCCACGGCTGCCTTTAGTTGTGGTGGTTAGTCAGGGTACTGCAATCCAGTAGATTCCAACCTCTCTGGTGTATTGCCGTTTTTGCCTGCTCTCCTCAGCTACCAAAACCTAACAGTTTCACCGGCCAAAACTGAAAATTATATGGTACTCACAGAAGGGAAAAATAGTGTGGAAAAAAAAAGTTCTCAGAGTTGTCAGAGATTTTTTTTTTTCTGCATTTTTTTCCCTCTTTTTCTCTGGGTGCTGAGGAGGATTTTTTTTTCTCTCAATGGAGTTTGCACAGTTGTCTGGCCGTGTGGATCAGCTTACCACTGAAGTTCGGAGTATTGCTACCTATCTTGCAGGGTTGCCGGTTGTGGAACCTAGGATCCCCATGCCAGATTTGTTTTGGGGGGATCGAGCTAAATTTCTGAATTTCAAAAATAACTGTAAGTTGTTTTTTGCCTTAAAACCTAAGTCCTCAGGGAACGCAGCACAGCAGGTTCAAATTGTCATCTCTCTCCTGCGCGGCGATCCTCAAGATTGGGCTTTTTCCCTGACACCTGGAGACCCTGTTTTGAGTAATGTTGATGCATTTTTTCTGGCTCTGTGGTTATTGTATGATGAACCTAATGTCACTGATCAAGCTGAAAAAACCTTGTTGGCATTAAATCAGGGGCTTGAGAACGCTGAGTTGTACTGCCAGAAATTCCGAAAGTGGGCAGTTCTGACCAAATGAAATGTGATGCTTTGGCAGCCCTTTTTCGGAAGGGTCTGTCAGAGAATGTAAAAGATGTTATGGTGGGTTTCCCTGCTCCCTCTGATCTCAATGATTCTATGTCATTAGCGATTCAAATTGACAGACTTTGCGTGAGCGTAGAGGTATGCGTGGAATAGTGTTGCCTTGTGAACCAGCTTCTGAGCCCATGCAGTGTGATAGAGTGGCTTCTGGGGCACAGCGTCATCAGTTTCAAAACGCAATGGGTTATGTTTCTACTGTGGTGATGCCTCTCATGCTATTTCAGTCTGCCCTAAGCGGAGAAGACGTTTTGCACACTCAGTTGTCTTGGGTAGTGTTCAGATTAAATTTCTGTTGACTGTTACCCTGATTTGCTCCCTGTCCACATTTTCTGTTCAGGCTTTTGTTGATTCGGGAGCAGCTATTAACCTGATGGATTTTGATTTTGCTAAACATTGTGGGTTTCCCTTGATACCCCTACGGAAGTCTATTCCCCTACTGGGGATTGATTCTACCCCTTTGGCTGAGAATAAACCCCAGTTCTCTACTCAGGTGATAATGAGGGTTGAACCTGATCATCAGGAGAGTTGCAAATTTTTGGTGCTGTATAATCTGCATGACATTATTGTACTAGGTTTCCCTTGGTTGCAGTCTCATAATCCTGTTTTGGATTGGAAATCTGTGTCTGTAACCAGTTGGGGCTGCCAATGTGTTAATGCCAACACTCCTGTTTTTTCTGCCTCTCCCCAGGCTCAGGATGTTCCTGACTTTTTGACTGATTTTTCTGATGTGTTTAGCGAAAGTAAATCTGCATCCTTGCCCCCCCATAGGAGCTATGACTGCGCTATTGAATTAGTACCTGGTAGTAAATTCCCTAAAGGTCGCCTTTTTAACTTGTCTGTACCTGAACATGACGCTATGCGGTCTTATATCAAGGAGTCATTGGAGAAGGGTCATATCAGACCATCCTCTTCACCCTTGGGTGCCGGTTTTTTCTTTGTGGCCAAAAAGGATGGTTCATTAAGGCCGTGTATTGATTATCGTCTCTTGAACAATATCACTGTGAAATATCAATATCCGTTACCCTTGATTTCTGACCTGTTTTCCAGGGTGAAAAGTGCTACTTGGTTTACCCAGCTTGACCTCAGGGGGGCATATAACCTTATTCGCATTAAGCACGGGGATGAATGGAAGACAGCATTTAATACCCCAGAGGGGCATTTTGAGTACCTAGTAATGCCCTTTGGGCTCACTAATGCTCCTTCCGTCTTCCAGTCCTTCATGAATGACATTTTCAGGGATTTTGTGGATACATTTCTGATTGTTTATTTGGATGATATCTTGATTTTTTCCAATGATTGGGACTCTCATGTGAAACATGTTCGGACTGTGTTCCAGATTTTGAGAGAGAATGCTCTGTATGTGAAGGGATCAAAGTGTCTTTTTGGCGTACAGAGGATCTCATTTCTGGGATTCATTTTGTCTCCATCTGTTATTGAAATGGACCCGGTCAAGGTTCAGGCCATCTGTGATTGGGTCCAACCTACTTCATTAAAGGCTCTTCAGAGATTCTTGGGTTTTGCCAATTTTTATCGTAAATTTATTGGTAATTTCTCTGTTATTGTTAAACCATTGACTGATTTGACCAAGAAGGGTTCTGATGTGGTGAATTGGCCTCCTGAGGCAGTTTCTGCGTTTCAGGAACTTAAGCAGAGTGTAGCGCCGGCGTCCCTGCCCTCTGCCAGGCAGGGACGCTGTTCCCCTGCGACAGCGTCCTCTGCCAGGCAGGGACGTCGCCCCCCTTAGGCCTGTTTCACACATCCGTTTTTCCCCTTGCGGCGCCCCCGGCATTTTTTCGCAGCGCCGCATCACAAAACCGTATGCGCCGCATGCGTTTTTTTTTCCCATTGACTTTTATTAGCGCCGCATGGCGCCGCATGTCACTGCGGCGCGTCCGGTTGGTGCCGGATGCGGTGTCTGGTCACCGTCCGGTGTCTGGAAAAAACGTTGCATGTAACGTTTTTTGTCTGCGGCGAAAAAGCCGCATGCGCCGGATGCGGCGCATGCGGTTCTTTTTTACAATGAAAGTCTATGGACGCCGCAATGCGCCGCATCGCGGCGTCCGCCGCATCCGGTAGCCGCATCCGGTTTGTTAATTGATATACCAGCCCACAGCAAACAGATACAAGGAAGTACCACCCCTCAGCAAACATATAAAAAAAAAATTGGGTGGGACATCAGACACAGCCACAGGGACAGAGAGACACGGAGAGCCACAGAAAGCAGCCACCGACGCAGCCACCGACGCAGCCACCGACGCAGCCACCGGACTCGCAGCCAGGATCCGTACCATGGAGCGCCAGGAAAACAGACGGTAAATATGAACCACCCACCCCCAAATTCAAAAATTTAAAATACATATGTCACCAATGCTGTGTGAGCTGATGTTTATTTTTTGTGGCCTGGTACATTATATATTTAATGTCCGCTGGTCCGCTATTTCAAGCCACCGCTGTGTTGTTGGCTCTGGAATAAATTCTCCAACCAAAGTATCCCACAGAGCACGACAAGTATACTTTATTATGCCGGATAGTGTGGAGATTCCAATCCGATACTGAAAATGGAGCGATGATAGAGTTTCGCCAGTTGCCAGAAATCTGAAAACAAATTAGAAAATACAAATTATTTCAGCAGAAACGCAGCATTACATACCAGAACTCAGCTACGACTATTGGAGATACCAAAAATAATAATATCTAGGAGAAAGACTGTTTTATAACTAGATTTGGGGCTACTCATATGGTTTCCTAGTTGGCCTGTGATGTTCAATTAATGATAAAATTACAAGTGCGCTCAAGCAAACAGAACCAATACATATAGCTTACCTTATAGTCACCATGAGACGCTCCGCCGGAGATATCGAGAACCGACAGTAGGTGTCCGATTTTTTAATTTTGTCTCCAACACGCTCCAGCAAATCATCAAAGTTTTCTATATTCATCCGCAGATAGGCAAAAAACTTCTCTGGATTTTGTCGCAGCTCCATGTTCAGTGTGGAATAGACACCACGAGTTAATCTCTGTGACGTGATGGGGTGGATCCACATACGGCGGCGACTTCGCAGGCGCTGACGCCGCTGCTCCTCAAACTTTAGCTCCTTCTCCAGAACGATAAACCTCAATCGATTCATCTCCGCAGTAAAATCAACAAGATTCCTGAAGATATTGCCGATAATGGGTTCCATGTTCGCCAATCACTTGCTACTTGCTCTTCTCTCCAAACTGCACTTTCTCCTCTACAACCTGTCAAAGAAGGGATGTAGGAGCAGTGTATATATAGGATTACAGTAGCCAATCATATTTGGAACCCCAAAAAGGGCCCCAAAATGGGCGTGCTTAAAAGCCGGATCCGGCGCATTACGGCGTCAACGGATGCCAACCGGATACACCGGATGAGACGTATGCGGTTTTTTGCCGCATTCGTGAACCGGATGCGGCGAAAAACCGGATGCGGCACATCCGTTGTTCAGAGAAAATACCGCATGCGGCGCTGCGGCTAAATGCCGGGGGCGCCGTTTAGGCGCCCCCGGTATGTGAAACAGGCCTTACCCGCGCTCAGCGTCCTCCTTCCGCACTGCTGGGGCCGCGCGCTCCTTCCCTGCTACTGGACTTAGGGCGCGCGCCCGCGCGCTCCCCCGCTCTTAAAGGGGCCGCGCGCATCTTTCAAAAAGGTCCCCGGCCAATGCCGGAGGACTCCACCCTATATAAAGTACTTCCTCCTTAATGGAGGTGCCCAAGCAATGTTGTTATTGCACTGTTCACTACTCTGCTTTAGCCCTCAGGGTCCGTTACCAGTTACCTGCCTGTTTCCTGCCAGTTTGCTGTCTGCTACCTGTCCGCAAGCCTGCCTGGAGGTTCGGCCGTCACATGCGGTGACCATCGGCTATTCCAGAGAATCTCGCCTGCTCACTTGGGGGCTCTCATCTGCCATCTGCCTGCAAACCTACCTGGAGGTTCGGCCGTCACATGCGGTGACCATCGGCAATTCCAGAGACTCTCGCCTGCTCACTTGGGGGCGCTCATCTGCCATCTGCCTGCAAGCCTACCTGGAGGTTCGGCCATCACATGCGGTGTCCATCGGCTATTCCAGAGACTCTCGCCTGCTCACTTGGGGGCGCTCATCTGTCATCTGCCTGCTAGCCTACCGGGAGGCTCCACCATCTCAGGTCGTATATACCTGTCCATTCAGAGACTGCCCCGGTCACTTGCCGTGACTACTCGCCTGTCCATTCAGAGACTGCCTGGTCATTTGCCGTGACTACCCGCCTGTCTATCCATCCAGAGACTGCCCCGGTCACTTGCCGTGACCTCCCGCCTGTCTGTCCAGAGACTGCCCCCGTCACTTGCAGTGATTTCCTGTCCGTCTCCCCAGGTGCCACCCGCTCCTTTACAAGGAAAGCCTCCTTGTATAATAAAGCTCAGAGGTTCCGCCTCCCAGACCCATTACAGTTTGCTCGGGCCATGGAACCCGGTGGCACCCAAACTCCCTCGCTCTCTGACCTGTGTCATGAACTGTCTCGTCAGAGGTCTCAACAGGAGTCCATCCTGGGTCACCTGCGGAATGTTAATTCCCGCCTGGACACCCTGACTACTTCACCAGCAACCACCGCGGGCGCCATGACTCGCAATCCGGCAGTTCCGCTGCTTACCAATTCCGTGGTTTCCGTTCCTGGACCTCGACTCTCAGCTCCTCCTCGGTTTGGAGGCGACCCTGCTCTGGCTCGGGGTTTCATTAACCAGTGCACCCTGCATTTTGAACTCCTGGCACACCAGTTTAACTCCGACCGGGCCAAAATTGCCTTCATCATGTCCCATCTCACCGGAGAGGCCCTGGTCTGGCTAAATCCTCTTTGGGAGAGAGAAGATCCTCTGGTGTCTGACCTTTCTGCTTTTCTCTCAGCCTTCCGGAAGGTATTCGACGAACCCGGACGGAAGACCTCCTCTGCATCATCTCTGCTGCGTCTCCGTCAGGGAAGTCTCACCGTGGGTCAATATGCCATACGGTTCCGTACCCTTGCCTCAGAGCTGGCTTGGGATAATGACGCTCTGATATCTGTCTTCTGGGAGGGTCTGTCCGGCCGTATTAAAGATGAACTTGCCGGTCGGGACATTCCAACCTCTCTCGATGACCTAATAACTCTTGCCAATCGAATTGATCTACGGTTCCAGGAGCGCGCTAAAGAGGTCACCCGTGAGAGAAGGTTTCCTCGTCTAGCTCCTTCTTTTCAGAGACCTGTAACTCCTTCCGTTTCTCCTCAGGTACACTCTTCTGAGCCTATGCAAGTCGACCAGACCAAGATGGTCAAAGCCCGTCAGGACTTACGCCGTGCCGAGGGGAGTTGCTTCTACTGTGGCAGTAAGGAGCACCGGATCCGTACCTGCCCAGAGAGGTCGGGAAACGCCTGTGTCTAGGTTCGCTCGGAGAGGTCCACCTAGACAAAAATAAATCCTCTTCATCTCTGCTGCTGTCAGTCTCAATTCTCCTCGGTGAGAACCGT
This sequence comes from Oophaga sylvatica, assembly GCA_033576555.1. Taxonomy (NCBI): domain Eukaryota; kingdom Metazoa; phylum Chordata; class Amphibia; order Anura; family Dendrobatidae; genus Oophaga; species Oophaga sylvatica. The sequence continues at coordinate 464,331,673 of JARQOD010000001.1, forward strand.
TATTTCGAACTAGCCCAACTTGATTCTGGAGCAGCCGGGAATCTTGTTTCACAGGCTCTAGTAGAAAAATATCGCATTCCTACCAAACCTCTGGTTGAACCAGTATCTGTTGCTGCTGTGGATGGGGGTCTCCTACCACGTCCCATCCAACTTATCACTGAAGCCATAACCCTGCAGGTGGGAATGTTGCATTCTGAGAGCATCTCGTTTCATGTTCTGCCTGGACTCTCTCACGCTTTCTTACTAGGTCTGCCTTGGCTCCAAAAGCATGCACCCGTGCTTGACTGGCAGACTGGAGAGATCCTTCGCTGGGGACAGGACTGTCATAAAACGTGTTTGGTTCCTGTTCATCCCGTCCGTCCTTCTCCTACACCAACTAATCTACCAGGGCTCCCGATTCCATATTGGTCATTCGCTGATGTCTTTAATAAAAAGGAAGCAGAGACATTACCCCCTCACAGACCGTATGATTGCCCGATCGACCTGCTACCCGGTACTACGCCTCCCCGTGGGCGTATTTACCCATTGTCCGCTGCTGAGACCAGGTCGATGTCCGAATATATCGAGGAGAATTTGGCCAAGGGATTATCCGGAAATCCACCTCCCCAGCGGGAGCAGGTTTCTTCTTCGTAAAAAAGAAAGACGGCTCTCTCCGTCCCTGTATTGACTACAGAGGCCTAAATTTGATCACGATGAAGAATAAGTACCCTCTTCCGCTCATTCCAGAATTGTTTGATCGTGTGAGGGGGGCTAGAATCTTCACCAAACTGGATCTTCGTGGGGCATATAACCTAGTCCGTATCCGTCGGGGAGATGAATGGAAGACGGCATTCAACACCCGGGACGGCCACTACGAGTATTTGGTGATGCCCTTTGGTCTCTGTAATGCTCCAGCAGTCTTTCAGGAGTTGGTCAATGACATCTTCCGGGACCTTCTCTACTCCTGCGTTGTGGTGTACCTAGACGACATCTTGGTCTTCTCTCCGGATCTCCAGTCTCACCGGAGGGATGTTCGTCAGGTTCTGCTCAGGCTCAGGCAGAATCACCTCTTCGCCAAATATGAGAAGTGCCTCTTTGAGCAGACCTCGCTTCCGTTTTTGGGCTACATCATTTCTCAGACAGGCCTACGAATGGATCCGGAGAAACTGTCTGCCATCGAGAAATGGCCCCGACCGGAGGGGTTGAAGGCCATTCAGCGGTTCCTGGGATTCGCCAATTATTACCGCCTTTTCATACCGCACTTCTCTTCCCGGACTGCTCCAATCTCCGCGCTCACCCGCAAGGATGCTAATCCCAAACAGTGGACGCCCGAAGCAGAGGAGGCCTTTCTTTCTTTAAAACAGGCCTTCTCTTCCGCTCCAGTGCTGCATCGCCCGGACGGCAACAAGCAGTTCTTCCTGGAGGTGGACGCTTCCTCTTCTGGAGCCGGAGCGGTACTTACTCAAAAATCTTCATCTGGGAGGATGGTATCTTGCGGCTTCTTCTCCAAACTCTTCTCCTCTTCTGAGCGCAATTACTCCATAGGAGACCGAGAGTTATTGGCCATCAAGCTGGCATTGGAGGAGTGGCGTTACCTACTCGAGGGGGCTCTTCATCCGGTAATCATTTACACTGACCACAAAAATCTGGCTTACCTCCAGCACGCCCAGAGACTTAACCCTCGCCAAGCCCGGTGGTCCTTGTTTTTTGCCCGCTTTGATTTTCTCTTACATTTTCGCCCGGCCGACAAGAACATCAAGGCGGACGCCTTGTCCCGGTCCTTCCTGGTGTCGGATCTCGAGGAGGAACCTAAACATATCATCGATCCCGCCAGAGTGATGCAGGTGGCTCCCGTGAGTCTAAATCGTCTCCCTCCTGGTAAGACGTTCGTATCGGTAACCGATCGGGAGAGAATCCTACACTGGGGTCATTCGTCTAAACTAGCTGCCACGCTGGTCAGAAAAAGACCCTCCAGCTCATTACTCGGCATTACTGGTGGCCTACCCTGCACAAGGACGTAATAGACTTTGTTTCTGCCTGTGTCTCCTGTGCCCGCAACAAAGTTCCGAGACACCTGCCTGCCGGCCGTCTTCTTCCGCTTCCTGTACCCGCTGCCCCCTGGCAGCATATAGCCATGGACTTCATAACAGATCTGCCCGTCTCTGCCGGTTGTACGGTCATTTGGGTGGTCGTTGACCGATTTTCCAAGATGGCTCACTTCATTCCCCTGCCAGGGCTTCCGTCTGCACCCGAGTTGGCTAAAGACTTTATCCGCCACATCTTCCGTCTTCATGGTCTGCCTCGTCACATTGTGTCGGATTGTGGGGTACAGTTCACCTCACGTTTCTGGAGAGCCACTTGTAAGTTGCTAGACGTCACCTTGGATTTCTCCTCCGCTTACCACCCGCAGTCCAATGGACAAGTCGAGCGAATCAATCAGAATCTGACCAGTTATCTCCGGCACTTCGTTAATGCCCACCATTCTGACTGGGTGGATCTCCTGCCTTGGGCCGAATTCTCTTACAACAATCACGAGAGCGAATCTTCCTCCAAATCTCCATTTTTTGTAGTCTTCGGTCAACACCCTCGGATCCCTGTTCCTGTCTCCATCTCTGTGGACAATCCAGCTGCGGAATCTCTGGTTAACGAATTTTCCTCCATATGGGAGAGTACCCGGTCCGCACTCATTCTGTCATCCGAGCGCATGAAGAAACATGCTGACAAAAAACGTCTGGATCCTCCTCAATTCCGTCCTGGGGATAAGGTCTGGCTTTCGACCAAGTATGTCCGGCTCAAGATTCCTTCCTACAAGTTAGGCCCTCGTTCATCAGTCCTTTTGAGATCATCAGTCAGATCAACCCGGTGTCCTATAAATTGAAACTCCCGGCCAATTTGCGGATTCCTAACTCCTTCCATGTATCTCTCCTCAAACTGGTGGTACTTAACTCTTTTGTCAAGTCTACAGGTACACCTCCTGCTCCAGTGTCTGCTGAAGACGAATTTGAGGTAGAGAACATTCTGGCCACCAAAAGGGTAGGAGAAAGACCTATTTTCTGGTGGATTGGAAGGGGTTTGGTCCTGAGGAGAGGACGTGGGAGCCTCGGGAGAACATCCATGCCCCTCTCATCCTAGCTAAATTTCTTTCCGGCCTAAAAAAGGGGGGGCCTAAAGAGGGGGATACTGTAGCGCCGGCCTCCCTGCCCTCTGCCAGGCAGGGACGCTGTTCCCCTGCGACAGCGTCCTCTGCAGGCAGGGACGTCGCCCCCCTTACCCGCGCTCAGCGTCCTCCTTCCGCCCTGCTGGGGCCGCGCGCTCCTTCCCTGCTACTGGACTTAGGGCACGCGCCCGCGCGCTCCCCCGCTCTTAAAGGGGCCGCGCGCATCTTTCAAAAAGGTCCCCGGCCAATGCCGGAGGACTCCATCCTATATAAAGTACTTCCTCCTTAATGGAGGTGCCCGAGCAATGTTGTTATTGCACTGTTCACTACTCTGCTTTAGCCCTCAGGGTCCGTTACCAGTTACCTGCCTGTTTCCTGCCAGTTTGCTGTCTGCTACCTGTCCGCAAGCCTGCCTGGAGGTTCGGCCGTCACATGCGGTGACCATCGACTATTCCAGAGAATCTCGCCTGCTCACTTGGGGGCGCTCATCTGCCATCTGCCTGCAAACCTACCTGGAGGTTCGGCCGTCACATGCGGTGACCATCGGCAATTCCAGAGACTCTCGCCTGCTCACTTGGGGGCGCTCATCTGCCATCTGCCTGCAAGCCTACCTGGAGGTTCGGCCATCACATGCGGTGTCCATCGGCTATTCCAGAGACTCTCGCCTGCTCACTTGGGGGCGCTCATCTGTCATCTGCCTGCTAGCCTACCGGGAGGCTCCACCATCTCAGGTCGTATATACCTGTCCATTCAGAGACTGCCCCGGTCACTTGCCGTGACTACTCGCCTGTCCATTCAGAGACTGCCCCGGTCACTTGCCGTGACTACTCGCCTGTCTATCCAGAGACTGCCCGGTCATTTGCCGTGACTACCCGCCTGTCTATCCAGAGACTGCCCCGGTCACTTGCCGTGACCTCCCGCCTGTCTGTCCAGAGACTGCCCCGTCACTTGCAGTGATTTCCTGTCCGTCTCCCCGGGCGCCACCCGCTCCTTTACAAGGAAAGCTCCTTGTATAATAAAGCTCAGAGGTTCCGCCTCCCAGACCCGTTACACAGAGATTCACTTCTGCTCCTGTTCTACGGCAGCCTGACGTTTCTCTGCCATTTCAGGTGGAGGTTGATGCCTCTGAAATTGGGGCAGGTGCCGTTTTGTCCCAAAGAGATCCAGAGACCTCTAAAAGTAACCCTTGTGCCTTTTTCTCTCGAAAATTTTCTCCTACTGAACGTAATTATGACGTGGGTAATCGGGAGTTATTGGCCATGAAGTGGGCTTTTGAAGAGTGGAGACATTGGCTGGAGGGAGCCAAACATCAGGTGGTGGTCCTCACGGACCATAAGAATCTGGTTTATCTGGAATCAGCCAAGCGACTTAATCCTAGACAGGCCAGGTGGGCCTTGTTTTTCACACGTTTTAATTTTGTGGTTTCCTTTCTTCCTGGCACTAAGAATGTTAAAGCGGATGCCCTCTCGAGGAGTTTCCTTGCTGAAAGAGGGTGTAGTTCTTTCCGCCATCTCGCCCAATTTGAGACTGGCTCTGGAGGGGTGTCAGGAGGATAAACCCGAGCGCTGCCCTATTAGGAAATTGTTTGTCCCAGACCAGTGGAAGAAGAGTGTGATGTCTGAGATTCATTGTTCCGCGTTGGCCGGTCATCCCGTAATTTTTGGTACCAGAGACTTGGTGAGTCGGTCCTTTTGGTGGCCTACTTTGTCTCGTGACGTCAGGGAGTTTGTGCAGTCCTGTGGGACTTGCTCTCGCTCCAAGCCTTGCTCTCGCTCTAGTGGTTTGTTGATGCCATTGCCTGTGCCCAAAAGACCATGGACCCATATCTCTATGGATTTTATTTCCGACCTCCCTGTTTCTCAGAGAATGACCGTTATCTGGTTGATTTGTGATAGGTTTTCCAAGATGATACATCTTGTGCCATTACCTAAGTTGCCTTCCTCCTCCGAATTGGTGCCTTTGTTCCTTCAGCACGTGGTTCGGTTACACGGCATTCCTGAGAACATTGTGTCTGACAGAGGAGTCCAGTTTGTTTCCAGATTTTGGAGGACTTTTTGTTCTAAACTTGGTGTTCAATTGTCTTTCTCCTCTGATTTTCATCCTCAGACCAATGGACAAACTGAGAGAACAAACCAGACATTGGAGACTTATCTGAGATGCTTTGTGTCTGCTGATCAAGATGACTGGGTCTCTTTTTTGCCTTTGGCTGAGTTTGCTCTTAATAATAGGGCAAGCTCTGCCACTTTGATGTCTCCATTTTTCTGCAATTTTGGGTTTCACCCTCGATTTTCTTCGGGACAGACGGAGGCTTCTGTCTGTCCGGGTGTTGACTCTGTTGTGGAGCGTATGCAGCAGATTTGGGACCAGGTAGTGGAGAGGTTGTCCCTCTCTCAGGAGAAGGCCCAGCGGTTTGCCAACCGGCATAGGACTGATGGTCCTCGGTTTAAAGTGGGGAACTTGGTCTGGTTATCCTCAAGAAATATCCCTATGAGAGTTGCATCTCCTAAGTTTAAGCCTAGGATCATTGGACCTTATAAGATCATGGAGACTCTTAATCCTGTTTCCTTTTGTTTACTTCTTCCAGGGACATTTAAGATCCATAACGTGTTCCACAAGTCCTTATTGAAGAGGTTTGTCGAGCCAGTGGTTCCTATGGCTGCGCCCCCTGACCCTGTTTTGGTTGAGGCCAATCTGGAGTATGTGGTTGAGAAAATATTGGATTCTCGTTTTTCTAGACGGAAACTCCAGTATTTGGTTAAGTGGAGAGGTTATGGTCAGGAGGACAATTCTTGGGTGTTTGCTTCGGACATCCATGCTAGGAGACTGATCCGTGCGTATCACAGAGCTCATCCTGACCGACCTGGTTGCACAAATGAGGGTTTGGTGACCCCTCCTCAAGGGGGGGTACTGTTATGAATGTTTTAGAAATGAATTCTGAGCAAAAGCTCCCTCTGGTGGTTACAAACAGTACTGAACCATTCAATGAGGATTGGCAATCAGGAATTACAGACTGGCTGGATATAAGGGAGGTTTCCCCCCATCATGGTTGCCGGTGATCAATTGTTCTTGTCTCAATGTTGTTTCCTGGTTCACTTAGAAGCTTGCTGAGTCTTGCCTCTTCTCCTGCTCTCAGATAAGATATTTTCTGTATTTTGTTTTTGTGCTTGCCATTTGCATATTTCTCTGCATTTCTGTGAGGTTGGCCAGGTTCCCCCCGGGGGGCTTGGGCTTCTCTCGGTTCCTCTGGAGCCACTGTTGTTTGTTCATTTGCCTTTTCCAGTTTTTTCTGTGGCTGCGGCTTAGTTTTGTTACACCAGAGAACTAATTTAGGTGGTAGAGGTCGTGTGATCTCAGGTGTTTTTGCAATTAGTAGCGTTGGCTTTTTTTTAGGGTTTTTTGGAATTGCAGTAAGTATCCTTCCTATCCTTTTCTGTCTAGGCAGATTGGGCCCCAGCGTTTGCTCATGCTATTTTCTGTCTGTCTGTATTTCCTATTGTCTAACCGCCATTACATGTTTGGGGGCTTCCTATGTTCTTTGGGGATCTGCTCCTGGGTAGATAGCTTTCCTCTTTCTATCTTTAGGTGTAGTTAGCCTCTCAGGCTGTGACGAGGCGTCTAGGACCAACGTAGGAACGCTCCACGGCTGCCTTTAGTTGTGGTGGTTAGTCAGGGTACTGCAATCCAGTAGATTCCAACCTCTCTGGTGTATTGCCGTTTTTGCCTGCTCTCCTCAGCTACCAAAACCTAACAGAGAGAAAAAGAAAGAACAGAGAGAGAAAGAAAGAAAGAACAGAGAGAAAAAGGAAGAACAGAGAGAGAAAGAAAGATTAGAGAGAGAAAGAAAGAGGGGAAAAAAAGAGAAAGAAAGGGGAAAGAAAGAACAGAGAGAGAAAGAAAGAGGGGAAAGAAACAAAGAACAGAGAGAAAGAAAGAAGAAAGAAAGAAAAGAACACAGAGAGAAAGAGAGTGGACAGAAAAAAAGAACAGAGAGAGAGAATAAAGAACAGAGGGAGACAAAGAAAGAGGGAAAGAAATAAAGAAAGAACAGAGAGAAAGAAAGAAAGAAAGAAAGAAAGAAAGAAAGAAGCAGAGAGAGAAAGAAAGAGTGGACAGAAAAAAGAACAGACAGAGTGAAAAAGAAAGAGGGGAAAGAAAGAACAGAGGGAAGAGAAAGAAATAAAGAAAGAACAGAGAGAGAAAGAAAGAGTGGACAGAAAAAAAGAACAGACAGAGTGAAAAAAGAAAGAGGGGAAAGAAAGAACAGAGGGAAGTGAAAAGAAATAAATAAAGAACAGAGAGAAAGAAAAAAAAGAACAGAGAGAGAAAGAGTGGACAGAAAAAAAGAACAGAGAGAGAGAAAAAAAGAATGAGGGGAAAGAAAAAACAGAGAGGGAGGAGAGAAAAGAAAGAAAGAAGAATAAAGAACAGAGAGAAAGAAAGAACAGAGAGAGAAAGAGTGGACAGAAAAAAAGAACAGAGAGAGAGAAAAAAAGAATGAGGGGAAAGAAAAAACAGAGAGGGAGAGAGAGAAAGAAAGAAGAGACAGAATAAAGAACAGAGAGAGAAAGAAAGAAAGAGGGAGAAAGAAAGAAAGAACAGAGAGAGAGAGAAAGAAAGATGGGAAAGAAAGGATGGCAAAGAAAAAAAGAACAGAGAAAGAAGAGAGAGAGAGAGAAACAGGAGAGAAAGAAAGAACAGAGAGAAAGAAAGAAAGAGGGAAAGAAAGAGAAAGAGAGAGAAAGAAAGAACAGAAAAGAGAAAGAAAGAAGAACAGGAGAGACAGAGAAAGAAAGAACAGAGAGAGAAAGAAAGAAAGATTAGAGAGAGAAAGGAATAGGGGAAAGAAAGAACATAAAGAAAGAAGAGAGAGAGAAAGAACAGAGAGAAAGGAAAGGGGAAGAAAAACATAAGAAAAGAGAGAAAAGGGAAAGAACAGAGAGAAGAAAGGAAGAAACAGAGAGACAAAGAAAGAAAGAACAGAAAGAGAAAGAAAGATTAGAGAGAGAAAGGAAGAGAGGAAAGAAAGAACAGAGGGAGAAAGAAAGAAAGAAGAGAGAAAGAAAGAGAGGAGAGAGAGGGAAAGAAAGAAGAGAGAGAGAAAGAAACAGAGAAAGAAAGATTCTATAAGGATACTATAGCAGCCTGCCTCCCATTGTAATGCCCACCTGAGCCTCCTGATGCAGGACATATCATGATCCGCTCACATGGCCGGCATCCCCGATTCCAAGGCGATCCGGCTGTCCGAGGAGGACACGGTGATGGATCTGAAGCATTCCCTGAAGTGCCTCCATGGTTCCGTCACAATCTCCTTCCGAAATTACCTCACTTCCGGTCAGCTCCTAGCACGTCACTTCCGGTGGAATGTCACGTGCAAATTTTTAAGTGCTCCTCGGGGCTCCACCGTGTACTCCTGTGTCCATGGGAAAAGTAAGCTCCCAACCGGGGCAGTGGGGCAGACTCTCTCTCAAAATCGGGACTGTCCCGCTGGATCCGGGACAGTTGGGAGTTATGAATGCTCCCCACCATACACCTTGTACACACACGGCTCTGCACACCTCATATACACACGGTTCCGCTTTGTATGCCTCGTACACACACGGCTCCGCTCCGTACACACATGGCTCCACTCTGTAAACCTCATACACATACGGCTCTGCTCCATACACCTTGAACACATGCGGGCACGCTCTGTACACCTTGTACACACATGGCTCCACTCCGTAAACCATGTACACATGCGGCTCTGCACCATACACCTAGTACACATGCGGTTCCGCTTCGTACACCTCGTACACACGCGGTTCCGCTCCGTACACCTCGTACACACACGGCTCTGCTCCGCTCTGTACACACATGGCTCAGCTTTGTACACACAGTGCTCCATTTTGTATGCCCGTACACACGCGGCTTGCTCCGTACACCCGTACACAGTGACTCGCTCCGTACACATCTCCGTCGTACACCATACACATGCGACTCCCTCTGTCACCTGTACAACAGGCTCCGCTCCGTACACCCATACACACGTGACTCGCCTGTACACATTCGCTCGTACACCCCATCACATGGACTCCACCTCTGTCACCTACACACCGGCTCCGCTCCGTCCACCTCATACACACACGGCTCCGCTCCGTACACCTTGTACACACACAGCTCTGCTACATCCACCCTGTAAACCCCTCACATAAAACTTCCCCCTGGAGCAGTATGACAACCAGCACAGCAGAGTCCTGCATACACTGAGGCCCCTGACTCCTCCCCTCCTGAGAGAGAGAATATTTTATGTGCCAGAATGGCTGTAGGGGTTAAATAAAAAGAATAGAAATTATTCCTGGCATGCTCTGTTTTAAAAAACAGAATCCTTCATTTGATGGACAGTGACGAATCCTGTGCCCATAGGCTTCAATTATAGCCTACGACGGACGGGCAGGATCCGTCGCTGTCCGACTTTTCGACGTACAGAAAAAACGTTGCTATCTCCGTTGCCTCCGTCTGACGGACAAAGAGTTTTGAAAAGACAGATGAAACGCACGGCCATCCGTCACAATCCGTCGCTAATACAAGTCTATGAGAAAAAAACGGATCCAGCAGCATCAATTGCCGGATCCGTTTTTTTCCACAAAACGACGGATTGTGACTGATTGCAAAAAACTGATGTGTGAACGTTGCCTAATCTGAACATGTTCGCTCATCACTATTCCTCAGCCAATGGTATATAAATGATGGAGCTTTTTTTAATGTATAAAATACGTATGCTTGTGTGACCTTCCCTTTCTCTCCTTAGTGGTTTTTTAATGCACTGGATATGGTGGATGATCAAATTTAAAGAACCTAACAGGAAGCTATAGCTTCCTTCAGCATGGCACCCTTTAATAAATATGACTTGCTACTAAAATGTTGATACCATCTTAACTGCAGCAGTGGGTTTAGTTTCCCTCCTGAAACAGTTCATACATATTTTATTTGTTTCAAATACCTGCATGATTGATATAAATAACTTCAGGGCAATCTGCCCTTTTCCAAGATGGCACTTTCAATAGTCAGTTGCACAGTGAGCATGCTCAAGGTTTTTTTTTTTTTTAGCTAGATGATTTTCTATTGGCTAATAAGCTATGACAAGCGCAGACATGTGCTGTAGCCCTTCCTGGACGCTGATATGGTGTTTCCTGTCCCTCTGACTACAATTACTATCATGATTGGTGAGTCTTTCTTATAATTATGTGCACATATGTACTCAGTATTGCCCTATAATGCACTGTAGCACTTTATGATATTTATATGACTTATTGATGTTTGTTTTGTCACTAACACTGATCGGTATGTTTTTCTAAGTCCTGCACATGATGGTAGGTAATGTGGACTTTAATGTGTGCTGTGCAAACTGTCACACCAGCGATCTGGTATTATACACTGTATAATACCATGTATAATATACAGTGATGTCCCACCCTGGGACGCAGTAAAAAAGTAAAAACAAAATCATAATAAAAAAAAAATATTCCCCAATAAATTCATTTATTCCTGTAAATAAAAAAAAACAAAACAATTAAGTACACATATTTGGTATCGCCGTGTCCATAACGACCCCCCCTATAAAACTAGAATGTTGCCTAAAATCTACCGTATATACTCATGTATAAGGCCTCTTTCACACTTCCGGCGGGCGCCTGACGGCGCCCCCGGCATTTTGCCGCAGCATGTAACGTTTTTTGTTTTTGCCGGATGGTTTCTGATGTCTCCGGGCATCAGAAACCATCCGGCAAAAAACCGCATGCGGCTGCCGGCGGCGCATCAGGTTTTCTGATGAGGCGCTGCGGCAAAATGCCGGGGGCGCCGGAAGTGTGAAACAGGCCTAAGCCGACCCGTATATAAGCCGACCCCCCTAATTTTGCCACAAAAAACTGGGAAAACTTATTGACTCGCGTATAAGCCTAGGGAGAAAAATGATTATGTGATGCTCCACAGATTATGCCCCCCATATGCTCCAGATTATGCCCAATATGCTTCAGAGATTATGCCCCCATATGCTCCAGATTATGCCCCCATATGCTCCAGATTATGCCCCCATATGCTCCAGATTATGCCCCCATATGCTCCAGATTATGCCCCATATGCTCCAGATTATGCCCCATATGTCCACAGTTTATGCCCCCATATGCTCCGATTATGCCCCCATATGCTCCAGATTATGCCCCCATATGTTCCACAGCTTATGCCCCCATATGCTCCATATTATGCCCCCATGTGCTCCATATTATGCCCCCATATGATCCAGATTATGCCCAATATGCTTCAGAGATTATGCCCCCATATGCTCCAGATTATGCCCCCATATGCTCCAGATTATGCCCCCATATGCTCCAGATTATGCCCCCATATGCTCCCGATTATGCCCCATATGCTCCAGATTATGCCCCATATGTTCCACAGTTTATGCCCCCATATGCTCCAGATTATACCCCCATATGCTCCCGATTATGCCCCCATATGCTCCAGATTATGCCCCCATATGTTCCACAGCTTATGCCCCCATATGCTCCATATTATGCCCCCATGTGCTCCATATTATGCCCCCATATGATCCAGATTATGACCCCATATGCTCCAGATTATGCCCCATATGTTCCACAGATTATGCCCCCATATGCTCCATATTATGCCCCATATGTTCCAGATTATGCCCCCATATGCTGCACAGATTATGCCCCCATATGCTGCACAATTATGCCCCATATGCCCCATAGTATAGGCCTCATATGCTGCTGCAAAAAAAAATGACATACTCACCTCTCGTCGCTGGGGGCCAGGTGCCGGTGAGTCGCCTAGCTAAGGTCCTGTGGGGTACTCGGCACCGAGCCCGTTCTCTTCAATGGGGGATGTCACGGGAAGCACAGCTTGGTCCGTGGCCCTGGGCGCTCACTTTAAATGGGGTGGGGTATTTACAGGGGATTAAAGTATTTACAGTTTGATCGTGACGCCACCTGTGGTACCTGGTCAGGGTGACCAGCGCTGCAGGGTAGATCCACTGAGGGGTTGTTACTGGGCAGCAAGGTGTTAAGTCTCCCACAGGCAGAGACTGGGTCCCTCAGGGTAGATGGCGGTGCTGGGGTGCAGGACGGAGAAGGAGGCTTTCAGCCGCAGGGGCAATAATGCAGACATACACACGAAAGTCTCTTTCTGTACCTTTACTGATGTAGTTGCAGGCACGTCCCGGGATGCTGGCAGGGTGGAGGATGCACGTCCAGTATTCCCACTGAGCAGTAGTGCGAGTTTCTGACCTGTTGAAACGAAGTCTAACTCTGTCTTCAGTTATACGCCCGGCTGACTGTGGTGAAGCCTTCTCTTGGATAGAACAGTGTCTCTGTATGCAGGGCCCTGCTAGACTCTGTCTTCCTGACCCCCGTTACGTATCAGCACTTGTGGGCCCCTGTGACCTGAAGTCCCGCAGGGTCTCCGGTATCTCCTACTAGTCGTGTAGATGCTAGCAAGCTCGGACCCGGTGTCCGGTATTCAGAGTAGAGGTAAGCTATCAATGCTGTTTCAACCTCCGTTACTCTCTTCTTCTCTTTCACTCGCCTTTCGTCCTACTCCGACCCTTAACATAAGCACACTAGCAGTAGATAGCTGATTCTTCCCTCTCTTCACCGCTCTCAAAGCGTCGGCACGCTTACTCACTGAAACTGCCCTCAGTTGACTCAGTTCTGACCAGGCTGAAGTGCTATCTTTCTCCACTCGTACTAGCCTCCACACATTGAACTAAGCTCAAAGCTGCAGTCTTCAGGTTCTCTCATAACTCTCCTGTCTAGGCGTAGACTGACACACTCTCTCAACTCTGAGGTGACTAGACTAGGCACGTTCTCAGCTAGACTGCCTGAGGTGACTAAACTGAAACTCAGTGTCTTCACTACCCTATATACTCTGAAAGGGCTCCCTCTGGTGGCTCTAGGGAATAGTGAAGGTTTGTTGTGTGCATATCAGGTCTCCGTGGGTGTTACCTTTGGTGCATCCCCCTGGGGCATGAGACTCCAGGCACAGCTGGGCTACACACCGGTGTCCTGAGCAGGCGGTGACACTGGCGCGCTATGTGGGACAGGTGCCGGTGTCACCGCTCGCTCAGGACCCCGGCACCTGAGATATTTACCTGTCCCGTCCTCGTCTGACTCCTCTGGCTGTGAATGATCTGGCAGGGGGCGCGGTGTGCACTAAGGACGTCATCGCGCCCTCTGCCTGATCATTCACAGCCAGAGGAGTCAGACGAGGACGCAGCGTGCAGTGGTGGAACGGGACAGGTAAATATCGCTATACTCACCCCTCCGCCGGCGCGTCCCTGCAGCCTCTCCGCAGCGCTTCCTTCCTACAGCGGTCACATAGTACCGCTCATTAAAGTCATATGTGCATATTCATGACTTTAATGAGCGATGCCATGTGACCGCTGCAGGAAGGAGCCAGAGATCGTGGGAGAAGCAGAGACCGCGCCGGCGGAGGGGTGAGTATGATCCGACGCTCCCCCTCCCCCGCCGACCCCCTATATAGACCCGCGTATAAGCCGAGAGGGGGACTTTCAGCCCTAAAAAATGGGCTGAAAATCTCAGCTTATACACGAGTATATACGGTAATATATCAAAATATAATATTTATTATCTTTAGAAGTTAAATGTTTATAACGTTTGTAATGTTTTTTTGTTAAATTAAAAACCAAGTTTGTTAACCCCTTTCTGACATCAGACGTCCTATCCCGTCCATGAAACCCGTGCCAATCTGACCATGGACGGGATAGTACGTCATAGGCGATCAGCTGCGCTCCCGGGCAGAGCGCAGCTAATCGCCGCCGGGTGTCAGCTGATTATCACAGCTGACACCCGTGACTTTGTGTTAGGAGCGGTCACGGACCGCTCCCGGCACATTAACCCCTGGCACACCGCGATCAAACATGATCGCTCTGTTCTGAGGGCTTCCTCCCTCCCAGGACCCGGATCCAAGATGGACTCCGGGTCCTGCAACTATGCCAGAGCGATCGCTGGTGTGACAGAGTGCTGCCAGCGATCTGATAAAATACAGTGATGTCCCATCCTGGGACAAAGTAAAAAAGTAAAAAAAATAAAAATAAACATGTTATAAAAAAAATTCCAAAATAAATAAATAAAAAAAAAAATATTCCCCAATAAATTCATTTCTTCCTGTAAATAAAAAAACAAAACAATAAAAGTACACATATTTGGTATCGCCGCGTCCGTAACGACCCCCCCTATAAAACTGTCCCACTAGTTAACCCCTTTAGTGAACCCCTAAAAAAAAAAATCAAAGCAAAAAATCAATGCTTTATCATCATACCGCCGAACAAAAAGTGGAATAACACGCGATCAAAAAGACCGATATAAATAAACATGGTACCGCTGAAAACGTCATCTTGTCCCGCAAAAAACGAGCCGCCATACAGCATCATCAGCGAAAAAATAAAAAAGTTATAGCTCGCAGAATAAAGCGATGCAAAAATAATTATTTTTTATATAAAATTGTTTTTATTCTATAAAAGCGCCAAACATAAAAAAATGATATAAATGAGGTATCGCCATAATCGTACTGACCCAAAGAATAAAATTGCTTTATCAATTTTACCACACGCGGAACGCTATAAACGCCTCCCCCAAAAGAAATTCATGAATTGCTGATTTTTGTTCATTCTAACCTCCCAAAAATCGAAATAAAAAGCGATCAAAAAATGTCACGTGCTCAAAAATGGTACCAATAAAAACGTCAACTCGTACCGCAAAAAATAATACCTCACATGACTCGGTGGGCCAAAATATGCAAAATTATAGCTCTCAAAATGTGGCGATGCAAAAAACTATTTTTTGCAATAAAAAGCGTCTTTTAGCGTGACAGCTGCCAATCATAAAAACCCGCTATAAATAGTAAATCAAACCCCCCTTTTATCACCCCCTTAGTTAGGGAAAAATAATAAAATAAAAAAAATGTATTTATTTCCATTTTCCCATTAGGGTTAGGGTTGCGGCTAAAGTTAGGGTTAGGGATGGCGCTAAAGTTAGGGTTAGGGGTGTGTTAGGGTTAGGTTTGTGGTTAGGGTTGGGACTAGTGTTAGGGGTGTGTTGGGGTTAGGGTTGGAGTTAGAATTGGGGGTTTCTGCTGTTTAGGCACATCAGGGGCTCTCCAAATGTGACATGGCGTCTGATCTCAATTCCAGCCAATTCTGCGTTGAAAAAGTCAAACGGTGCTCCTTCACTTCTGAGCTCTGCCATGCGCCCAAACAGTAGTTTACCCCCACATATGGGGTATCAACGTACTCTAGACCCCAAGAGTTATTGTGCAATTTGTCCTATTTCTTCTGTTACCCTGGAAATAAAATGGGCGAAATATCATTTTTGAAAAAAAAAAAAGATTTTTTTGTTTTTACGTGTAATTATAAGGTGAGTTTCACGTCAGAAACGCTGCGGTTTGGCGCTGTGCGCTGGCGCAGCGCAAACAGCAGCGTCCAGATGTTCGCATATGGAGGGGATTTCAAGGAATCCGTCTCCACATGCTAACAATAGCAGGTGGCAAACCTGCGTAAACGACATGGCGCGTCTTTTTAGACGCAGCATGTCTCGCGTATTGCGGCGACGTGCATCGCCGCAACAGAATACACAGGGCTATGTAGCCCTGCGCTCTTTCGGAGGTGTTCGAGGTGTCTGAACACCTCGGAAGATCGTGCGTCATAAGGGCGGGCTTAACGGCGGAATTCGCTCCGTCCAAACGCTATGGTTCCGGACCGTGGAACCATAGCCTTAACTTTTGTGAAGCACTTGGGCTTCATAGCGCTCACCACAATAGATAAATTCCTTGTGGGGTCTATTTTCCAAAATGGGGTCACTTGTTGGGGATTTCCACTGTTTAGGTGCATCAGGGGCTCTCCCAAATGCGACATGACACCCCCAGACCATTCCATCAAAGTCTGCAATCCAAAACGTCACTACTTCCCTTCCGAGCCCCAACGTGTACCCATACAGTAGTTTTCTCCCACATATTGGGTATCAGCGTACTCAGGACAAATTGGACAACAACTTTTGGGGTCCAATTTCTCCTGTTACCCTTGTGAAAATAAAATATTGGGGGCGAAAAAATCATTTTTGTAAAAAAAAAAAAAAAAAAAAAGATTTTTTTATTTTACGGCTGTACGTTATAAACTTTAGTGAAACACCTGGGGGTTCAAAGTTCTCACCACACATCTAGATAAGTTCCTTGAGGGGTCTAGTTTCCAAAATGGTGTCATTTGTGGGGGTTTCCACTGTTTAGGCAGATCAGGAGCTCTCCAAACACGACATGGCGTCCAGCCAATTCTGCGTTGAAAAAGTCAAACGGCGCTCCTTCCCTTCCAAACTCTGCCATGCACCCAAACAGTGGTTTACTCCCACATATGGGGTATCAGCGCACTCAGGACAAATTGCACAATAACTTTTGGAGTCTTGTTACCCTTGGGAAAATAAAAATTGGGGTGAAAAGATCATTTTTGTGGAAAAAATATGATTTTTTAATTTTACGGCTCTTTGTTATAAACTTGTGTGAAGCACTTGGGGTTCAAATTGCTCACCAAAGATCTAGATTAGTTCCTTAGGGGGTCTAGTTTCCCAAATGGTGTCATTTGTTGGGGGTTTCCACTGTTTAGGCACATCAGGGGCTCTCCAAATGCAACATGGCGTCCAATCTCAATTCCAGTCAATTTTGGTTGGAAAAAGTGCGCCCAAACAGTGGTTCTCCCCCACATATGGGGTATCAGCGTACTCAGGACAAATTGGACAACAACTTTTGTGGTCCAATTTCTCCTGTTACCCTTGGGAAAATAAAAAATTTGTGACTAAAAGATATTTTTTGTGGGAAAAAAATAGGATTTTTTATTTTCATGCCCGGGCATTATAAACTTGTGTGAAGCACTTGGGGGTTCAAAGTGCTCACCAAAGATCTAGATAAGTTCCTTAGGGGATCTAGTTTCCAAAATGGGGTCACTTGTGGGGGGTTTCCACTGTTTAGGCTCATCTGGGGCACTGCAAACGGAACATGACCCCCATCAACGTTACTACTTCCTGTCCAAGCCCTGACGTGCGCCCAAGCAGTTTCCCCCCCCCACTTTGGGGTTCAAAGTGCTCACAACAGATCTAGATAAGTACTTTAGGGGGTCTAGTTTCCAAAATGGTGTAACTTGTGGGGGGTTTCCACTGTTTAGGCGCATCAGAGGTTCTCCAAACGCGACATGGCGTCCAATCTCAATTCCAGCCAATTTAAGTTTGAAAAAGTCAAATGGCGCTCCTTCCCTTACGAGCTCTTCCGTGTGCCCAAACAGTGGTTTTCCCCCACATATTGGATATTGGCGTACTCAGGAGAAATTGCACAACAACCTTATCTGTCCATTTTCTCCTTTTACCCTTGTGAAATTAAAAAAAAAGTTTGTAAAAGATCATTTTTGTGGCTAAAAAGTTAAATATTCATTTTTTCCTTCCACGTTGCTTCAGCTCCTGTGAAGCACCTGAAGGGTTAATAAACTTCTTGAATGTGGTTTTGAGTACCTTGAGGGGTGCAGTTTTTAGAATGGTGTCACTTTTGGGTATTTTCTGCTATATAGACCCCTCAAAGTGACTTCAAATATGAGGTGGTCCCTAAAAAAAAATGGCTTTGTAAATTTTGTTGTAAAAATGAGAAATCGCTGGTCAACTTTTAACCCTTATAACTTCCTAACAAAAAAAAATTTTGGTTCCAAAATTGTGCTGATGTAAAGTAGACATGTGGGAAATGTTATTTCTTAACTATTTTGTGTGATATATTTCTCTGTTTTAAGGGAATAAAAATTCAAAGTTTGAAAATTGCAAAATTTTAAATTTTTTTGCCATATTTGCGTTTTTTTCAAAATAAACGCAAGTTACATCGAAGAAATTTTACTTCTAACGTGAAGTACAATATGTCACGAGAAAACAGTCTCAGAATCGCGAAGATCCGTCGAAGCGTTCCAGAGTTATAGCCTCATAAAGAGACAGTGGTCAGAATTGTAAAAATTGGCCCGGTCATTAACGTGCAAACCACCCTTGGGGGTGAAGGGTTAAAAAAAAATTCTGGCTCCTAAATTTTTTGGCTGGCTCCTAGATTCTGAACAACTTTGTCGACCCCTGCTTTAAGAAATGAAGGTAAGTCAGTCCGAAAAATTGGGAAAACTTTGAAAGTGTCCCCAAGTGCAGTTGCAAAAACCATCAAGCGCTACAAAGAAACTGGCTCACATGAGGACTGCCCCAGGAAAGGAAGACCAAGAGTCACCTCTGCTTCTGAGGATAAGTTTATCTGAGTCACCAGCCTCAGAAATCGCAGGTTTACAGCAGCTCAGATTAGAAACCAGGTCAATGCCACACAGAGTTCTAGCAGCAGACACATCTCTACAACAACTGTTAAGAGGAGACTTTGTGCAGCAGGCCTTCATGGTAAAATAGCTGCTAGGAAACCACTGCTAAGGACAGGCAACAAGCAGAAGAGACTTGTTTGGGCTAAAGAACACAAGGAATGGACATTAGACCAGTGGAAATCTGTGCTTTGGTCTGATAAGTCCAAATTTGAGATCTTTGGTTCCAACCACCGTGTCTTTGTGCGACGCAGAAAAGATGAACGGATGGACTCTACATGCCTGTTTCCCACCATGAAGCATGGAGGAGGTGGTGTGATGGTGTGGGGGTGCTTTGCTGGTGACACTGTTGGGGATTTATTCAAAATTGAAGGCATACTGAACCAGCATGGCTACCACAGCATCTTGCAGCGGCATACTATTCCATCCGGTTTGCGTTTAGTTGGACCATCATTTTTTTTCAACAGGACAATGACCCCAAACACACCTCCAGGCTGTGTAAGGGCTATTTGACCGAGAAGGAGAGTGATGGAGTGCTACGCCAGATGACCTGGCCTCCAGTCACCAGACCTGAACCCAATCGAGATGGTTTGGGGTGAGCTGGACTGCAGAGTGAAGGCAAAATGGCCAACAAGTGCTAAGCATCTCTGGGAACTCCTTCAAGATTGTTGGAAGACCATTTCCGGTGACTACCTCTTGAAGCTCATCAAGAGAATGGCAAGAGTGTGCAAAGCAGTCATCAAAGCAAAAAGTGGCTACTTTGAAGAACCTAGAAAATAAGACACATTTTCAGTTTCACACTTTTTTGTTAAGTATATAATTCCACATATGTTAATTCATAGTTTTGATGTCTTCAGTGTGATTGTACAATTTTCATAGTCATGAAACTACAGAAAAATCTTTGAATAAGAAGGTGTGTCCAAACTTTTGGTCTGTACTGTGTGTGTGTAGTGTGTATATATATATATATATATATATATATATATATATATATATTTATTCGAACGTCCATGACAGCACTACAGAGAGAGAGGGGATCGCCCCCTTAGGAACAGGAAACCTACAGATATAAAAGGGCGGCACCTCTCCCACACATCAGTTGGTTTCCTGTTCCTAAAGGACGGGTTTCCTACAGATGAAGATCTTCAGGAGGACCCAGGCCGGCCGGTCGACCCAGGTAGCGAGGGGGAATCTCCTACCTCGGCCGGTGCGGAGCCCCTGGAAGCGCCACGGTGGGTCCGGGTAGGATTCCACGGCAGTGTGCGGAGCAGGTGGAGCAGTATCCAGAGGATCTCTGTCTCCCAGCCAGCGCCGGTAGGTAAGTATTCCCCCCCCTCTCCCTGGTCCCGATGCCTTCTCCCTGTCCTCTCCTGTGGTCCTGTCATGGTGGGGGCCTCTTGAGGGTGCAGCCGTGATTTTAAAAAAAAAAAAAAAAAAAAATTTAAAATTTGAATTTCCCGCTGCGTCACTGCTGTGAACGGCGCGGCGGGGTTTTTTTTGAATTTCCCGCCGCGCGTCACTGTTATGGACGGCGCGGCGGGCGGTTTTAAATTTCCCGCCGCGCGTCACGGCTATGGACGGCGCGGCGGGCGGTTTTGAATTTCCCGCCGCGCGTCACTGCTATGGACGGCGCGGCGGGGTTTTTGAAAATTCAGTCGTGCGCCGCTGTTGCAGCAGCGCGGCTGGGGTCGGGGGAGATCTCCGCTCGGAGGGGCGATGCAGCGGGGGATTATGCTTACCTCCGTCGGTCCGTGCGAGCGGGGGAAAAAAGGGGGCGGAGTCTCCACCACCGGAACCGGAAGTGAGACGCCGGCCGGCGTTTTTGAAAATTTTGGCGGCTGCATCATCGGACGGCGCCTGCTGTGGGGACGGCGGGGAGGTGCAGGGGGGGCCGTGGGGCGGGGAGTAGGAGGGGGTGGACCCCTGGCCAGACCTGCTGATCCGGATATCCGGGGGAGGATATAAGGAGCCTAGGAAAGAGGTAAAGCGCTTCTGCCCCATTTTCATGATGGACACTGCAGAAGCTCCCTCGGTGCAACAGGAGAGCCAGCAGCAGCAGACAGAGCGCTCCTCTTCAATGGCCAGGAGCACCAGCCGCAGAAGTTCCGCAGCTGGGAAAAAGCCCCCTCCCCGTGATCCGGTACCTACGGCTGTATAATCTGGGTAAGAGATCGTCAGATTTAGAATACCCAGTAATACAGTTTTTTCCCCATTTTCTCTGTTACTAGGGGAAGAAGTGTTCGGTGAAAAGCAAGCACAGGGAATGTGCCTTTTGCGCTTGCCCTCTGCCTGACGCTTGCCCTAAGAGGTTGTGCCAGCCGTGCATGCAACAGACGGTAGGGCATTTTTAAGGGGAAGGGCATGGGATAACATAGTAAACCCCCCCTATGCCCCTTCCCTTTTTAGATAGCGGAGGAGACTCCAGATTTCACCGAAAGCCTGAAGGAGATAATAAGAGCAGAGTTGAAAGCGTCCTCAAGACACGGAGAATTTTCCAGGCGTAGAAATGTACCAGTTTTATCTGATTCAGAGTCGCCTGCCGCCCATGATAGGGGTGAAGTTGTGTCAGGACCCTCCTCGCCTTCCTCTTCGGCTTCCTCCTCGTCTTCTACGGAAGACGCTACCCGTTTTTGTTTTCCCTTGGACCAGATGGACAAATTTGTCAAATCAGTTAGGTCCACCATGGGGGTAGAAGAGGCGAAACCAGAGCCCTCAGTACAGGATCTGATGTTTGGTGGTCTAGATCCAAAAAAACGGAGATCCTTTCCACTAAACAGTAGCATCCAAGGCCTTATAGACAGAGAGTGGAAGAAGCCTGAAAAAAGAGGCTCCTTACCCCAAGCGTTTAAATGGAGATATCCCTTTGAAGATCCCCTGACGGGTAAATGGGATAAGGCCCCGAAGCTGGATGCAGCAGTGGCGAAGGCTTCTAAAAAATCCTCCATCCCATTTGATGATATGGGGTCTTTGAAAGATCCACTAGACAGGAAGGCAGATTCCTTCTTGAAAGGCACATGGGAGATGTCGGCAGGTGCCCTGAGGCCGGCAGTTGCAGCCACTTGCGCAGCCAGGTCATTGATGGTCTGGCTAGACCAGTTAGCTTCCCAGTTAACAGATGGAACCTCCAGGGGGACAATTCGGAAGACCTTGCCAATAATTCAGAATGCGGCGGCTTTCCTGGCTGATTCCTCAGCGGACTCAGTAAGAATGGCTGCCAGAGCGGCAGGGCTGTCTAATGCAGCACGAAGGGCATTATGGCTGAAATGTTGGCCGGGCGATATTCAAGCCAGATCTCGCCTCTGTTCCATTCCGTGTGACGGCGAATATCTTTTTGGCCCGGTCCTGGACGAACTTTTAGAAAAGGCAGGGGACGACAAGAAAAAGTTTCCCAGTCTATCAACCCCTTCCTATAAAAGACCTTTCAGCAGAAGGAGGTTCAGCTACCGAAGGTCGTCCAGGGAACGAGCCAAATGGGATGAAAAGAGGCGAAGAGGTACAGGGTTTATGTTTAGAGGTCCACCTAGGGAAACAAAAAAACCTTCGCAATGACTAGCGATGCCGGTAGGAGGCAGATTGAAGGCCTTCTACCCGGCCTGGTCGGAAATCTCAAACAGTAGCTGGATCCTTAACATCATAGCTACAGGGCTGCGGTTAGAATTCTCCTCGGTACCTTGGGATAACTTCAAAATTACCCCACTCAGGTCATCGCCATCGGAGCAGGCCGCTCTAGAGTTGGAGGTTCAGGAGCTTTGCGCTAAGAATGTCTTAGTGGAGGTGCCAGAAGCAGAGCGGGGTAAGGGGTTTTACTCCCCTCTGTTTTTGATCCATAAACTGGATGGGTCTTTTAGAACAATTATTAATTTGAAAGCCCTCAATAAATTCCTGATTATTCACCCATTTAAAATGGAAACGGTCAGCTCAGCAATAAAGCTTCTGTTTGAAAATTGCTTTATGGTGGTGTTAGATCTGAAAGACGCTTATTACCACATACCGATCCATATGGAGCATCAGCGTTTCCTCAGAGTAGCAATCCAGATGGGGGAATCACTGCGACATTTTCAATTTAGCGCCCTTCCCTTTGGCTTGGCGGTTGCCCCACGAGTATTCACTAAGGTTATGTCGGAGGTCATGGCCCACTTACGTGAATCAAATATGCTTATAGTCCCCTACCTTGACGACTTTCTTATTATAGGAAAGACGGCAGAGCATTGCCTAGAGCAACTGAAAAGAGCGATTTCTACCTTAGAGCGGCTGGGATGGCTAATAAATACCAAAAAGTCTCGTTTGAATCCGATGAGGGTTCAGCAATTTCTAGGGCTAATTCTAGATTCACAAAATCAGAACTGTAGTTTACCGTCAGACAAGTTAATTCGTTTACGGTACCAGGTCCTAAACGCTTCCAGTAACCCCTCCATGTCGCTTAGGAAGGCTATGTCTCTTTTGGGCTCCCTCTCGTCCTGCATTCCCGCGGTTCGGTGGGCCCAATTTCACACAAGGGCACTGCAAGCTGAGGTCTTGCTGTATCAAAATTTGCTAGGTGGTTACCTGGAAGGCCAGCTATCCTTGTCCCAGGCTGCTATAAGATCCCTGGATTGGTGGAAGAATGAGACAAACCTGTCTAAGGGGGTTCCCTGGGAATATGACATATCCCGAATAGTCACAACAGATGCTAGCCCCTCTGGGTGGGGGGCTCATATGGGGGACGTTATGGTTCAGGGCTCATGGGAGCAGGATCAAATTCAAATGTCTTCTAATATGAAGGAATTAGCAGCGGTAGAGCTAGCGATTAAAAAACTCCTTGTCTATCTACAGGGTCACCACGTTCGAGTGCTCTCCGACAATCGGGTCACAGTCGCATACATCAACCACCAGGGTGGTACACGTTCCGGTCCTCTCATGGAAGTGGCAAGGCGCCTACTTCAGACAGCAGAACGACACTTTCTTTCTCTAACGGCTCTACATATAAGGGGAGAAGAAAATACCAAGGCGGACTTCTTAAGCCGCAATCTCCTGAGCCAAGGAGAGTGGTCATTAAAGACTTCCATCTTCGACCTAATTGTGCGGAAATGGGGTCTACCGGAAGTAGATCTCTTTGCTACCAAAAGCAACAGGAAAGTGAGACAGTTCTGCTCTCTGAATCCCAAAGAACGCCCTCTGGCAGTGGACGCTCTTCTATTACAGTGGGATTTCAATCTAGCCTACGCCTTCCCTCCCCTGTCCTTACTCCCCCTAGTATTGAGGAAGGTCAGGAAGGACAGGGCAAGGATAATATTAATCGCTCCTTTTTGGCCCAGGAGGGCATGGTTTTCATGTCTCAGAAACATGTCGATAGCCGACCCGTGGGTCCTGCCGGACATTCCCGATCTGCTCTCCCAGGGTCCAGTCTACCATCCTCGAGTAGCGGGCCTCCACCTGACGGCGTGGATTTTGAACGGTCGCTGCTGACAGATAAGGGGTTTTCTGCTAATGTAATTAATACTCTCCTTAAAAGCAGAAAAGAGGTTACAACTGGGATCTACGCTAGGATTTGGAAGAAATTTCTTCAGAGCTCGGCGGTTGTAGCAGGGGACACAACACCGATAACCCAGATTCTAGAATTCCTACAAAAGGGTCTGGACTTAGGTCTCTCCACAAGCACCCTTAAGGTGCAAGTTTCAGCTTTGGGGGCACTCTTTAGTTGCAACATCGCAAATAATTACTGGGTCAGTAGATTCATTAAAGCTGCGGGTAGGTCGAGACCCATAGTGAAGGTGAGAATCATGCCATGGGACTTAAATCTTGTTCTCACTGCTTTAACAGAGCCCCCCTTTTGAACCTATATCAGCAGCATCAATAAAAATTCTTTCCCTTAAGACCGCTTTCCTGGTAGCATTAACCTCGGCTAGGAGGGTAAGTGACATCCAGGCACTATCTAGACTATCTCCTTACACTCAGGTCCTGAATGACAGGATAATACTTAGACCGGATCCGGCATACCTACCTAAGGTGTCTTCCGCTTTCCACAGAACACAGGAAATTATTCTCCCTTCGTTCATCCCTAATCCATCTAATCAAAAAGAGATGAAACTTCATACTTTAGATGTTAGAAGATGTCTGCTGCAATATTTGGCAGTCACTGATCCCTGGAAACGGGACAATGCATTGTTTGTCTCTTTTCAAGGAATTAACAAAGGCCGTAGATTAACAAAGAGCTCATTGGCCAGATGGATTAGGGAAGCAATTTCTCTGGCATACACCTCGAGGGGCAAGCAGCCACCTGAGAGGCTAAGGGCGCATTCCACTCGAGCTGTGGCGACTTCATGGGCAGAAAGGGCAGAAGTCTCGATTGACCAGATATGTAAGGCAGCTACGTGGTCTTCTCCACACACGTTTTACACTCATTATAGATTAGATTTGGGTACTTCCTCAGACCTTTCTTTCGGACTAAGGGTGCTGCAGGCAGTAGTCCCTCCCTAAGTAGTTATTACTCTCTGTAATTCTCTCTGTAGTGCTGTCATGGACGTTCGAATAAAGTCTAAGTTACTTACCGTTAACGGTATTTTTCAAAGTCCATGACAGCACCCTTACATTCCCACCCAGGTTTTATGTGCACTTCTTCCGCTTATGTAGTCCACATGTAATAAACAATTGATTAATGTTACTGTGTGATGCATGAAATTTTTTTGCTGTATACCATTTAACCTTGATGTCCTCTTATGCTCTGTAATCCAACTGATGTGTGGGAGAGGTGCCGCCCTTTTATATCTGTAGGTTTCCTGTTCCTAAGGGGCGGATCCCCTCTCTCTCTGTAGTGCTGTCATGGACTTCGAAAAATACCGTTAACGGTAAGTAACTTAGACTATATGCACTCAAAAAATGAGGGATATTTGGCTTTAAGGCAAAATTTATGGAAAACGTTAAAAGTTCATGCTACAGTGATATTTTATCATGAAAGGAGGTCATTTAAGTAGAAGCATGCAAAGGTGATATCCTCATTTCAAACAATTTATTGAAACAAGAGCCAATACAGTGGTGGGTATACCCAATCATAACATGTCAATGTCTCAATAACTTACCGTGTGGCTTTGAGCATAAATTACAGCTTGACAGCGATATCTCATGCTGTTCACAAGTCGAGTTATTGTCTGCTGAGGCATGGCATCCCACTCTTTTTGATGGTTTGATGGGTGGCCCTCAGGTCTTTGAGGTTCTGTGGTACAAAGTTATGAGTCTACACGGCAACTCAGCTGGTCCCATAGGTTTTCTATGGAATTCAGGTCTGGAGAAAGTACCGGCCACGAGGTATCCCAGTCTCCAAAAGCCATTCCATACAGCCAATGATGAGACCTCGATCACCTGGAGCATTGTTGTCCATGAAGATGAAATTAAGCCTGTGTTGTTTGTGTATAGGCACAATAACTGGATTAATGATGTTATTCAAGTAGTAGGGGCTTGTTAATGTACCAATCACAAAGTGTAATCAGAAAGCAGGTGAATTCCAGCAGGATCCACAGGAAATCTTGATTGCTTAACCCCTTTCTGCCAGCTGACGGAATAGTATGTCAGCTGGCAGTATCCCCTTCTTTGAAGTGGGCTCCGGCGGTAAGCCCACCTCAAAGCCGCGACATGTCAGCTGTTATAAACAGCTGACATGTGCCCGCAATAGGCGCGAGCGGAATCGCGATCCGCCCGTGCCTATTAACTAGTTAAATCCCGCTGTCAAAGCCGACAGCGGGCATTTAACTAGCGCTTCCGGCCGCCGGGCTGGAAATGAGCTCATCGCCGACCCCCGTCATGTGATCGGGGGTCAGCGACGCGTTGTCTTGACAACCAGAGGTCTCATAGAGACCCCTAAGGTTGTTGCCAGCACATTGAAAAACGGCGTAGCGAGAAAAAAAATCAAAACGCCAGAATTACGTTGTTTTGGTCGCCACGACATTGCATTAAAACACAATAACGGGCAATCAAAAGAACAGATCTGCGCATAAATGATAGCCTTTAAAACGTCCGCTTGGCACGCAAAAAATTAGCCCTCACCCGGCCCCAGATCACGAAAAATGGAAACGCTACGTGTCTCGGAAAATGGCCCATTTTATTTTTCTATTTTTAGCAAACTTTGGATTTTTTTTTTCACCACTTAAATATAAGAGAACCTAGACATGTTTGGTGTCTATGAACTCGTAATGACCTGGAGAATCATAATGACACATCAGTTTTAGCATTTAGTGAATCTAGCAAAAAAGCCAAACAAAAAACAAGTGTGAGATTGCACTTTTTTTGCAATTTTACCGCACTTGGAATTTTTTTCCCGTTTTCGAGTACACTACATGGTAAAACCAATGGTGTTATTCAAAAGTACAAGTCGTCCCGCAAAAAATAAGCCCTCACATGGCCATATTGATGGAAAAATAAAAAAAGTTATGGCTCTGGAAAGAAGGGGAACGAAAACGCAAAGCTGAAAAAAGCATTGGGGGTTAAGAGGTTAAAAAATAACTTTTATTCGTGTCATAAAATCAGAACAAATTATATTCAATGCAAAAGAAGCACAACACACATGGCAGCGTAATCCAATGCATTTTGACTCTAGGTCTTAATCGTGCTACCATGATTAAGACCTAGAGTTGAAATGTGTTTGATTACGCTGCCATGTGTGTTGTGCTTCTTTTGCATTGAATATAATTTGTTCTGATTTTATGACACGAATAAAAGTTATTTTTTAAGCAATCAAGATTTCCTGTGGATCCTGCTGGAATTCACCTGCTTTCTGATTACCTCCTTTGTGGCTGCTCAGCCACGTCCGTGCGGGACCAGGAACTTGGAACTATGGATAATCTGGGTGAGCTGATGAACTTTCATTCTTTTCTAATCACAAAGTGTACAGCAGATCTCTATTGACTAGACATACCTGCCACACCGTAACACCACCAATGGGTCGTTTTGTGACAACAGTGGCTGATGCATAGCGATCTCCTTGACGTCGCCAGCATCGTTGGCGGCGATCATTTTTGCTCAGCGTGAATCGACTTTCATCAGTGAACTGCACTGAGGCCCACTGGTCCCTCATCCAGCGTAGATGCTCACCTGTACCTGGTGGTGTGGTTAGATACCTTTGCAGGTCATCTAGCACACAGACCACGCTGATGTTAACCATTTTGAATGGTAAATGATGAAACAAGAAAACCAGATTAATTTACTTTATATTTTGAGAGATCAGACTTTTACAAACGCAGCAATACCAAATATGTGTATATTTTTTGTTTTAATGCTATTATCAGTGTAGCTTCTTCTGTAGAGGCTGAGAGCCCCCAAGTGTGTGGGGGCCCTGGGCAATCACCCAGTATCCACTCGTAACACTGTCCCTGACTGGGAGTCCTAGACTTATAAAGCCTATGCACAAAGTGCAAGGGCTGCCAAAAATTAGGAGGGAGTGCAATATCCTCTGAAAGAGATGTAGAGGAGGGCCTCAGAAAACATA
This sequence comes from Oophaga sylvatica, assembly GCA_033576555.1. NCBI lineage: Eukaryota > Metazoa > Chordata > Amphibia > Anura > Dendrobatidae > Oophaga > Oophaga sylvatica. The sequence continues at coordinate 464,359,639 of JARQOD010000001.1, forward strand.
TTTTTCACATTTTTAAGTAGTGGGACTCCTACACTCGTAAAGCCTATGCACTGAGTGCAATGGCTGAAAAACAATTATACCCTGTGGGGTATGGGTATATACAGGGCTGTCACTCAGAATTTCAGGGCCCCATACTAGCAACATTTTTTCGGGTCCCCTTGAGAGTCTGCCCAGGCTCGATCCCAGCCCCACCTCCGCCCATCGAACTGTCCACAGTCCCACCCCCATCTCTTGGGAAAACTCCACTTCTGTACCACATCCTCACCAATCACACATTTACAGTTCCCATCACCACATACATAACCAGCAGCTTTTGTTTTGCCCAAAATATTTTTTAATCCGCCAGTATGACAAAGTAGACTCTTTTGGCCGGGCCCTACTCTACTATAACTTACTAAACATTTGTTAAAATAACCAATACAATTTAGGTATATTTTTATTTATTTTTCAATTTTTAAAATGACCAATAATATCACAAACAAGTAACAAATACCGCCACACCATGACCAGACCACATATTACCACCATATAGTGATCAAATAATATCACAAACATGGAACAAATACAGCCAAACCATGACCAGACCACATATTACCACCATATAGTGATCAAATAATAGCACATACAAGTAACAAAAACCGCCACACCATATCCAGACCACATATTACAGTGACCCAATAATAGCACATATAAGGAAAAAATACTGCCACACCATGACCAGATCATATATTACCATCACATAAGTGACCCGATAATAGCACATACAGGGAACAAATCCCGCCACACCATGACTAGATCACATATTACCACCACATAATGACCGAATACTACAATACTGATCATTAATAAAACAGCACAATACTAATAACACCATAAGTGCCTTTATACACAGGAGATCTGTACTTTGTATACAATGTATAGTCAGTGTACAGGGAATACAGTGATCACCGGTGACATTATATACAGTAGCTCTGTATATAGTGTCAGTGTACAGGTAATACAGTGATCACCAGTGACATTATACACAGTAGATCTGTATATAGTGTCAGTGTACAGGTAATATAGTGATCACCAGTGACATTATACACAGTAGATCTGTATATAGTGTCAGTGTACAGGTAATACAGTGATCACCAGTGACATACATAGGAGCTCTGTATATAGTGTCAGTGTACAGGTAATACAGTGATCACCAGTGACATTATACACAGGAGCTCTGTATATGGTATACAATGTATAGTGTCAGTGTACAGGTAACACACTGACTCACCGGTGGCGTCGCTAGCTGAAGTCCTTCAGCTTCGCTTTTCATCTTCATCCAGCACACAGCACCATCACTTCTTCCAGTCAGGACTCGTCTCTGCAGAAAATAAGAGTTCTTTACAGCACATTCCCCAATTTTTCCCGAACCTCTACACTACGCCAGATGAAGATAAAAAGCGACCGTGTTGCCCTGCACAGTAACAGGACATCTCCTCCCCCACACTGAAAACAGTATCCTCAAAAATATCCTTTAATTAGCCCCTACAGTAATAATATCCCACATTCTGGACCCCACGTGTCCTCCCATTCTGCCTCATGTCTCACCATATTGCCCCATAGTCATCTATAATACCATAATGTACCCCATAGTCATATATAGCACTATAATGCACCCCTATAGTACTATAATGTACTCTATAGTACTATAATGCAGCAGCCCCATAGCAGCATAATGCAGCAGCCCCATAGCAGTATAATGCACCCATAGTATAATGCAGCAGCCCCATAGCAAGATAATGCACCCATAGTATAATGCAGCAACCCCATAGCAGTATAATGCACCCATAGTATAATGCAGAAGCCTCATAGCAGTATAATGCACCCATAGTATAATGCAGCAGCCTCAGCAATATAATGCACCCATAGTATAATGCAGCAGCCTCATAGCAGTATAATGCACCCATAGTATAATGCAGCAGCTTAATAGCAGTATAATGCACCCATAGTATAATGCAGCAGCCCCATTGTATAATGCATCCCCTTTACCTTCACCCCCATAGTAGTATAATGCACCCCCATACTGGCATAATATGCCCCATACTGCGGCTTTGCAAAAAAAGAAAAAAATTTTTCCTTACCTGGCCAGGCTCCAGTGATGTCCTCACCTATGATTCGACTGAGGCGCGCAGCGTCATTCCGGCATATGACAGTGACCTCATACGTCGGCAACGTGCGTGCTGACGTCAGCTACCAGCCTGTGATTGCCTGGCGGCTGTTAACTGTTGCTGTGCCGAAGGAATCTCCTGCACGGCAACAGATTTTAAGTGATATATATAATTACATAGCTCATAGCTCTTATTTATTTATCTAGATATTTTATCCTACTGCTTAATGGGATGGTTCAAAGTCAAACTTAATTTCCATCTAAATCCCTATCTATTTAGGGCTATAATCTATGCTATTTTCTGATATACTGTATATACTTGTGTATAAGCCGAGTTTTTCAGCTCATTTTTTTTTGTGCTGAAAACGTCCCCCTCGGCTTATACATGAGCCATTGTCCCAGAAAGCCTGGGGGGAGGGGGCTTTTTAGAAGACATCAATACTCGCCCTCCGTCGCTGTTTCTCCTTCCCCGCATCTCTGTCCCAGCGCTGGAAGCTTCTTCCTGTGTTCAGCAGTTATGTGGTAGTGCTTATTAAGGTAATGAATATGCACGCGTCTCCACTCCCATAGGAATGGAGCGCATATTCATTAGCTTAATGAGCGGGGCCACGTGAAGTGGAAGCCGACACCATTGAAATGCTGCCAGGGTGTAAGGGGTCAGGGCTTAGCCCCTTTAAATGTTGATGCTACTATTTACATGTACATAATTGCCATATTTGTCGTGTATATAATTGCTATTTATTTCATTGTGACGTGTTTCAGTTTCTTTGTATTCTATGGGGATGTATAATAATTTCCTAAGGGTGGTAGAAAATAATGACTGATGGCTGGTGTACTAATGTCAATTAACAGTGACTTATATACACCTGAACTACCCACCTTTATTTATTATGTAATGTTGGTATACCTGTGCAAGGTTTGTGTCCTAATATTTTATGTACTGCTGTTTGTATTGCTGCTGTAATACTGTAATTTCCCCCCGGGATCAATAAAGTGTATCGTATCGTATATGTAAGCTAGGGACAGTGCAGTTAGGGAAAAGGGCCACTAGATGGGGGCACTGAGTACACTGCATAGGAAGGTTTAGTTGTAGGACACTTAGAGGTTAATTCTAGGAAGGGTAGCTGGGGAATAAGATAGTGAGACTTCCTGGGTATAGGCAGTCAAGGGGTAGATCCCTGTGTGTGCTCAGGCGGCCTATGGCCTGGGCTGCTCAGCTGTCATACAACGTTTTCAAGTAGAAGCCCAGCCATCCATGGAAAGGAGTGAGAGTAGAAAGAAAGGAAGAGAAGAGTTAAGTGCACAGTATCCGCAGCAATGTAGTGAAGAAGTTGCAGAAGAAGTTTGGGAACAGAAGTAGTAGAGTGGGCCACCAGCGAGTACATGGGCAGGATAACCGTAAGGGGGTGGACGACCCAGTAGAGAATATTTCCGTGTCTGGGCTGAAGTCGGTTCCAGGGAGATAAATACAAGTGGTGTTTTCACCAGGCTCCTCGTCCCGTTATATCTTTGTGTCCCCTGTTATCTGCCACCTCACACTGATCAGAGGCTGCTGTGTGCTATTCTCCCCTGTTATCAGCCACCTCACACTGATCAGAGGCTGCTGTGTGCTATTGCCCCTTGTTATCAGCCCCGGCTGGCCAAGACTCTAACATGCAGATAGGGGACAGGAAGTCCGCAGGAGGAGCACCCCCACAACCACTTCGATTCCCCATGTGTGGTCCCAGCAGACCCATCGGGCTCACAGATATGCTGTTATTGCCATGAGGACAGAACAACGGCGCACTATGATAAAGATCAGGCGAGGGGCTTCCATGCATACAAGGACGGGAGGGGGGAGCCTTGCATACCAGAATAGGGGATAAGGAGCCATGCAGACAAGGATGAGGGGACAATGCATACAAGGACAGGGATGAGGGGACAATGCATACCTGGCTTATACTCGAGTCAATAAGCTTACCCCTGCCCCCTCCCTGAAAGGAAGCATCAGAAGTGACACTCATTTTAGGGCTGTGCTCGTCCCAGATTATTGCTATAGCGTGCTCAAATTTAATGTGATGTCTTCAATGAACCATTCTTTGAAAAATCGTTGAAGAAAACTAACTAGATGCCTAGGGCCTTTCAGTTTTTTTCTTTTTATAGAAAAATTTTGGCCTAAAAGTGTTAGGGTGAGTTTCCACGGTCAGGAAACGCTGCGTGTTTGGCGCTGTGCGCTGGCGCAGCGCCAAACACGCAGCGTCCAGATGTTACAGCATAGTGGAGGGATTTCAAAAATCCTGTCTCCACTATGCGTAACAATACGCAGGTGGCAAACCTGCGTAAACGGACATGCGGCGCGTCTTTTAGACCGCAGCATGTCCTAGCGTATTGCGGCGACGGTGCGTCGCCGCAACATAATTAACACAGGGCTATGCAGCCCTGCGCTCTTCCGGAGGTGTTCCGGAGGTGTCCTGAACACCTCCGGAAAGATCGCGCGTCAGAAAGGGGGCGGGCTTAGACGGAGCGGAATTTCCGCTCCGTCAAAAGCGCTATGGTTCCGGACCGTGGAACCATAGCCTTATTCTTTTTAAAAGCAATTTATTTTTATAAACAAAAAATTATATTCAAATATGTGTCTTATTGTTTTTTCTTTATTTCTAGGAAACCTTTTTCATATATAATGCCAAACTGCATAGTAAATGACTGCTTGAATGGCACTGGCAGACAGGGACAGAGGTCTGATGTAATTCTGCACACCTTTCCAAAAGATGTCTCCAGGATTAAGCAATGGCTTCAACAGATGTGTCAAAAATTTTCAAATATTGATGCATTAGCTCAAAACATTTTTGATGGTAACAAACACAACCGATATCGTTTGTGTTCGTGTCACTTTGCATCAGATAGCTATGTTCAGAATGTTGGCGGAAGATCATTGCGACCAGATGCCATACCATCCATATTCCCTCCTTTACAAGATGGAGAATGTGTCATTGAAGAAAGTTTGACAAGAGACAAGCGTTGCCATAGGAAAGGGCGCTTTAAACGGTCTGAACTTCAAGGATCAGTTTCAACTACTACTTTAACCGTGATTGAAAATCATGAAAATTCTGAAACATCCGGTACAAAATATTGTAGTATTGGAATCCAGACTGATTTTACAATGGAAAATTCATCCATAAACTACAATCAAATTGGAGGTAGCGAATCAGATGTGGGTAAAGAAAGAATCTGTGGTCTGGCCACAACGTGTAAGTGTCATCAACTACAGTTTATTTCAACCTCAGATGAAGCAAATGATTTAAATTTACCACCGAAGAAAAGACCGAATTTGACAACGTCGAAAACTAAACTTGAAAGTGATTTTTTTCTGGAGGATGACACCATTCTCACCATTACCATATAGTCCACCCAACTTGAAGTCCCTTTCTCAGGAAGTATCACAAGAAATCAATAAAATTATTAACAAGAATAAAGTTTCAGATTTTGTTCCTGAATTGTCAAGTGCAAATGAATCAGATCTTTTTGCTTTGGCCTCTGTAAGGGTCCCGTCACACTCTTCAATGTCCCAGCGATCCCACCAACGATATGACGTGGATGGGATCACTGGGACATCCTTAGCTGATCACTGGTGAGCTGTCACATGGGCAGACTCACCAGCGATCAGGACCAGCGAGCACGCTGGTATCCAATGTACACATCGGGTAACTAAGCACCG